>CM020181.1:22957570-22982820 GCA_009805545.1 Oryza longistaminata
AGCGGCGGGGCGACGCCACGCAGCGGGAGGGCGGTGGCCGGCGCCCCTGCACGGCGTGATGGAGGCTGGACGACGGCGCGTGGCGGAGGGCGGCAGGAGGCGCGTTCGGTCGGAGGAGGCGGAAGATGGTCGCGCGGCAGGAGGGGCGGCGGATGCGGCGCGGGACTGCAGGCCGGCGGCGCGCAGAGGCCCTCGCAGTGGAGAGGATGCGGGAGAAGGACAGGGTATTGAAACTTTAGTTAGGATTGGCATGGGCATTTTGGTATTTTCTAAAAATACTAACAATACAACACACGGTTTGAGTAACATATCTAACGGAAACCTATCGGGGAGGGCATGAAAGGGATCAAAGCGAAATTTCGGGGTACATAGGGAATTGGGTAAAATTCGAGGGTATAGAAGGCATTAGGTGAGTTTTTATGGGTACACCAAGGGATTTTCTCTACATTATTTGTCTGACATTGTACTGAAATAGTTTGATTATACATTAGAGATGGACTACGGCTAAGGGTAACCATACTTCAGGCCCCGTTCACAACACACAAAAAAACATTTCAAAATTACACAAACTGTACAGAATATACTCGAGTGAATATTTCATGCCATTTTCACGGTCTGCACGATTCACATTATAGTATCTTTGTACCCTCTATAGCAATGTAGCAGTTGCCTACCAGAAATATAGAGAATTCAATAATGTAAGCGCAAAGAGTCTGAACATGAACATGATAATTAACTCATTTGAACTTTCCACGTACCTGATCAACTTGATAGTAATTAGTAAAACAGAGTATATTTGAGCTGGGTTGTGAACAGTACAAATACCATATATTCAAACAAGCATGGTGTTATTGAATTCTCATATCTGAGAGAAATTTGACTTAGTGAAGCAAGCTGCCAAACCGTAAACCAACATAAATATTTATAAAATTTTCATATACTCCGTTACATATAGCGTTTTAGAACTTCATTAATGCGGGTGTACTGAACATCTGGTAGAGCAGAGTTGCTTCAGCTCCATTGTCACCAATGTCGAAGTTTGTTAAGCAACCTTCGTAGAAAATGTGGTAGAAATGTGTTACTCCCACTTGATGAGCAAAATCTGTATCTGCTTGCATAAAAAATTGCATATCAATGATAAGTTAGGTTAATCATTGTTTGAAATTTAACCCCTTGGTAATGATATTAAAAAAGGAACATAGCCAAAAGTGTACATTATCAATTTGTTAATCAACCGAAAACAATATGATTGGTGTGGTGCTGAAGTTGCAGGTGTTCTACTCTAGCCATCAAGAGTACTTAAATTAAGTCTTGGTGTTCATGATTAAATAAATATATATATATATCGATAAGCAGTTTATTTTTTACCTTTCATTGAAGCCAAAAATTCATCACCGTGTATGTGGAATTTGGTAAGACTTTTTCCGAGAGTTTTTCCCACATGCGATCAGCTCGTTCTGAGTGAGGCAATTATCTGTGGTCTTATATATATTGTCTTGTTCAAGGTGCGAGGATCATCGATTGATTTGATTGTATATGTTCCCACATCATCTTCATCCACAAAAAACACTGGATATAACATTGCAGCTTAATTGGTTAGTATAGTTGAAATTCTAAACTGAGTGTAATGTTACTAAAGAATGGTTTTCAATAGCCCTAACTTAGTTCTTATGGTTTCATCAAATAATGAGTAGTGAAAAGGATGGTGTGTAATGATTATTATTTTTCACAGAAAATCATGCCAAAAAATCTTAATAGGACATGATATTTTCACTAGCTAGCTACAGATGAAAACATAATTATTTCAAATAGAGTACATTGCGCTCGTGGTAAACGAACTTGGCATGTGAATGCATTTATCACGGGAACTTAAAAATGATCGTGTAGTGCAACAACTTATCTACTTTGTACGTTTTGTAAAAAAAAAAAATACTACCATTGATTTTGTTTGTTGATATGCACACATGATTAATCTAAGCAAGGGATAGGGTGTTTTGTTAAAACATATTAGTTTGATTGTATCCACATGCCACTACCCAAGTTGCTATACTACCAGCACGTGGTTTTTGAATGACTTTTTTTAGTGTTTGGTTTTGGGATAGGTGAAATTGGATAAGAAAGAAATGTTCCCCTAAAATTTGGATTGGCTTGGTCTCTCGAAAACTGGTGGAACAATGGGACCTATTTTTCTCTTTGTCGACATATATACCATCACTTAAAAAAATAGAACCATCTCATTTATCTTGCTCAGCAGATGGTTGCGACCATCTCATCCCAAATTTGGATAAGTCCAACCCATCTCAAAACAAACAAGTGTTAACTACTCCATTCGTTTTCATATTGTAAGTCGTTTTGAATTTTTGATGCTAAACTTTTTGAAATTGGTTTCATTAAATATAAATTAAATATATTTTATAATTTTCTTTTTTAAATTGAAAATATTGCCATAGTTTTTTTATAAATCTGGTCGGAGCTTAAAAAAAAGGTTCATTTAGAAAAAGTTAAAGTGACTTATAATATAAAATAGAGGCAGTATATCACACCCGTACAGCAAGAAAAGTTAATAAGGTAAAAAATGATAAATGGATTAAATGAGGAGAAACAAAAGACGTTCATTAGGAATCTTGTCCTGCTCTAATAAATTTGTACATTAAAATATCAATAAATTAATATTTTTAATGAAAAGTCGGTAGATGAAATCAACTTTACGAAGTGGCAACAAAACGTGCAACTAAAAATGGCTGAAAAAAAAAGGAATACCAATAATGAAGAATTGAAAACAGGTTATTTGCAGCACAGAATCTGGATCGAATGGGACACTGACAATGAGAAAAAAAAAGATGGACGTACGCTTCGATCCAAAGATAAATCTCAACTTTCTAAAAAGAGAAGAAAAGCACAAATCTAACTATCCATGAGAAAAAGACAAACCATCTCCTGAAATTAAAGCAATGAAGCAACAGTTTATAGATATAATTAACTTTTTTCCTTTGACGTTACCTCCCCCGTACACACCAACTCTCTCTTCGGGAGGGAGGAGAGTTTTCATCTGACAGAGGTTAGGACTGAAGTAAGCTGCAAGCAATTTGCAGAAACATATGTGTGAGGGATGTTTGCATTCTCAACTGCTCTCCTTATCTCCATCTTCTCATCAAATGTAACCCTCCAGGTTCAAGAGCATTCCCCATCCTCGATGGATCCATGCCGAATTCTGACGGCAGGAAACGCTGCTCGCAGATAAGTATTCATAGTAAATATTGGCAATCTGATATTACCTCATCCTTTAATGTGTGACATTTTTAGTTTAAGCATTAGAGAAAAATAACAACCACTAGTTATTAGTAAAAAAACAATCTATTGTACCGCTCATTGAAAAATGTAATTGAGCCCACATATGGTGTTCTATACTATAAAAGTAGAAATCAATATGATCCATTATCTATTTTGATCGAAGGGTTCAAATAAATCTATTTGTACTATCACCCTAATTAACGGTAATAGAAACATGAGGGACATTATTATATAAAAATCGTAATTTAGTAGTGACTAAATTTTTTCTCTCTTTTTTCTGATTTTCCATAGAATATAAGCAATGCCAACGCA
The DNA here is from genome assembly GCA_009805545.1 of Oryza longistaminata. Taxonomy (NCBI): domain Eukaryota; kingdom Viridiplantae; phylum Streptophyta; class Magnoliopsida; order Poales; family Poaceae; genus Oryza; species Oryza longistaminata. The sequence continues at coordinate 22,961,174 of CM020181.1, forward strand.
ACGGATGAGCACAGATCGATCTAGAGGGGAATAAAACATAAATGACAAATTAACCCCTAATCATTTCTGTTGTTAGCATAAAAAACACTAAACATCTCTCAATTAAATAACTTATTTTTGTGTCATGAGCTTATTCTATAAGAAGAATAAACCATTTACTCGCATCGTTCACATTTATCGATATATCATATCAGTAAAAATTGCCATAGTTTTACTGAAGTTATTATATATTATATATATATATATATATATATATATAATATATATATATTATATTATATATATATATATATATATATTATATATATTTTCTTTTACTTTTCAAGATAGTGGATAGAAATCAATATATCTATATTCCGAAACGACTACAAATCGAACGTTTGTTTTTTTTTCCAAATTGTACGCTATTTACCTCTTATACAAAAATGCTTCAATAGTTAATGAAAATATGTTTCAAGTCTTGAAAAAATAGTGAAACAAATAAGTAGAGTGAAAAATGATTTTAAGCTACATCTTAGATCTGAGTAAAATCGAAGAAAGAAAACATGAAAACCCATCCAATACCCACTGCAACCAATTTTCTCGAACGAATGAAACATACAGATGCATGGACTGAAACACTAAAATTCACAACACGCCCATCCACTTTTGTGATGCTCCTCCATTGTGCGCTACTGACAGTGAAGCGACGACGCCGTCCTTGAGCACACCAGTCTTCTGGAATGTGAGAAGAGAAGGACGGTCGTTGCCTAGGTTCTGAAGCTCAACACAAAAATCATCACATAGCTCCGGATCAAATCATGTTCTCCAACACCGGTGACCATGCCGTCGTCGCATGTCACCTTCAGCGCCTGACCTCTCCCTCCCACAACTACCTCCTTCACTCGTGTGCCACAGAGATAAATCTAGCCATCCCCAGATCACAAGCTCCACTATGACCTTGAACTCATCCCACCGTAGCGACGTCACCTCAGACGCTTGCCTGCGTCCATCGTCTAGTCCTGGAAGAGGGGAAGAGGAGGAGTGAGTGGGAGAAGAGAGGGAGACGGAGAGGGGCCTTGCCTCCCAAAGCTGTCGTCACTCACCATCACGCTATGGAAATTGAGATAAAAATGAGTTGCTGAAGACGAGCGTAACGTAGGCCACCTCCCCCGCCCACCGTCGGCCGCACCGCCCTGCGCGCCGTCCGCCGCTGTCATGCCGACTGCCGAGAGAGCGTGGTCGATGCTGTCCAATTTTTTTTAACGAAATCTATTATAATTGCCTCAAATTTGACAATTTTTAGTCAAATATTTCAAAATGAATCAAATTTCTCAAATTTATGCCAAATCTGTCATAATTGGGGCACATTTTATTTAATTTATTTTCACAAAATTCTGTCAAATTTAAGTCAAATTTCACAAAATGATTCAAATATGTCAAATTAATGCCAAATCTGTTACTTGAGCAAAAATTATTACAAATATTTCAACATTCTTGAATATATACACGGTATAACAAAATAGGGTCAAACAAGCAAACAAAAGGGATATAGCAGGGTCAAATAAGCATGGGCAAAATGGACTATTTACCCCAAAATTAACCGTCACCTCACCCAAACAGAATAGGGTCAGACTGGAGCTTCGTACTCGAAAAGGAGGGTCAAATAAGCAAAGTTCAAAAAGTAGGGCCAAATCGACAATTACAGTTCAAAACAGGGTCAAATAAGCAATTGCCCCAAACAAATAAGTAGATGAAACAAATGATTTTAAGCTACATCTGTAGATCTGAGTAAAATCGAAGAAAGAAAACATGAAACACCATCCAATACCCACTGCAACAATTTTCTCGAACGAATGAAACATACAGATGCATGGACTGAAACACTAAAAATTCACAACACGCCCCCATCCACTTTTGTGATGCTCCTCCATTGTGCGCTACTGACAGTGAAGCGACGACGCCGTCCTTGAGCACACCAGTCTTCTGGAATGTGAGAAGAGAAGGACGGTCGTTGCCTAGTTCTGAAGCTCAACACAAAAATCATCACATAGCTCCGGATCAAATCATGTTCTCCAACACCGGTGACCATGCCGTCGTCGCATGTCACCTTCAGCGCCAGACCTCCCCCTCCCACAACTACCTCCTTCACTCGTGTGCCACAGAGATAAATCTAGCCATCCCCAGATCACAAGCTCCACTATGACCTTGAACTCATCCCACCGTAGCGACGTCACCTCAGACGCTTGCCTGCGTCCATCGTCTAGTCATGGAAGAGGGGAAGAGGAGGGAGTGAGTGGGAGAAGAGAGGGAGACGGAGAGGGGCCTTGCCTCCCAAGCTGTCGTCACTCACCATTCACGGCTATGGAAATTGAGATAAAAAATGAGTGGCTGAGAACTGAGGAGCTCGTGATATTTCTGTTTTTGTTGGGTGCTCGAGTAGAAGCGTTTTCATCTATATTCATGCAGCCATATCAAGTTATTTTAATTAATTATGTGCTAATTTGTTGAGCTGATAGAAAATAAATTACCTTGATGTTCCCAGCTTGTTTGATGGCCTCGACGAGCTTGATCTGGAGCATGAGGTTATGACTGCGGATGTGGGCGCCGGACATGGCGGAGACGACGACGTCCACCTGCCGGATCGCGGCGACGAGGCCATCGTGGTCGTCAAGCGACGCCTCGAGGAGCCGCGCGCCCTGCGCCTTGAAGGCCAGCAGGATCTGGAGCTTGTCGATGTCGAGGCCGATCTCCGGCCGGAGCAGGACGAAGGTGGGGTGGCCCGCCGCCAGGCTCGCCGCCACGATCCGCCGGCCGATGTAGCCGGTGCCACCGACGACGAGGACCCGGCTCTTCTCCATGGCCATGGCTCTTAGCTCTGATGAGTGCCACAAACTAACCACGCTATCGTGCACTTGACTCGACAAAAGCTTTACTGCCGATTGTGGCCTATATATACTACGCGTGGTCCAGGGTCGGCGATTATAATTAATCACTCTGACTGTGGTAGAGTGGTTAGGGGGAAGGTAAAGAACAAAGCTTGAATCTTTTGGCTTGGATCGGCTTGTTTCAGCTCCGCGTTCATATAAAAGTACTGCCCCCTAATACACGATTATAGTATATATTCCAACTATACACGATCAGCAATCACCCTATTCATCTAGTGTCAAGTTACAATCACACAAGTAGGAGTGAAAACGGGATAGGTATTTTCCACCCACATGCTCGACCATACTAATTCGGGACAAAAAATTCAGATACCTAGGGGTGTATGTGTATAGGTAAATTAACTGGTGCTACATGGAGTATAGGCTCCAAGATTCAAATTGAGTATATATCCAATTTTAGTGTTTATTTGTTTTTATATATATATATATAGGGATGCAAGTAGGCAATCTCACTCACTATCCTTCGAAAAATTTATTTGCAAGTTTTGTGCTCCTTGTTGTTGGTCATAATAATGTTTGCCGCTGTTTAGTTTTAGTAATGTGACCAGTTTAATGCACCAAAGCTGGTGCTTCGATGTAGGCGTACTGTCCCATAATTTGTTCGTAGAAGTTGGAGATTCTACAATGGTGCAGTTCAATAATTAGCCAGTCATCTCACAAATCTGTACAAGTTAAAAAGGCCACTATGGCTGTGTTTAAATCTAGGGGTGAAAAATTTTAGCGTGTCACATTGCATGTACGGATACACATTTAATGTATTAAATGTAGACTAATAACAAAACAAATTACAGATTCCACCAATAAACTGCGAGATGAATTTATTAAGCCTAATTAATCCGTCATTAGCAAATCTTTACTGTAGCACCACATTATCAAATTATGGAGCAATTAGGCTTAAAAGATTTATCTCGCAATTTACACGCAAACTGTGTAATTAGTTTTTTATTTTTATCTATATTTAATACTCGATGTATAGACACATCGGCACCACACCGCCGAGCGCTTGCTCATGTTCTGCTAGTGATCTCAGCCACCACCATTATTTGCCGCTCCTGTGCTCCACTACCACTGCAAGGTGATCTCAGCTCAACCGTGTCTTCTCCGTTTTGTAATTGGCCCTGAATTCTTGATCGATGTCCTGATGTGTGCTCGAGCTCGACGCGCGGTTCTTGTTAACAATTCGGGATAGTGTAACAAACGAGTAAGGTACTACAGAATAAGAACCACCCTGGCTTAATCATGACCCTAGAAAAAGACAAACGGTCCAGATTAGGTGAAATCCACTCGGTGGAGTTGAGTCCAACTCCAGGGGATCCACCGTTCCCACATCCCACGGCGTCTTCAGATTTGGTTTCTCCGCCGGCTATTCAGGAACCCATGCATGTAACAGTTACGCAAGGTGTTTTTTACCGTTCTTAATTCTTGATTCATTGTGTAATCACCTTTCTTAATCACACCGTCCCATCTTAATTAATTGCCTTTGATGCAGATCGATGATTCTCTTGTATATTTCTTATGATCCCTATGAGTGGTCTGCTGCATTTTTTTTTCATAATTCTGTATATTCTTTAGTCTGTGGAATGATGAAGCTCCCTAACTCCTTGTAGAAGCGACACGTATATAATGGTTGAGCTCTGTTTTTCTATGTATAGATGTTGCCTGTGGTCTGACGGCCGGCCGGTGGCTGTTCATGCCGACCCAAAGAAAGCAATCCGGCGGCATCAGTAAATGGTGAATATTAGGGAAGGGTCTTTGTTTAGAAACTGTAATTAGGATTGTACGTTCTTTTTAATCAGCGTATAATGTTTCAATTTTAGCCTAAATTACTACACATCTTTCATGGAAATTCTGTTTTTACTAATGTCAATGACGACTAGTTCTTCTGTTGGAAATGTACATGTTGCCTTCTCGTATCTTTGAGAACATACTGATACTTGAATCATCATACTTGCATGTAGCAGCTGTTATATGTTACTCCCTCTGTTTCATAATGTAAGTCATTCTAGCATTTCCCATATTCATGTTGATGTTAATGAATCTAGACAATATGAATGTGGAAAATGCTAAAATGACTTACATTGTGAAACGGAGAAAGTATGTATATTATGTAAAAGTAAGTATATACTGCTACTAATTGAAAAAGACAGTAGATACTTGTACGAACTAATTAAAATGAGTACATATACTATCTACTAACTTAAAAAATAAGTATGTACTACTAACGAAAAATCAGTATATACTACTAACTAAAAAAGATAAGATAAGTATGTAGTACTAGCTAAAATTCAGTATGTACTACTATCTAAAAAAATATATACTGCTATTGACTGAATATAAGTATATACCACTCCTAATTGAAAAATAAGTATATACTGCTATTGACTGAAAAATAAGTATATACTACTCCTAACTAAAAATAAGTATATACTGCTATTAAATAAAAAAAGGATATACTACTGCTATACTACTAAGCAAAAAAGGTATATTCTAGTACTAACTGAAAATATATACTACTATACTGGATCCTTAAAATAATTACATGTCTCATGGATTGCATGCTACAATGTGCACATGCACCTTGAATTTTAGGGATGTGTCGTTCAGTACCTACCTGGTAATCTTAAGTGGTATATACTGAACTAGTAGTATATGCTTTCGTTTATATCTAGATTAGAACCGCGGCTCATTCAAATATTTTTCTATTCTAGATATTCTCATCTCAATATATGATACCTTCTGCATCTTATAGGATGTACTGATACTTTTGGATCATCATATCAAGTCCCCAACAAAAACACAATTATAAAAAAAAAAGTATATACTGCTACTGGATATTAAAAAAAAACGCATATAGTTCAACAACCAAAAAATCTAATACGTAGCACATACTAAGTCATACAAAAAAACACAGTATGTGCCGTATACTGAAAAAGGAAAGGCATATGCTCTTTCAACGTTGGTTCTGGTACATACCGAATATTATGAAGAAAAAAAATCGTTCTACATATCTAACTACTTTGCATGCAACAGGCGGACTAATTTACGAGTTGCATGCATGCATGAATTGTTACATCATCTATTTATTAATCATTTTGTTTTTTCAATCCGGTTAATATTGGATGATCCACTATCGGGGTATATATATAAAATACACAAATCCACTCAAAATTTTTAAAATTTTTCAAATTGTGAGTATATATCTAGACATAAAAATTTGATTCATACCTATACTTAGCGACAAAACATCTCAAATTCAACTTTATTTCACATTCAATTATTACATACCTAACTAATATACTACTCCCTCTGTTCCATAATATAAAGGATTTTGATATTTTGGTTGCATTGTTTGACCACTCGTTTTATTCAAAAAAATTTGTGCAAATATAAAAAACGAAAAGTTATGCTTAAAGCACTTTGGATAATAAAGTAAGTCCCAAAAAAATAATAATTCCAAAATTTTTTAAATAAGACAAATGGTCAAACAGTGCAAGCAAAACGTCAAAATCCCTTATATTAGGGGACGGAGGGAGTATATAGCTAGAATCAAAATCTAACAAAAAGATGTTCAAATTCAGTTCAAATTTGTTTGAACTAGTTAGTAAATAAGTTAATGTTTATACCTATATATTTTTTAAAAAATTCATACTCAATTGAATTAAGTATATACTCAATTTAAAACTTGGTGCCCGGTCACCATAAAGCTCCAGTTAATGAAAAAATGTTTCAATTCTTGAAAAACAGTGAAACACAGTCAAATCAGTAGATGAAACAAATGATTTTAAGGACTGAAACACTAAAAATTCACAACGCACACATCCACTTTTCTGATGCTCCTCCCTTGTGCGCTCCCGACAGTGAAGCGACGATGTCGTCCTTGAGCATGCTAGTCTTCTTGATCGTGAGAAAAGAAGATCAAGGATGGCCGCTACCTAGTTCTCGAGCTCAAGACAAAAAAAATCACATAACACCAGATCAACATCATGTTCTCCAACACAGCTGGCTCAACATCAGCGCCAGACCTCCCCCTTCCACAACTACCTCCTTCACTCGTGCGCCACAGAGATAAATCTAGCCATCCCCAGGTCACAGGCTCCACTGTGACCTCGACCTCATCCCACCGCTGCAACGTCACCTCCGACACCTGCTTGTGCTCATCGTCTAGTCATGGAAGAGGGGAAGAGGAGAGAGTGGGAGAAGAGAGGGAGACGGAGAGGGGCCTTGCCTCCCAAGCTGCCATCGCTCACCATCCGCGGCCATGGAAAAGGGAAGAGAGGGAGAGGGAGATTGAGATAAAAAAATGAGTGGCTGAGAATTGAGGAGCTCATGTTATTTCTGTTTTTGTCGGGTATATTGGCACAGACAAATCATGTTCTTTTAATTAATTATGTATTAATTTGTTGAGCAGATAGAAAATAAATTACCTTGACATTTCCAGCTTCTTTGATGGCCTCGACGAGCTTGAGCTGCAGCAAGATGTTGTGGCTGCGGTGGTGGGCGCCGGACATGGCGGAGACGACGACGTCCACCTGCCGGACGGCGGCGACGAGGCCATCGTGGTCGTCGAGCGACGCCTCGAGGAGCCGCGCGCCCTGCGCCTTGAAGGCCAGCAGTATCTGGAGCTTGTCGATGTCGAGGCCGATCTCCGGCCGCAGCAGGACGAAGGTGGGGTGGCCCTCCGCCAAGCTCGCCGCAACGATCCGCCGGCCGATGTAGCCGCTGCCGCCGACGATGAGGACCCGGCTCTTCTCCATGGCCATGGCTCCCAGCTCTGGTGAGTGCCACAACTGACCATGCTACCGTGCACTCGACTCGACAAAGCTTTACTGCCGATTGCGGCCTATATGTATTAGCGTGTGGTCCTGTTGCCGTACCAACTGTGTCAGCGATTATAATTTATCAATCTGACTGTGGTAGAGAGGTTTGGGGGTACGTAAATAACAAAGCTTGAATCTGTTGGTTTGGATCGGCTTGTTTCAGCTCCGCGTTCATATAAAAGTACTGCCCCCTAATACTGTTAGGAAGCGATAAGCAAGCAAACGTATGTTAGGAAGCGATAAGCAAGGAAACATAAAAAACAATAGATCAATCATAGAAGACACGAGATTTAACGTGGAAAACCCTCCCAAAGCAGGAGAGAAAAAACCACGGACGCCAGCCAGCAAAATATCTTCACTATATCTGGGGTGAGGTTACAATGCCGTTCGGCGGTTTACAAGAGGTATATATATGGTGGAACCTTAAAAGGGATGACGATCCGTACGCTCCGGCCCAAGCCTCCCTGCGACGGGCGTCCGCTCCACTACGGCAGAAGCTAGCCTTTATTAAGTGCAAATGAATTTGGATCACAACTCAACAAATACACCATTATAGTATTTCTACTATACACGCTTAAGAATCACCCTATTCTAATGTCAAGTTACAATCACAATTCACAAGTAGGAGCGAAAACATGATGGGTATTTTCCTCCCACACGCCCGTCCATATTAATTCGGGATAAAAAAAATAGATACTGAGGGGTATATATATTCAGATATATATGCGAGTCGAATCTGGGTATTTTTTCAATGCATAAGTGATCGGGTTAGAAAAGATGATACCCAATGGATAAAGAGGATCTGATAAAACATACGGATAATACCTGCTAAGCTATTCGGGTATTAGCCGGATAGCGGGCCCAATAGCAACCATAGCACATCTGCACATATATAGCTTCAAGTCTACCCTAATTAAACAAAATACTAAAAGGCCTAAAAGGCACACTACTCAAGGCTCTAGCAGTCCAGGCAGCAAAAAATTTCACAATTTGACCATTTGCAAAAACTATTTTTACAAATAAATCGCCGCCAAAACTTATTTAAAAAATGACCCTTTTTTCAGCGTCAAATCACCTGGTGCTGAATTTAGACACCTCAGCGCCACGTCAACTGGTGCTGAATGCCGTGCCACCGCAAATGGGAGACTAAGTCAGCTTGCCAACGCATATTCAGCACCACGCTATTTAGCGCTAAGGTGTCTAATTTCAGCACCACACAATTTGGCGCTGAACATAAGGGTCATTTTTGAAATAAGTTTTGACGGCGGTTCATTTGTAATAATAGTTTTTGCAAAGTGTCAAATTGTGAAAATTTTTGGTCCAGGCAGTGGCCTAGTGATGCTGCTGTTTTGGTATCTATACTATCTATATAGTTGATAACCACTAACTACTAAAACTAATCATGCAAGTGTGTCACATGATCATCCACTAGCAATTATTATTAAGAGTATTTTAAATCGTATGTAAGTGTGCCACATCATCACCCACTAATAATTATTATCTAGAGTATTTTAAATATCATGCAAACATAACATATCATTTATAATTTTATTGTATTTTTAGAGCTCAATATGTAAATAATATCAAATCATTATCTCACATTATTTAAACATATACATCTACCATTTCTATAATATATAACATGCATTCATTCACATATCCCGTAGCAAAGAGCAGAGTATCAACTGGTTATTAGACATTAGTATGCCATAAGCTCTTAACAAGTTAGCATAGCTTTGGTCCATGTGGCATAGTATGGTCGTTGCTTTAACTCAATATCCGAATAAGTATTCCTGTCGAATAGTATTTGCATCTGTCTTAGTACGTATTCGCTGCCTACGATATTTGTGTTTGTATTTGTACCCGATACTATCCGTATCCGTCCCAATTTTAATTACAAAATGTGGTTAGGACATGGGAAGGGTAAAATCCAACCCAACGGCCAATTTCTCCCGTCATCACGAGGGCTGAATCCTCACCCTCGCGACACGACTATAGCGATTAATACGGAAACAGTTTCGACAAATGGCTATGTGGCCCACCTCTATACAGGTGTGTGGGCGTGGAAAATGACCATTTTTGTATATGGGGCACTTAGCCGAGTGGGGAAATAGATTATTCCCGACAGACCGCTTAAGATATCTGATTGCGATAATAAAGTTTGCAGGCTTCTACGTTAAGCGGTCCACCTAGGATGATGTTTTTCCCATGCGGCCATGCCAAATTAGGGCCTCCTGAGAAGATGCTTCTTAGATATATATATTTCTCAGCTATTTTTAATCAAAATATTTTTTTAACTGAAATTTCCCAGTTTTATATTGGCACTATTCTGTAGTATTACTATAGACTCTAGTACTTGTCAATATATAAATATTGAATATGTACAAGACATATAAATATTGTTTTGTGAACTTTATTACAAATTATCATTCTCAGACCGTGGTGGAACCCTAAAAGGGATGACGATCCGTACGCTCCGGCTCAAGCCTCCCTGCGACGGGCGTCCGCTCCACTACGGCAGAAGCTAGCCTTTATTAAGTGCAAATGAATTTGGATCACAACTCAACAAATACATCAACAAATACATGATTATAGTATTTCTACTATACACGCTTAACAATCACCCTATTCTAATGTCAAGTTACAATCACAATTCACAAGTAGGAGCGAAAACGTGATGGGTATTTTCCTCCCACACGCCTGTCCATATTAATTCGGGATAAAAAAGATAGATACCCAGGGGTATATATATTCAGATATATATGCGAGTCGAATCTGGGTATTTTTTTTAATGCATAAGTGATCGGGTTAGAAAAGATGTTACCCAATGGATAAAGAGGATCTGATAAAACATACGGATAATACCTGCTAAGCTATTCTGGTATTAGCCGGATAGCGGGCCCAATAGCAACCATAGCACATCTGCACATATATAGCTTCAAGTCTACCGTAATTCAACAAAACACTAAAAGGCCTAAAAGGCCCACTACTCAAGGCTCTAGCAGTCCAGGCAGCAAAAAATTTCACAATTTGACCCTTTGCAAAAACTATTTTTACAAATGAAACGCCGCCAAAACTTATTTAAAAAATGACCCTTTTTTCAGCGCCAAATCACCTGGCGCTGAATTTAGATACCTCAGCGCCACGTCAACTGGCGCTGAATGCCGTGCCACCGCAGATGGGAGACTAAGTCAGCTTGCCAACGCATATTCAGCACCACGCTATTTAGCGCTGAGGTGTCTAATTTCAGCGCCACACAATTTGGCGCTGAACATAAGGGTCATTTTTGAAATAAGTTTTGGCGGCGGTTCATTTGTAAAAATAGTTTTTGTAAATTGTCAAATTGTGAAAATTCTTGGTCCACGCAGTGGCAAAACTCTGCCTAGTGATGCTGCTGCTTTGGTATCTATAGTATCTATATAGTTGATAACCACTAACTACTAAAACTAATCATGCAAGTGTGTCACATGATCATCCACTAGCAATTATTATTAAGAGTATTTTAAATCATATGTAAGTGTGCCACATCATCACCCACTAGTAATTATTATCTAGAGTATTTTAAATATCATGCAAACATAGCATATCATTTATAATTTTATTGTATTTTTAAAGCTCAATATGTAAATAATGTCAAATCATTATCTCACATTATTTAAACATATACATCTACCATTTCTATAATATATAACATGCGTTCATGCACATATCCCGTAGCAAAGAGCAGAGTATCAACTAATTATTAGACATTAGTATGCCCTAAGCTCTTAACAAGTTAGAATAGCTTTGGTCCATGTGGCGTAGTATGGTCGTTGCTTTAACTCAATATCCGAATAAGTATTCCTGTCGAATAGTATTTGCATCTGTCTTAGTACTTATTCGCTGCCGATGATATTTGTGTTTGTATTTGTACCCGATACCATCCGTATCCGTCCCAATTTTAATTACAAAATGTGGTTAGGACATGGGAAGGGTAAAATCCAACCCAACGGCCAATTTCTCCCGTCATCACGAGGGCTGAATCCTCACCCTCGCGACACGACTATAGCGATTAATACGGAAACAGTTTCGACAAATGGCTATGTGGCCCACCTCTATACAGGTGTGTGGGCGTGGAAAATGACCATTTTTGTATATGGGGCACTTAGCCGAGTGGGGAAATAGATTATTCCCGACAGACCGCTTAAGATATCTGATTGCGATAATAAAGTTTGCAGGCTTCTACGTTAAGCGGTCCACCTAGGATGATGTTTTTCCCATGCGGCCATGCCAAATTAGGGCCTCCTGAGAAGATGCTTCTTAGATATATATATTTCTCAGCTATTTTTAATCAAAATATTTTTTTAACTGAAATTTCCCAGTTTTATATTGGCACTATTCTGTAGTATTACTATAGACTCTAGTACTTGTCAATATATAAATATTGAATATGTACAAGACATATAAATATTGTTTTGTGAACTTTATTACAAATTATCATTCTCAGACCGCGTAATAGTAAAGTTTCATTACATGTGTTTTCTTTCCCACTATATAAACAGAAGATAAACTTTTTATTCATACGTGCACAAATTTATATCAGTTTGTCCTAAGTTTATTCAATTTATGATATATATCGAGTTCTTTTAATTAATGTTTTTTATAATAAATAGAAATACGGTCTCTATATACAACCAAATTAAAATCAAGTTTTCTTAAATTATTTACTAAATGGTCGTGTTTCTAGAAAACAAATTACATTTCCAGATTCTTTGATGGCCTCCACGAGCTTCAGCTGGAACATGAGGTTGTGTCTGCGGAAGTGGACGCGGGACATGACATCTCCGGCCGGAGCAGGACGTAGATGTGGTGGATCCAGCTCCTCTCTACAGCACAGCAGAGAAGACTGTAGCTACAGCCTCCACCTCCGTCGCCACTGTCGCCGGAATCGCGTCGCCGTGTCCGACACCTCCGCCTCCCTCTCCCGCCGCCAGTCCACCGTTCGCCGCCTCCGTTTCCGACCACCGCCGTCGCCGTCTCCATCTCCGCTCCGTGTCCGCCTCGCGCCACCGCCGCCTCCTCTGTTACCGGCCACCTCCCGCGCGGCACACCGTTACCGTCGCTGAGCGCACAACCTCCGCTGCTGTCGACCGCCTTATCGGGCTGCCGGCGTTTGGATCCGGCGAGGGGGCGGTCAGATCCGTGTCCCCCGACCACATGGAAGGGGCGGCCTCGGGTGGAGCAGATCGACGCTGGCCACGAAGGTGCGAGCACGGATGGAGCAGTTCGAGCAGCCGCCGTCGTCCCTCGAAGCCACAGGTAATAAACGAGACAAGCCGCGCTTCCAGGTTTGTCGCCCGCACCACCTCTCAACCTACTTATCCCCATCAATGGAGAACCCCCGGAGGCGGAGATCGGGCACAGGGTGGAGGACCTGTGGGAGGTGGCAGAGCCGCAGCTGTCACCGTCCGAGAAGCTCAACTCCTGCTTCGAGGACATCGTCGTCGCCTCCTTCCCCTGCCCCCTTGGCTCGCAAGGTATGTAACTAACGCCTCTCCATGCTGCTCTGTGAACGAACATGTTTCTGCGAATTCTCTGATTTGATCAGATCACTGCTACAATAGCTATTTTTCCGTGCGGTTGTTTTGATTTTTGCGTGCGGTTGTTTTGCCCGTCTGGAACATTGCGTCTTGAAAAATCGTGATTTTCTTGTGCGGGTGGTGAAACGCACGCAGACATATCCGACTTTCGCGTGCGGCTACTTATGCCCGCCACACGGAAAATAAAAATCCGAAAAAAAAATAAATTTTCAAAAAACACAAACCTAACCTAGATCCGGATCCGGCACCCCACCACGTGCCGGCCACACCACCGCCGATCCGGGCGGGAGGCAGCCGCCGCCGCACCGGATCTGGGCGTGGGGAGGGCGGCCCCTCTCGCGCTGCCTCGTCGGTCGTCGTTGACGGCCGCGCGCAACGTTGCGGCCGTTGGCTCCTTCCCGGCTCCCGCATGGAACGTCGTTGTCCGCTCCCGACCGCTGCCCTTGCCGTCGTCGTTGTCGTCTGCCGGCGCACGCCACTTCCGGCCGCTGCCTCGTCATCGTCGTCGGCCGCCGCACGCTGCTCCCGGCCACCGCCTCGGCCGCCGTCGTCATCATTGTCGGCCGGGCGCACGCGTCCCAGCCGCCGCTCGCCGTCTTTGTCGTCGTCGGCCACGCGCACACTGCTCTTGGCTGCCTCCCCACGTCCGCCCGCCGCCGCGAGCCCTCCGTGCCCGCCAGCCGGCCGTCGACCCTCCGCCGAGAGCCGCCCGAAGGAGAGGAGGAGAAGGTGAGACAGAGAGAGGAAAATGAGAGGAGAGGAAAGTGAGAAGATATGGGGGAGAGAGAGGAGAGAAGGGGGCGGGGGAGAGAGAAGAAAAGTCCAATTTTTTTTTAATAGGATGCGAGGGAAGTGCTATTTTCCTGTGCTGTTAGATTAGGAGGCCCGCACGCGAAAATAGAGTTATTTTTGCTTGCGGGCCTGATAAGTGACCCGCACATGAAAATTGATTTTCGTGTGCGGGTGAAAACCCGGCTTCGCTCCCCCCATTTTTCCGTGCGGTCCAACTTACGGATCGCATGGAAATAAAATGGGGTGGCGTCCAGGAAAATCAATCATGTAGTAGTGGATGATTTTAGTTCTTCATGTGAAAACTGACGTGAAGCATTTCTGTCTTGAGTTGGAGTCACCTGCTTATTGGCTGTTTGGGAAACAAGGACTTATTCCAAGTCCCTATCATATCGGATGTTTGGATACTAATTTAGAATATTAAACATAGACTAATTACAAAACCCATTCCATAACCTTGGACTAATTCGCGAGACAAATCTTCTGAGCCTAATTACGCCATGATTTGACTATGTGATACTACAGTAAACTTTTGATAATTATGGATTAATTAGGCTTAAAAAATTCATCTCGCGGATTAGCCCTCATTATAAAATTAGTTTTTTTATTAGTCTAAATTTAATACTCCTGATTAGCGTCAAAGATCCGATGTGACAGGGACTAAAACTCCCCATCTAAACGGCCCTAGTTGGATGATGAAATTTGCTGATGGAGATGGTGAAGCAAATTAAAACATTCGGTGTTCCTTGTTGAAATTGATACAGCCAGTTAGGCTGTGTTTAGATCCAAAGTTTGGATCCAAACTTCAATCCTTTTCCATCACATCAACCTGTCATACACACAACTTTTCAGTCACATCATCTCCAATTTCAACCAAAATCCAAACTTTGGATCCAACTAAACACAGCCTTAGTTAATTCATTGATTGAAGAATGTGTTTGCTGTTTCTCCTGATTGGATTAAACTGGTGGCATTAGTACCTTGTCATTATTGTGGGTCTCCTGTCCTATATATATATTTTTTCTTTCAGCTTCTTGATGTAATGGAGGTGGCCACTACTTTATATTAGTCTTTTCATTTCCTTTGTGTGATTGCTGGGGCCATATTTGCATTCTTTTCTAAAGCAAATGCGCATTGCCACTTCGTGCATGTCAGTGCTGATGGCCTACATCCTACCTCCAGTCTGCCCAATTTTTGTTCTGGTTGAAAAGGGTGGCACTGTTTTATGCAACCAGTGACAATGCAATAGGGGATTGTAGGACTTCAGCCTTATCTGTATGATGAAGTTTTGTTTTAGACAAATTAAGACCTGTATGATTGAGTCAGGGGGGAGCATGGTGATTGCTCTTGTTGAAGAGTCCTTTTCATTTCTGAGACACGCTAAAGAAGAACCTTTCTCCCGTAAAAAAAAAAAAACCTTTCTGGACTTCCTTTTTCTTTATGCCAATATGTCGTATGTTATTAATATAGATATCTGCTTAGTGACAAGTGCCTTCGCTCTCATGATTCCAAGATATGTTCTAGAACCGTGAGGGTCCATATTACCGTCTGATTTCTTAATTGTGATCATTGCTATAGGACTGAGCAGCAAGTTATTTGGGAAAATAGAACCTGTTTAGACTTGTCCTTGGATTAATTTGGTACGTCATTATATGCCCCTTGGACATGAAAGATCGTATTGATCAAGTCTGATAATTTTCAAGTCCCCACCATCCTCTGTTAGTAATTCTCACAAAAACAATAACTAAGTGTGTACAGGTTTATCTAAATCATATAGGTACAAGGAAGTGAATATTTCAATTTAGGTGGCTTGGATTGATTAAATTAAAAGCAGTAAAGCAAGCAACTAATTCAAACTTAACATTATTATTAGGGACCCTTATTATTATTCCACTCACAGTAATGTATCTAAGAGAGCAATATATTTAGCTTTATTCAACCATATGTTATGAACATCAGCAACAGAAAGTGATTCAACGGAATGATAGATAAACATATTACTCACTTAGGCATGCGTTAATTACTTGTGTAGAAGCTCGGTCATCTTCAGCTACTCAATGCTAAGCTGTTGTTGCTGATTCATCAGCTATGTGTACTCTCTCTCAGCCGCTCAAGGCAGTAGCAAAAGGAGCAAGCGCGGAAGACCAGCGATTGCCAGATTGGTCTCACTATGGACCAGATCTGGTTTCTTCTAAGAGAAACTTCCTCTGCTACTGTAGACAGGTGTTTTTGGCCTTTATATACATGCCACAAAATGATCTTTACTTTAATCATGAACTCAGTGCCATGTATGATTAGTTATATTGTTCAAATTATGCTTTCTAGAAGTTAGGCAAGGTGCTTTGGGAATATTTTCCTCCATCGAGGAAATTAAACTTGGGTGGTGTACATATTAAATGATTAAACTGTTAATCTATAAGTTTCCGTTCCTATAGTTTGTTAGTTGCTACCATTTTTCTTGGTTTCTTCGGTTCATCAAATTGTCTATTTCCTATAAATTTCAATTCTCACCAGTCACCGTGTGACTGCATACCATTTCTATAGTAACATAGCCAACTATTTAATTTCAAATCAGCATCTAGCAACCATTCTTGATACCTAGAATTTATTTGCGATCATTCTATCTGTTCACTATATGGTGGGTTACTTCACTATCATTTCTTCCATTTCCTTTTCTTTTACAATTCTTTTGAGAACAATAAACTTGATTAGTGGCCTTTTTTTTATTAAAGATGGGCATATATCTATACATCGTTTTGTGATTTATCATAAGAAAACTAATATGACGACATCTCACTATCAATCAGATTTTTTCCTTCATACATATTCTAGGATGAAAATTTCACAGGAAGATCTCGACTGTTTTGCTATTATACCTAGAAAAAATTACATATTATAGTAGTAGCCTGACTTATTGATTGCTTTGAAGAAAAAAACATGAAATTTTTCAGCGGGGCATCGCCGCATTGCCAATCATCTATCCTGATTGTTAGGCTAATGGTGGGGCATCAGGTATAGGTTCATGTTGTTAGGTGCTCTCAGACCATATACGTTCTTTCATCCATTTTTGGTTCCAGCCATTGTTTTATACTTTTGATGCTAATAATGGTCACATATACCCATCTTCAACTCAAGCGATGAAAGGTGTTTACTTTTGCATTGCTACTGTATTTTATTTAGCGCTTTCCACTAACAGAATATCATCTTCACATTGACAGTCGATTTGATTTACACACATTTTCTTTGCCTTAGTGTAGGAAAAAGGAAAGGATAATTATTAGTTGATTGTCCAGTAAATTTCTTACCCTTAATGCTTAATTCCATATCAATCTAAATTCTAGAGTTCTTTTGCTTTCACTGCATTTCCATGTAATAAACACAAATCTGTAGTATCGTGTTGTATCACTTGATATAACTATCTGTATTGAGAAGTAAAATGGAAATATTATGTTGCCACACTTCCTAAATCCAATTAACAAGTGTCTTCTGAGCTTCCAGTATGTTCACTGATGCTGATTTGAAGATATCCTCTGAAACATTTTTTTTGTAACTCATTTAATGCTGATGGATTGTGCTTGAGCAGGTCCATTGCAATTAGTACTTCAGATGCGAACCTTTCAGCAGAGAATGTTATTAGTGGCATAAATTCTGAGACCATGGTGAGCATACATTCCCAGCAGTTCGATTCGGCTAAATTCTGTTCTTTGATTTTGTTGAAATTTGTTCAGACCAATCCTGGAGACTAATTGTGTGAGAATTTATAGTGGCAGGGTAGAGATCATGTATGCAAACATGCAATATCATTGTGCTAATAACTTAACCAATTGCCAAATTTCAAACTTTTCAGGAAAATCAAGATGCTGATATCTATACTCAGAATTTACCTGAGCATTTCGTGCAGTGGGTTAACCACGGAGACACTTTTTGGTATTAAGATTACGCGATGCTTGTGTCATGTACGCGGTACGCGTCGGCTACTTGGAAGGCCAAACTTCTTTTCCAAGTGGTCATGAGACGGGAATTGGTGATTTGAGTAGGGAATTAGGAGTGAGAAGAGATAGATGGCACAGCAAACTTCAGACATTCGCCTTGTGATATATGTTCACATCATCCCATAGCCCTCTTAGTAAAGTATAACATTCTGTTTATTTGTTCCCATCTTTCTTGTAGGAGCAAGTAGATAGGCGTTTTTCTCAATTTTTGAAAGGAAAGTAGAGGTAGATTCATATGGATATATAATTTTTGTTCTTTCGAAAAATGTACCATTGTGGGAACATTCCGTTTGATATGTAAATATTATTTTATGCTTGACGTGTTTTGGGTTGTTGAGGTCACAAGGTGGATTGTAAAGCATCGTCCACTATATGTGGCTTGGTTCGTTGATTATCATCCGCGCTTGTCTTCAGAACATACTCTGATATTTGAAATGGTACTCCACTCAAATCAAATGCGTATGCCATCTCCTCATCAGCCTCCATTGTAATTTTTAATTTCTGAAAGTTTTCGTGGTCATGTGAGATCTGGAGTGAAGGCTACATAATACTTGTGAATGTTTAGTCCTTCGAGATTTGAACGGATATGCTCCTTTTTTTTAATGAATGATTCGCTATGTTCAGCAATCCAGGTATTAGAATCCCAACCACCAGTACAAGGTAATACAATACGATTAGGAGCCAACCTAACCGAGAATGATTTAGGAGCAAACCATCAGATTAGATCCTGTGATTAACCTGCCGCACCCAGAGTTCGATGCTAACCTCAGTTTTCAGTTTTCTAGCGAAGGTGGGTGAGATTAGAGCTTCAAGAGAGGCAAGTCAAAGTTGGTGCAGCTGAAGGAACATGCATTGCACAAGCTGTCTCTCACTCAAAAGTTTCTAAACTTGTTGAAGGGTTCATACAAAACGGCAGCCTATTTAAATCTTAACAAGCTTTAGGTAATTAGGTAGAGCTGTCTCGCACAATGGCCCTGGCCAACGGGAGACAGAAACGGTGGTGGTGTTGGGCTTGTGATGCTCCCTTGATTGAACACTAGTGGCCACCACGTTTGATAATCCTTTTGTCTTTAGGGGAAGCCATGTGATTTATCAGGATAGCAAAAAAAATGACGCGAGAGAAGGAAAAGGGACCCCGCCGTAACAAATCTAAATCAAGAATGCGATGCGCAAGCGCAACTATGTCGGCATCAAATCACGACCAACCACCATGACATGGGACCACAAGTCCACAACTCGTGAAGACTGTACTGACATTGACCATGATCCAAGTGTGATGCAAGGATATTTTGACTTGGACCAAAGACATCTAGAATAGTGCGGCAGTAAGAAACATTCATTGAAATTTCGACCTTCTTAAAAAATATCTAAGGCTGTGTTTAGTTCAACGCAAAGTTAGGAATTTGGTTGAAATTGGAGATGATGTGACTAAAAAGTTGTGTGTGTATGACAGATTGATGTGATGGAAAAAGACTGAAGTTTGAATCCAAACTTTGGATCTAAACACAGCCTAACAGTCACGAAGCTCGTAGGTATTCGCTCTGAATTAGTCATAATCTTAACAAAAATATCTCAAGAAGAAAAAATGACAACATGTGCCAAATACCCCTCTTGTTATCACAAAGCATATACCTGCTCGGTCATACTGCCTATTCACATCAAGAAAAGAGGAAATGAAGCATCTTTCCAGAAATCCTGATTCTGGACGGCACGCGCCCAGTAGCAAGAGCAACAACCCTGCAAGGCTGATATATAATAAAGGAAATACATAGTCAATGCACTAGTTAATTTCGGATTCAACAAATGAATTATGTACAGCAAATCAATATGGTAGCTAGTTATCACCAACATAGCGCAGCACAGCAAAGACCGAAAGAAAGAGCAGTCAACAACATAGATTAAAACATAATGGCCATGGATTCACGATGTTCATAGCCATATACAGGTAGCAACGACAGAAAACTAGAACGAAAAAAAAAAAGCAGTTCTTGAGTCTCATAGATGGCTGTCATACATAGACAGCCGGATAGGGAACAGGTCCAATCACCAAAGAGTTTCAGGATGCAGCCTTTTGCATCTAAGCTAAACATAACGATATGCTACCCCCAAGGTGCCATGCAGGTGCCTCCCAATCTCCAATCGTATTTATTCCTGAAAAACACAAGCAAAATTAGAGCAATGTAAGAAAAACGTGCATATTCAGAGAGAGAAAATCAAATTGATAATCCTTACCTTTTTTTCCCTGTGTACATGCTCCGACTAGCAGACTTCGAATTCCTCAATAGAAATCGCTAACGGGCATGTCATCAAAGCTCCAGAGGTCCATGTTGCTGACAACATCCTGTGATCCATCCAGGTTGAGAAGGCTATCAATTGAGTCACCAGCACCATCATCCAGAAGGAACCTCATGTAGGGTTCTAAATCAGGCAGATCAACAGCACTGTTCTCCATAACAGGAGGGACCATTGGGTTGGTACTGCTCTTAATGAATGCAGATTCATCGACTTCAGCTATGGTTGAAATGGGAGCAATTGATGTAATATCTGGTGTCTTGGTATCATTCTCCCAGCCAAAGTCAGAGCAGCCAAATGAGTTGCTTCCCTGGTCAGAGTTGATGATAGGGTCCTCAATAGGAGCAACAGAGTTCATTGAAGGAACAAATGGCATGTTATCAGGCTGAACAAATGGCTTGTTTGAAGTGAAGTTAGCAGATGGGTAGACAAACGCATTTGTGTTGGAAAGATTGTTGAATGCTTGTTTGACAGTAGGCTTCTGTTCCACACTTGACTTGGGTGCTTTAGCAGTGGTGGAGCCAGCACGGCGCTTCTGAGCAGTTGTTGGAGCCTCTGGAAAATTCACCTTGGCCTTCTTGCCACGAATCCTGCGTGCTTCAGCATCATAAGCTCTTGCAGCTTCTTCAGCACTGTTGAAAGTGCCAAGCCAGACACGAACACCCTTGCGAGGATCTCTGATTTCAGCAGCCCACTTACCCCAAGGGCGCTGGCGGATGCCCCTGAATTGGTTCTTTCTCTTTCTTTTGGCAGACTTTGCAGCAGGACCATCAAATCCGGCAGTGGTAATGGTGCTCAAGTTATCTGCAACGGAAGGTCAACGTCAATGGCAAGAAATTACACAGATGAACTTCTCTTGCTGATGTTTATCTTCTTTTGGTCATAAAGAAGATAAACATTCAAATTTTTGGAAAGTATATCTCAAATCATGAAATTCAAGATTGTAGAAAAAACTCATGGATGGACCTCATCATTTCTGCAATTGCAGTCTTAAATCGCGCTTTACAGACAAACATCAATATGCTGCAACAACATTAACTGTAAACAAGGAACACCAAAGCCGAGTTGCAATACTTCAACAAAGATCTGTGGTTTAGCTCACACGACTGACTAGATACAACAGATTTAGACAATTTACTCAAGAGGTGACATCCCCATAAATAAAATGAACTAGTATGTCTAAGCAAAAGAGGCCAACAAAGACTACTAAAAATGATTTGACGCTATTGACCGAAAGATAGAACCCAAAAA
>CM020181.1:22982845-23015320 GCA_009805545.1 Oryza longistaminata
TCGCGACCGCGCATAGTATCGGGGGGGGGAGGTAATTCGTACTTTTTCCAAATGTAGTAATCTAGAAAGAATATATTACTCTCCCTTGTGGAGATTTATGTGGGGGTTACACACTATACCCCAGGGACGAATGGGCTTAGAACCGAACTAGTGTATTGGGGAGTAGTGATAATTCTACTTAGTCAATGTGGATGTAACGGATTATGACTTAGGTAATGGCTTTGCCCCATTAGTGTTAAGAACATCTTAAAGTCTTATTCGACCAATATTGTAAGAGATACCGTATTCGGTTAGGTTTTTATGTGTAATCCTGCCCCCAACCTATATAAGGCCGGGTAACGAAGGCCCCTCAAGGAACAAGCCAACACCAAGTGATTGTCAGGCATCAATCAAAACGCCGTGCGGTTCCAAATCCCCAAAGCACGGAGTAGGGTATTCTACCTCTCGTCGGAGAGGGCTTGAACTATCTGATAACTCTTTAATCTCATAACTAATCTACTTACTCCTCATGCTACCTTCCTTTTCATATTGCTAGATTGCCTAATATGACAGTTGCAGGCTACGGCTAGGGGTTGCATCGAGTTTCTTCGCCCATAAGTCGATGGGAATCTACTTCAAGACGGTCGACTGCCTTCCCCGTTCCCTCTAGGCAAGCCTACTGCTTCCGGTAGCATCGACTTCCAGCATACATGTCTCTTCTCGACTCGAGGATATCGAACCAGTCGGACAGGTTTCACACAACCACTTGTGGCACCGTTTCGTTTTAAACAAATTATCCGCACGAGATCTAGTCCAACGTTCTTGCTTCTTGCACGGGTCGCTCAAGGGCCACTACGGAATTCACCGTTACATCAGCGCACCAACGCAATTCTCCGTCTCAGCGCCAGCTCACTTATACCCGGTGCGGCACCATGCTATCTCTCCCGTCGTGCTCTGAGTGGACGACTTCGGATTTAGATACCTGTTCCATCCCCCCATAAGGTCTCACTGAGCAAGCTTTCAGTTTTTCCAAAGATTGGCTACAGGGAGAGTGGGCGTCACGCTTAAATGCACGTCGATCGTTGTTCACACAGAGCTTGCCAATTTTCTCGCTCCTCAGACTAAGAGAGACTCGCACCACTGAGGAGTTTTGGGGAAGTTCAGCAGCTTCGACGACGACTACGGCCCACTATCTTTTCGCGATGGTTACGGGTGTAATTCGTTGCAGATGACATTGTGACAGAGAATAGCCGACAAGACTGGGAAGAAGAAGCGAACGCACAAGGACCTGGAGGAGCACAAGCGTTGGAAGGCCATATTAACTACGAGGCGAAATCTAGCTTCATGCTGGACGCGACTGCATCCAAGAAATACTTCAGACTCGAGTTGGACAACCCAGTTCTTTGTCGACACCTCAAAATAGAAATAAGGTATCGCGGTAAGTAATCTGCCCTGACCCACTATATTGATGTGGCTTATTCGACTAACTGTGACGGCACAATCTGCACAAAGTCAAAGACTTTATAATCTATGCTACTGTGCCCCCGAAGCTGAGGCTGCGGGTCAGTGGCCTGAGGAATCTATTGCGATTAACCGTCCGGACCTGTCTTCCCAGCCCTTCGGTCCACGAGATTATCAGGTCCGGAACGTAGCGAGAGGGCACAACAGATCCCAACGTACAGCGACATCACAACAATGGATAGAGATGCCCAAGATAAGCGGTCCGCTCCATGACCTGACGACACCGACACATTACCATAATGGCGACTCCATCTAAATGGACTGGTTAACCGACCATCACACAGCCACCCACCTGACGGCAGGCACTGACAGTCACGTTTACCATGACCACAGGAGAAAAAATCGTCGCGCTACCCGACGATGCTGAGGGTCCAGCTTCACGCTGACAGAGGCGATTGAATGGAGTGTTCAGCTTTCAGCCACACCTGTACTACTTCCGATGTGGATTGGACACCACGGACTGTTTGTAAGACCAACCGACGGATCAAAGAAATAACGATGCGCAAGACTTGACCCTAAGTCCAATGGGCCAAATTACTTGTCCATAGACACTGCCAACTTCTTCCTAGAGTTGGTTAGCAAGTTTACTAAGGTGAGCTCAATTGCGACTCTTAGTGAGCCGCGAACTTCGCGACTACCATTCGTAATTTCAAAGCACCTAAAACTGAGCGGCTAGGGACCCACTTTCACATCTTGTATCATCATGATCTAGAGACCCGGATGAATCCTTACAAGATTACATTCAGCTTTTCTAAAACCCGTAACAAGATCCATGATGTTACTAACGGACATTGTCATTGCAGCCTTCTAGAAGGGAATCCACAATGAGGTTCTTATTGAAAGTTGGGCATAAGCCCCAAGGACGGCACAATGAAGTTATTTGAAACCGCAAACTCATATGCCAAGTCAGACGACGCCATCAAAGCACACTCCAAAGAGAAGCAGTCGGGAAGTAGCTGGCGATACAAGAAAGACAACAACAATAACAACAGCCATAAAGATCGCAGCTTAAGCCCGAGGATAGTCGCTGCGCCACTTCACAATTTCCAGCAATACGTCCACGCGTCACCACTTACGACAAGATCATGAACGACCTTGTTTCGCACATGCAAACTCCAAGCATCCGCGAATGACTGCTTCATCAACAAGACAGTTTGCTGAAAAGTACGTGGCCCAGCTCAATCACGCAACATTAAGATAGAGATCACAAGCATTTATTTGGGAGTGAAAAATGCACCATAGCTTCGGTGGCTTACCCTGCAGTGGTGATCAAATCCATCTACACAGCGATCCACAAGTCTTTGGCAGGCTTGCTGCGCAATTTCACCTGCAATTCGTACATAATCCGTATTCAGATTGTTCCATCTTGACCTCTGATTCCACATTAAGAATTTCACAAACCAAAAACGTTGCAAATTCAGTTGAATATGTTTTCTATTCTCATACTAATCTACCCAACATTTTCTGAATTATTTGTCCAAACACTCAAACAGATCAATGAAATTTAGGTGAATAATAACCTACCCACATCAAACAAACTAAGCTGCCTTTCCTGAATTATATTTATTGAAGTTTTCAACCAAAGAAGCAGAGCAATGAAGGCACAGAGAGCAGAGGAGAGGAACATAGCAGTGGACCTCAGCAAGCAGACGGGCAGTAGGAGATGTCAGTGTCCGGTCAAAAAAAAGGGGAGGGTGCTGGGCTGTGCCGCGAGGAGCCCATCGTCTGCCGGGGAGCCCATGAATGCGTAGATAACAGAATGAGACGATGTCGTCGAGAGCTGGTGAAGGCGAAGGAGAGCATGGGTCGAGCTGACGCTCGAGTTCCACAGCTCGACGCGGTACTGCGCCGCACCCATCGGTTCAGTACGCGCACTCCACCCGCTGACAGCCACCTACGTCCACCACAGGGACATACCAGTCCTCAGCCTCGGCAGACTCCTACTCCGCTGCCACACAGGTGGCCGCGCGTGCCGCTCGCTAGCTGCCTGCCGCCTCTTCATCTTTTTGCTGCAGCCTGTCCGACGCACACGCCCGTGTACTGCACGTAGAGTGCCGTGCTGCTGCCTCCTGGTGCTTGATGGCAAACGCAATCGATCCCATCAGCAACCAACAACGCACAAGAAGAAGCCAAAAAAGGTTTAAAGGCGACACGTGTGTATGTACGAGGAGAGAAGAGGTCGAGGAGGGTGTGCCGGCGATGGTGCTGCCGAGGTATGGCCCGACACAACAACGTAGAAGGCAGCCCATTAAAAAAAAACCAACTAGGGGACCGAGGCGTGGGCGACGAGCGGATAGCGAACACACCCATGCCCACCACCTTTGGAACTAAGAAACGAGAACCGTGAGGCATAATCCGGGGATAGAAAATACGACGGGAGGACGGTTGGCAACTTGGAGGAATGGGGGGGAGCTGCCAGCTTCCAAGCTGTGCGTGCGGCGGCCACCCGGCCGAGCCATCGCCACCGTGGTGATTCGCCATTGCCCATTGTGACGCCACAGTGAGATCAGCGACTCGATGCAGATGGACACAGACCGTCGTTGTCAACTCTGCTCATGTGTGAGGTTTTTTTTTTTTTTTTTTTTTGGGGGGTAGGGAGGGGGGGGGAAGATGTGGATGTGGGGGTTGTGAAGTGTGTCTGAGAGGTGGGGTAGGGGACGCAGCCAACGGTCCGGCTCCAGCCATTAGCATTCCGGCTGTTAAATTTCGAATTGGAGGTTTGGGCTTCGGGGGCATCTGCGCCTCGATGGTTTAAACTGCGGCCAGATCGGAAAGAAAGTGGGGCTTGACTCCCTAGACCCCGTCCTGTGTATTCACCTATTCATCTATTTCATAAAAAACCAACCTAAAATAAATATAATATGAAGTTTTAATGAATCTGGATAGTGTTTCTTGAGTAACGGCTATATGTGGCATATGAAAATATATCGAACTGTGACGCTTAAATCAAAACCAAAACAACAACCGTAGCAGGAGCCCAAATCGGTGTAAGGCAAAATTAAAACTATATTTTCAGCTTGAATCATCTGAATAAAAATATTTTAACATTGTCCAATGGACTCAACTCCATCTGAATAGAAAATGGAGAAACTTTTAGTTCTTTTTTTTTTTCTGTCAGTGCGGCCATCATCGATTTATACAATTGACAAGGACTAACATCTTGATCTTCCCATTAGATACTGGATAAGTCGATTATGGAGACTCGACATTGATGATCGAACCTCTCGCAACCATTGCACCATTCCTCCGTTGGTTATCGCCCGAACCGAAACACAGATGACCTCGCTGATAAAGCTATTTCCTGCAAGCGAATCGAGAACACAAGCAATAGAGTAGAATATGCAATATGAATATATTGCGAATTTAAGATGAATCTCACAAGTTGGGGTTCCACAAACCGATGAAGGGAAAAACTGCAATATCAGAATAATCTAAGCAAAAACCCCCCCTAATCCGATGATGGCTACTAATTAAGTAGGTTCTAGGGTCGACCTAGGACGTGGATGCATCCCTAATGGACACCAACACAATACACAACCCAACGGGCCTAAAGATGGTGACACAACACCCTGACAAATTCTGGACGCTCTCTTGTTTCGACCATTCCCGTTGACTCAGAAGAAATTTTGACGTGAGACCTGGCCTATTGGAAAGATGGTCTCATTGGCTTTCCATATAAATGCACGGACATCAAAAAAGAATCCGAATAAGGTCTGAGCGATGATCTTAGTGCAACCTTCTCCTGGATAACGAGGTGGACTCAATATGAATTGGGCCTCCACCTCCTAGTCTCGTGCATATCTAAAGTAGTGATGTCCTCGTCAACAATACAATAACACTCAATGAATCAAACTATACATTACGTTGCGCTGAATGGCTCGATTGTACATTAGAGTTGGACACTGGGTATCCATACTTGAGGCCCCGTCTGCAACACAGAGAAACAAAACACTTAAAAAAATTGACGTTTGTGAATACTCGAGTGAATATTAATTTCAGGCAATTTTCACGGTTTGCATGATTCACAAATATTATCGTTGTAATTTGTAAATACATTTTATAGCAATGTAGGAGTTGTGTATAGCAGAAATATGATATAATACAATGTTCGGAAACAGGTCTGAACGTGAACATGATAATTAAGTCTCATTTGAACTTTCCACGTACCCCGATCAACTTGATGGTAAAACAGAGTATATTTGAACTGGCTTGCGTACAGTACAAATACCATCAAGCATGGTGTTATTGAATTCTCATATCTAGAGAGAATTTGATTTATCGAAGCAAGCTGCCAAACTGTAAACCCAACATAATTACTTATAAGATTTAGGTTTACTCCGTTAGAGATAGCGTTTCAGGAATTCGTCCATGCAGGTGTACTGAACCTCTGGGTAGAGCAGAGTTGCTTCGGCACCATGGTCCCCAATGTCGAAGTTTGTCAAGCAACCGTCATAGAAAATGTGGCAGTAATGTGTTACTGCCACTTGAATAGCAAAATTCAAATCTGCTTGCATCAAAAATTGCTTATCAACGACAAGTTAGGTTAATACTATGATATATGTAGTTTGAAATTTAATCCCTAGAGTAATGGTATTAAAGAAACATAGTTAAAAATTGGCAATATCAATTTGAAAATTGATAGAAAACAGCATCGTTGGTGGGGTGGTGTTGGAGTTGTAGATCTACGATTCCAACCACCAAAAATACTTAAGTCTTGGTTCCATGATATATACATATCACTAAGCAGTTTATGGTTACCTTTCATTGCAGCCAAAAATTCAACGCCGGGTATGTGGACTTTCTCAAGACTTTTCCCTGTAAGTTCTTCCCACTTCGCTATCAGCTCGTTTTGGGTGAGGCAGTTATCTTGTGGTCTTACGTAGATTGTCTTGTTCAAGGTGCGAGGATCATCGATTGATTTGATTGTGTATGTTCCAATATCATCTTCATCCAAAAAAACGCTGCATATAATATTGCAGCTTTTGGTTAGTATAGCTGAAATTCATCAAAACTAATATTCTGCACTCTACAGTATATGCAATATATGTATACTCGGACACAATTACTGTTAGTAATATTACTGAAGAATAATGAGTAGTGAAAAGGTAGCTATACAAATTATTTTTATTATTTTTTCAAAAAATCATGCAAATACCTTCATAGGACATGCTATTTTTCACTAGCTAGACACTAAAAAAACATCATTATTTACAACAGATTAAATTGTGCTCATGGTATAGGAATCTGGCATGTGGACGCAACAAATTGGCTAGTTTTTTTTTTGTGTGTGTGTGTTAAAAAAAAGTACTCCCTCTATTTCATATTATATGTTGTTTGACTTTTTTCTTACTCAAACTTCTTTAATTTTGACCAAAAATGTAGAAAAATATACTAACATATTACCAAAATATAATCAATATTAATTTAATGAAACTAATTTTGTACTTTAGCTATTGCTAATTTTTTCTATAAATTTGATTAAACCTGAAGAACCTTGACTAATAAAGAATTCAAATGACTTATAGTATGAAACATAGGAAGTAATACCAATGATTTTGTTGATATGCATGAATGATTCATTGGAGCGAGTACGCACTGACTTAGGTTGTGTTATTCCACCTTCTTTCCTAACTTATATTTCTCGTTTTTTGCTCTGGTTTGATTGATATATTTGCTTGGCTATTTATCATATGTCTTAGTTAATCTAGTCTTAGTATCTCAATTTAGCTCTATCGGTTGTCTCTCGCTTTAGGGTTTCTGCCAGTATTAGCTAAATTGTTTTACTAGATTAGATTAGCTAAGACATCAACCACCCTAAAAATCAGCCAACGGCTTGATTGTGTATATATTATGTTTCTTTACATACTTAGTGCTGCATCAATTAAGTTTGATCTACTAAGTCATGTTTAGAACCATAATCTCTAACCTGCCTTTTGACTGCTAATAAGGGTTTCATTGGGGTTTCAACCGATGAGTTATCTGGATGTTGCTTCGGCTTACAAGGATTATATACAAGTTGGATTTAGCCGATGGGAACAAAGATTTCATTGTTTAATCTAATCTTATGGATTGTATGATATCGGACCTCCAACCAATGTATGCTTTAACTTTCGGATCAGTGCTTATTCTATCTTGTCATTGTTAGCCGATTGGTCTCTACTAGGATTATATTATTGTTATATCTTATTATCACTAGCAGATTGTCTTTATATCATTATCTACATTGGACATATAGTTGATTGCTCAAAACCCTATCGACATCGGCTGGAATCGGCATCGGCTGGGACTACTCCATTGGCTTGTTAGCCAATCGGCTATTTGATCTATTGTTTGCATATCTTGTCAGTTGCAGGATCAAACTGATTAGTACGCCCACATATCATAAACCTTTGGACCTGCACTGGAGCTAAGCAGATCTCCCAGGCCAATGTGTGTTTTTCGTGTCAACACTTCTTTGGCACGCCTGGTGGGACGTGAATTTTGCACCCAACATGTTTGAGGAGGAAGTCAATGCCATGGAGGGGCAATCTCCTGAGCCGATGGTTGAAACATCTCAAGATAAATTTAATGAAACAGTTCATCGTGCCTTGTTTGATCAGTCTGGGGTTTTGATGCATACACTACAAGATGTGATTAAGAAGATAGTTCCTGAAATAGTTGCTCAAAGAAATCAACTTGGGGGGCAAATCGGTGAACAACTTCAGCATCATCAGCAGCAACAATATCGGCTCGGGGGGCAAGCATATCAATAGCAGCATGATGAGTCATATGAATATCGGCCAGAGGAACTTCATCAGTATGGGCATGGTGAAGAATATCAATATAATGATGATTTGGCCGATAGAATTGCAAAGATGATAGAGGAGCAGTTTGGAATCAAACCTAAGGAACATACTTTTGTGTATCGGCTGCCATATCCTGAGTGGTTTGATAGGGTTCCATTGCCACACCGATACAAGGTTCCAGATTTCTCCAAGTTTTCAGGGCAAGATGATATGTCTACAATGGAACATCAGCTGATTCTTAGCACAATGTGGAGAGACATCGGTTGAAGAAACTCTAAAAGTTAGATTTTTTCCATTGTCTTTGACTGGATCGGCCTTCACGTGGGTTTCATCACTACCATCAGATTCTATCCAAGGATGGGCCCATCTTGAGAAGCAATTCCACGAGTATTTCTTTGCTAGAATCGATGAATTGAAGCTTTCAGACTTAATATCGGTTGAGCGGCAAGAAGGAGAATCGGCTATGGAATATATTCAAAGATTTCGTAATGTCCGCAGCCGATGTTATGGTTTGAGCCTAAGTGATGAGAAACTAGCAGATCTCGGATTCCAAGGATTATCAGCATCTATAAGAGAGAGATTCTTTTGCCACAAGTTTGGCAGCCTGGCTCATCTAATGCAAAAAGTCCTAGCTCATGAAAGCCGATTGCAAGAAGCAAAGGAAGATCAGTTTTGGAGTTATCAAGACAAGAAATAAGATAATTTTGAAGCATGAGTTTTCATACTCCAAAACTGGGGGGCATGTGTTAACGTAACTGGTACCAGGCATGGAAATTGGAAGTAGGGTGGCATGATTGGCCAATGTTTACGGCTGCAGTTATGAATGAGTTTGAAGTTAATTTGCAAAGTGTGAAGATGGATGAGTTGTTGCTGTTGACACAAACTGGTTCGGTGACTGAATACCGCTCTAAGTTTAATTAGTTGGTCTATCAGTTGAGGCTTTATGATCCTTTGCTCTATATCACATTTTTTATTCATCACTTTCTGTTGGGTCTAACGGATGAAGTGAGGTTGCTTTTCTGGCCCAACAGCCTACTACAGTAACTCAAGCTTATTTAGTGGCTCTTGCACATGAATCTGCTCAGAATGGGGCTGGTGTGAAGAGATGGCCTCTAAGAAAGAGCATTCTGCTGTCAAGAGTTTTGATAAGCCTAAGTTGGCCCCTGGGGAACTTTGGAAGGCTCAGCAACTCAAGGAGTATCGCGAGCTCAGGGACTTTGTTTTAAATGTGGTGAGAAATATGTTCCTGGTCATACTTGTGCTAAGACTGACAATGTCCAGTTAAAGGCTATTCAGTTACAGGAGGAGTCTGAGGTATTGTCTGATGCCCTGTTGGATGTTGTCATGACCCTGGATATGTCTGGCACTGAGGTGAATGTATCATTGCATGCTTTAGCTGGGACTTGTCCTTCTAATACTATTCAGTTGCGTGCTTTGGTTCAAAATCAAGTCATCATTATTCTTGTGGATTCAGGTAGCACTCATAGTTTTATTGATACTGGTTTGTGTCAGCGCCTACAATTGCCTACTATAGCTCTTCAGTCTACTGCTGTTAAGGTGGCTAATCGGGAGACTCTCTCTTGTTCAGCTCAAGTTCCCCAGTTTGCTTGGTGGATTCAAGGGCATGAGTTTTCTTTCCCTTTGAGGGTTTTACCTATGGGTGGTTATGATGTGGTGTTAGGGATGGATTGGTTATCTCAATTCAGCCCTATGACCTGTGATTGGGCAGCCAAGCAGTTGCAGTTCTGTTATAAAGGCTCAGTGATTTCTCTGCAGGGTATGCAGATTCCTCCTAAATTCAGTCCTGTCAGTGAAGTTTATGTTGTTCAGGTTCTGAAATGGACTAAAGGCAATGATGTTTGGGCCATGGCTGCTATGGAACCATCTGTTACAGTGCCATCTTCTTCTTCTCAGGATTCTGAAATTCAGTTGTTATTACGAGAATCTCAGTCTGTTTTTCAGGAATCCAATTCCTTGCCTCCCCCACAGAGTTCTGAATCATGCTATTGCATTGGTGCCCAATCCTGTGCCAGTTAATGCTCGACCATATCGGTATTCTCCTGCTCAAAAAGATGAGATAGAAAGGCAAGTTTCTGGCATGTTGGCTGCTGGGTTAATCTCTCCCAGCTGCAGTCCCTTTGCATCTCCTGTTATTTTAGTGAAGAAAAAGGACAATTCCTGGCGCTTTTGTGTTGATTACCACAGGTTGAATGATCTTACTGTCAAAAATAAGTTTCCCTTACCTGTGGTTGATGAGTTACTTGATGAGTTGGCTGGTACCACTTACTTTTCTAAATTAGATCTGCGCAGTGGGTATCATCAGATTAGGAGACAAGAATCTGATGAGTATAAAACTGCCTTTAAAACTCATCATGGACATTTTCAATTTCGTGTGATGCCCTTTGGTCTCACCAATGCCCCAGCTACCTTTCAATGTCTCATAAATTCAATTTTTGCCCATTTTCTGCATAGATTTGTCTTGGTTTTCATGGATGATATACTGGTGTATAGCAAGTCTTGGGCTGATCACCTTCATCACCTACGTTGTGTTTTACAGTTACCGCAACAACATCAACTTTGTGCCAAGTTGTCTAAGTGTTCTTTTGCAGCTCCACAGTTGGAGTATTTGTGACATATTATCTCAGCTGCTAAGTGTTGCAACTGACTCTGAAAATATTAGAGTAATGTTGCAGTGGCCTGTGCCAACTAATCTCACTAAGCTCAGAGGGGTTTTTAGGCCTCACTAGTTATTATCGCAAATTTATTAAGCATTATGGCATCCTGGCAAAACCTTTGACAACCTTACTAAAGAAGAATACCAAGTTTGTGTGGTTAGATAAGTCTCAGCAAGCATTTGATGACCTGAAGCATGCTATGACTACTGCTCCAGTTCTTGTGCTTCCTGATTTTACCAAGCCCTTCACTATTGAAACTGATGCTTGTTCTTCAGGCATTGGTGCTGTTCTCTGTCAGGAGGGCCATCCAGTGGCTTTTTACAGTAAAGCATTGGGAGTTAATAATCAGAAATTATCTATTTATGAAAAGGAGTTCTTGACTATCATGATGGCTGTGGATAAGTGGAGACCATATTTGTTGGGGGCCCTTTTGTTATCAAAACTGACATCAGTCCTGTGTCATTTGGATGATCTGATTTTGGGTTCTGAGTTGCAAAGGAAGGCTATGACCAAATTGATTGGTCTGCAGTATCGATTTCAGTAAAAAAGGGGGGGGGGTTCTGAAAACCGATCTGCTGATGCTCTTTCTCGTGTGGGCCATTTTTTTCTATGTACATTCTATTTCAGTAGTTTAGCCTGTGTGGGTGCAGGAAGTGGTTAACTCCTATGTGGTGGATTCCCAGGCTCAATCCTTGCTCACTGAATTAGCTGTTGCCTCTTCTAATGCCCAGGGTTATTCCTTGTCTCATGGTTTGATCAGGAAGAAGGGCAGGATTTGGCTGGGCACTAATTCTGCTTTACACACTAAGATCATTTCTGCCATCCATGACTCAGCTATTGGGGGCCATTTTGGCATTCAGGCCACATATCAGAGAGTAAAGAAATTATTTGTTTGGAGGGATCTGAAGCAGTCAGTGGAAGAATTTGTTCAGCAATGCACTGTTTGTCAGAAGGCCAAACATGAACATTGCTCTTATCCTGGGTTATTACAACCTTTACCAATTCCTTCAGGGGTTTGGCAGGATATCTCTATAGATTTTATTGAGAGTCTTCCTGTGTCTAAAGGTAGTGATGTCATTTTGGTCGTGGTGGATCGATTTACTAAGTATGCACATTTTTTGCCATTGAAACACCCATTTTCTGCACTGCAAGTGGCTGAAAGTTATCTGAATCGAGTGGCTTCTTTGTATGGCATGCCCAAATCTACTGTGTCTGATCATGAGAAAATCTTCACTAGTCATTTTTGGTAGCATTTGATCAAGAGATTTGGCATTCCTTTGAATCTGACCACTGCGTATCATCCCCAGTCAGACAGATAGACTGAGTGGGTAAATCAGAGCTTGGAAATGTACTTACATTGTGCTGTGGCTTCAGCCCCCACTAAATGGAGTTCCTGGCTTCCCTTGGCTCAGTACTGGTACAATACTAGTTTTCATTCAGCATTGAAATGATCTCCCCACAAGGCTTTATATGCCAGTGATCCCACCTATGGTCTTTTGCCTTCAGTACCTGAGCCTGACGAAGATGGTGACACTGGTGCTGCTGCTCTACTGCAAGAACATGCTTTGTTTTGATCTATGTTGCAACATCATCTGGCTCGCGCTCAGAACCATATGAAACAGTTAGCGGATGCAAAGCGCACTGCTCGTTCTTTTCAAGTTGGTACTCTTGATATTACAGCCATATGCTCAGCGCTCAGTGGTCTCTCGTCCCTTTCCTAAATTGGCATACATGTATTTTGGGTTCTTTAAAATCTTGCAGGCAATTGGCTCGGTGGCTTACAAACTGAAGTTACCTGATGATAGTCTCATTCATCCGGTGTTCCATGTGTCCCAGTTAAAGCAATTTGTTCCTGACAACAAACCGATGTGCTCTCAGTTGCCCACGGCTGCTCAACTGGATATTGCCGATTTCATCCCTTCTGAAGTTTTGGATCGGCGAATGGTGAAGAAGCGCAATGCTGCCGTGGTCCAGAACTTAGCGTGTTGGGGTTCTCTTCCTGCTGCTTTGGCCACCTGGGAGGATGCTGACGTTGTTCGCACCAGATTTCCGGATGCTGTCCCTTGGGGACAAGCTCCAATTCCAGGGGGGCAACTGTTATGCCTATGCCGGATGAGCTACTGGCAACGACCGAAGGAGGTGTGTCGAACTGAAGACGTACTGCGAAAAGACGTTTTTGAGTGGCTATAGCATATTGAGTCTATGTATTGATTTCTGACACTGGCTTGTGGGGCTAAGGGTTGTTGAGTCGGGTGTGTGGTGTATAAATCACCAGCCTGTAGGCATGTGACATTTATCGAAAAAGAGAGAGGAAAAATACTACCCATCCTCTGCTTCTCTCTTTCTTTCTCTTGCTGTGTTTTCTTCTTCCTCCCTACTACTCGGTTTCTATCAGATCTCCGGCGAGCATCGAGGAGGTAGAGGCCGCCCCCGACGCCAACGGCGGCGGCGAGGAAGCCAATCGGCCCCGCGTGGAAGGCGACGGCGAAGGTGGATCTCCTCATCCCCCCCGCCTCCCTCCTTCCCCGCGTGTTTTGCGCATAGGGTTTTCCGTCTCACGGGATGATGCTTGTGTGTTTTCTAATTCATTCGGTGCTTGAATAATCCGCGAAGGGTTTATAGTCCGTTTCATCTGATCGTGGTCTCTCTTTGAATCAGGTGTCGTGCAGAGCAACGAGTCCTCCGCGAAGGTCGATGAGCCGGTAGCTACAGAGAACAGTGACGCTGCTCCTGCTGAGGCATCTGTAGATGCTGTGAACGGCAAGATTCCTCCTACCAAGGTTACTTCTTGGGTGAAAACCTGGATACGGGTACGGACGAAAACTAGCTCTACCATATTCATTTTCATTTTTTTTTTTTGGAATCGAATCGAATCGGAAACCCCGGATACGAAAACAGAATCGAATATTGTCGAATACAGATACGGAGCGAATACGAAACGGAACGAATACGCGGTGACGAATATTAATCGGAACAAAAACCCCTCAAACTAAGCATCACAAATAACGAAGAAATATAACTCATTATTTTTTCTAACAGAATATATCAACATTTCCAAATTTTAGTGTTAATAATTTTGCTATATCTAATTTTGTGGTTGAGGGTGACGGCGTCTGCAAAAATCGACCTTCATTTTCTCATGCGGCTCCTTAAGACTAGTTTACGCACTCATATGAACTCCAAATTGGATGATTCTTTTTCCTAAATGTTTGTAAAATCATGCTCTATTGTGTTATTGTGTTCTTACTGCTATTATTTGGCCATATTTTTCTTGTGACTTTGTTTTATCAATTAAAATTTTGAATTTCAAAAAAATGACAACTTCAAATAATATTTTGAAGCGGTAAATAATTCCAGCCTGAAAAAAGTCATGAACATAAAAGTTGTAGAACTCATCAAGAAGCTACAACTTTTATTTTGGTCATTTCTTCATCTAATAAAGCAATAGTAACATTGTTCACAAAATTTACATCTCTCTCTTATGAAACTATATGTGAGATATGTAAATTTTGTAAACAATGTTACTATCGTTTTGTCGGATGAAGAAATGACCAAAATAAAAAGTTATAGATCTTGATGAGTTATACAACTTTGTTATTGATGACTTTTTTTAGTTGAAATCATTTAGTATTTGAAAATGTTGTTTGAATATGTCATATTTTGAAATTCAAATTCAAACTGTTTAAACAAAGTCACATAGAAAAATGACCCAAACAAAAGTTGTAGATCTTGATGCGTTTTACAACTTTGTTGTTGACAGTTTTTTCATTTGAAAACATTTAATACCCAAAAAATTATTTCAATTTCATATATTTTAAAATTCAAATTTTAATTAGTTCAATAAAACTCGGATGGAAAAATTACCAAAATAAAAATGGTATAAGTCAACGAGTTCTACAACTTTTTTTTTACAACTTTTTCATATGAGTTCATTTACTATGATAAAATTCGATTCAAAGTTTTTCATTGGATTAAAGAAGGTGGGTCCCAACTGTAAGGGTCCTCCTCTTCCTTTTCTTTCCCTTCTCTTCCTCTTTCTCTCTCTTCTTATCTCCTTCTCTGCTCTCTTCTCCCCTTTCTTCTCGATTCTCCACGCCAGAGGGGAGGGGCGGGCATGGCGCGCGGCGGGGTGGCGGCCTAGCACGGCGGGGTGCCGGCCTCGCGGCGGGCGAGACGGCCGGCGCCCTCCCCCTCCCAAATCCAGCGGCGGCGGCTGGGGAGGGCCGGCGTGCCGGGAGCGGCGGCGGCGGCGGGCGGGAGCGGCGCGGCGCGCGGCGTGAGCGGCGTGGCAGCGGCGGGGGATTCCGGCGGCTCCGACCAACAACGATGGGAGGGGCAGCTCTGGTGGCGGCGACGGCGACGACGAGGACAAGGACGGCTGTGGAGGCTTCGAGCGACGTCGATAGCGACAACGAGGATGGCGTCGCCGGCGGTGAGCTAGGGTTTCGGCATTTTCGAGATTTTTATTTTTTTTCGATTTTTGATGTGGCTGATTTGGATTTGGCTGTTGATTTTGATTCGGATATCCGGAAAAAAAGTCCGGATAGGTTCCGACCGAATCCGAGTTCCGACGGATACCATCGCTACTGTATTCGAATCCTTTCGAGAAAAACTATCCGAATTCGTATCCGAATCCGAAAATATCCGGAAAAAAATCGACCGAAGCGAATTCGGAAATTATCCGTACCACTTTCATCCCGCAATGCTGCGTGGTCCATAACTTAGCGTGTGGGGTTCTCTTCCTGCTGCTTGGCCACCTGGGAGGATGCTGACGTTGTTCGCACCAGATTTCCGGATGCTGTCCCTTGGGGACAAGCTCCAATTTCCAGGGGGGGCAACTGTTATGCCTATGCCGGATGAGCTACTGGCAACGACCGAAGGGGTGTGTCGAACTGAGACGTACTGCGAAAGACGTTTTCGAGTGGCTATAGCATATTGAGTCTATGTACTGATTTCTGACACTGGCTTGTGGGGCTAACGGTTGTTGAGTCGGGTGTGTGGTGTATAAATCGCCAGCCTGTAGGCACGTGACATCTATCGAAAAAAGAGAGGAAAAATAGCACCCGTCCTCTGCTTCTCTCTTTCTTTCTCTTGCTGTGTTTTCTTCTTCCTCCCTACTGCTCGGTTTCTGTCAGATCTCCGGCGAGCATCGAGGAGGTAGAGGCCGCCCCCGACGCCAACGGCGGCGGCGAGGAAGCCAATCGGCCCCGCGTGGAAGGCGACGGCGAAGGTGGATCTCCTCATCCCCCCACCTCCCTCCTTCCCCGCGTGTTTTGCGCATAGGGTTTTCCATCTCACGGGATGATGCTTATGTGTTTTCTAATTCATTCGGTGCTTGAATAATCCGCGAAGGGTTTATAGTCCGTTTCATCTGATCGTGGTCTCTCTTTGAATCAGGTGTCGTGCAGAGCAACGAGTCCTCCGCGAAGGTCGATGAGCCGGTAGCTACAGAGAACAGTGACGCTGCTCCTGCTGAGGCATCTGTAGATGCTGTGAACGGCAAGATTCCTCCTACCAAGGTTACTTCTTATGCTGTAATGGCCGATGCTTACATCAACTTAGGCTTGATCGTGGTCATAAATGTTCATGTAGTTGATTCCCCAACATCCTCTGGAAGGTGTTACATTGACAGAAAGAACTGTACGTATTACTGGGAATAAGAAGCAGATAGAAGCGGCAAAAGATATTATTAAGCAAGCTATGAGTCAGGTAATGTGATTCTGTGTTTTGCTTTTAACTGTTCCTTCATGCTGTAAATAACTAGTGATATTAGATTATGCTGTGATCACACAATGATTGTACAATTCAATCATGCTGTGAAGAACTGGGTGATGCAATATGATGATGAGATGCTAAATTTGTACTTTATGCATTTCCATTCTATTCATGCTGTGATTATTTTTTCGTTGAAAGTGAATTTCTGTTACTTGCTCTGGAATCATGGTGTGTATTATCGAACCTATTGTCTCTAGCATGACCTTACCATCTTCGTATGATATGATTGGTATAATTCAATATGTTTTTCTGTGCTCCCTGATAATAGAGGTCTTAGAAATATAGAAGGTGTTTTTTGGTTCTTGTTGAGTAAACCTGTGATTTCTTTCAATCAGCTTAATTAAATTTGTGTCCTCTTATGGTTTGTGTTGATGTCATTTTATTGATACCTTCTAGAACTGGTTCCAGCATTTGTTCATTTCATTTTTAATAGTTTCCATAAACTTGAAATGAATTTCTTTTACACAAAAATGCTTCAATGCAAATGCATTTTGTTGAATGAAACACAATTTTACTGCGTCAAGGGAGTGCTGGTTTTTTCCTCGCTTATTACATCTTAAGTGTATAAACTAATGTCTCTTCTACAATGGGCCTTGTATGAAGTATCGATCTTGAAATATAGCAGTGCATAATTGGACTGGAAGGTAAGTTCTTAATTGGTGATAAGTTTTAGTGTCTTTTTTGCCAAGTCAATGAGATGCCACATCCTCGAGAGTATCATGTACATATTAATACTTAATTTATACATAATAATTTGTTTATAATCTTTCATGAGTTATAATCTCCTCGTGGTCAATTATTTTTTTGTGGTAATATTTGTCATCTTCCACATAATTCAGTGTCTTGCCTTGCTTCCTTTTCAATGGTGAAATTTATTCCATGTCCATGAATTTTATGGTTTTTGCGTTATCTTAAATTACAAATGATGCATGTTTAGTTTCCCATGAAAATGTTGTTCATTCATGGATTAACAATATGGAACATGGTGTGCATGATCATATATGTCAACTATGAATGAAGTTAGAATAAATGATTTGACTCTGCAATGGATATCTTTTGAGGATCTGGGAGATATGTTCACGTTGACATAAAAAGATATTCTAGTCTCGGTGGCTTGATAGTTCTTCATAGTTCGTCTAGAAGCAGAACTTACCTTCGTGTATGATAGTGTGGTTGGAATTCAGTACTTCATCGTTAAAACTTTGGTGCTGTCACATGATCAATGAACAATTACTGTGGTACTAGTATCAATCTTTAGTCGGTTAGTCTTTTGAGTTTTGGTAACTGCTTACTGCTAGATTAGATCTTATTATGTTTCCTATATAAGAAGTCAGAACTGACTCACCAGGTTCCTCTCGCTTCCAGTTTCCATGATTTATTTTGTTTGAAGGTGCCAATTTGGAGTTGGATGAAGGGTAGGTCTGATGCTTGAAGGGAGTAGGTTTGAAGTTGAACCCTAAGATAAAACCGACCTCCCCAGATGTAATAAGTAATTAGCATAATCTATTTGTAGTAACCTAGTCGAATTTATGAATTGCTTGTGAACTACTACAAGAGTATAAAAATTAGCAGCGCGAATGAAATATGACCATGTATGTGCCTATAATCGCCATGGTGATTAAGAAGTAATAAAATATTCAAGCCATCCATGGGCGATAGTCTACTACAGTTGTACACAGCCGCATCAGTAATCAAATTAGAGATCAGATTGCTGCTACAGACGCAATCGAGCATCTTAAAACAACCTAAATGGATCAATCGATACGACCGAATCGAATAAGGAAAATCAACGGCTAATTCGCGGATGCTTGATTGGGCTTTGATCCGTGAGCCAATGAGGCAGAGTGCAAAAAAAAAACAGG
Organism: Oryza longistaminata; assembly: GCA_009805545.1. NCBI lineage: Eukaryota > Viridiplantae > Streptophyta > Magnoliopsida > Poales > Poaceae > Oryza > Oryza longistaminata. Next base: position 23,001,443 of record CM020181.1, read on the forward strand.
AATCGAACGCGGGAGTGAACGGCGAGGTAGGGGAAGGAGGAGGAAGCAGCGAACTAACCTGGTGAGCGGATGCAAGCAGGGATGACGAGGAGGAGGAAGTCAAGTAAAGTATGACAAGCATCCAAAGCGTTTTGACTGGATATATTTTTGACAAGCAACCAAACCTAACTGACATGAATCCCACGGGTAGGGTAAATCTCAAAAATATATTTAATCCAAACGTTTTGGTTGCTTGTCATACTTCACTTGACTTTCTCGTCGTCGTCATTGCTGCTTGCATCCTCTCTGACTCTGAGACCGCGTGGAGATGCCTCCCGCCGACTCCGACCAGGTTAGTTCGCCGCTTCCTCCTCCTTCCCCTACCTCGTCATTCACTCCCGCGTTCGATTCCTGGTTTTTTTGCGCTCTGCCTCGTTGGCTCACGGATCGAAGCCTAATCAACCATCCGCGAATTAGGCGCTACTTTTCCTAATTCGATTCGGTCGTATCAATTGATCCATTTAGGTTGTTTTAAGATGCTCGATTGCGTCTGTAGCAGCTATCTGATCTCTAATTTGATTGTTGATGCCGCTGTGTACAACTGTAGTAGACAATTGCCTATGGATGGCGTGAATGTTTTATTATTCTTTAATCACCATGGCGATTGTAGTCACATACATGGTCATATTTCGTTCACTCTACTAATTTTTATATTATACTCTTGTAGTAGTTCACAGGCAATTCAGAAATTCGACTAGGTTACTGCAAACAGATTATGCTAATTACTTATCCAGTGTTACCGGGACACTGACACGGGTGTCGGAGTCCGACTCGGCAAGCTAAGAAAAAATAGGATTCGGGGACTCGCTCCATAAATATGATTTTTAGTGAAAATATTATATATATCATCAAATAAAACATACTCTTAGTCAGTAAAACACTAAAACATATGGTGTCACACATTATTCTGCACAGAAGATCCTATCTTCTTATTAGTTAGGACAAAGACTGACAGCCAAAATAAGTGAATTTCATGTGTAGAGGATCCCTTGTGCAGTTGTGCACAAAAAAACCCACTGCTATCCTGCCATCCACATGCCACTACCAATACTACTCATGAGTACTACTAGTTGTCTCTGGAGTACTACTAGTATGCCTGTGCATTGTAGACGCACGCACGCAGCTACTTTTCCCATCGAGCTCTCCCATCCCATTCTCTCTCTCTCTTCTGCCTTCTTTTTCCCATCCTCTCCCACAGGTCTGCCAGACAACCACCGGCACTGCTCGCCTATGGCAGCTGAGAGAGACACCGCTAGTAGTGTCTGATGCGTGTCGAACCGTGTCAGACACGAGCTGACACGGGGATGCGTGTTGACATGGAAAATTTTTTTGGACTCGCGTGTCCCGGTAACACTGGTTACATCTGGGGAGGTCGGTTTTATCTTAGGATTCAACTTCAAACCATTCTGCTGTAGAATTCCTACAAATAAAAAAAAATAGCAGTCTTGTGTTTGACCCAGATTGTTTCTGTATCCTCTGTTCGTCTCAACTGGCCTCAAGAACACAACTATTTTAAGGAATATATGAGCAGAATGGAGAGTTTAAACTCCATTCTAATTTTGTTCGGTTTTGTCTGTTGTGCGTGTAATTAGGCATTTAATTTTCCTATTTCATGTTTTTTTTGCCAAACGGCCAAATGGCCACACTCTGGCATTCGATGTAACAATTTATCATATCGGAAACTATTGTTACAATCTGTATCTTCTTCGTGTGCTGTCTACCACAAGTCTTATCTGTAAGATGTCATATTTTTTATGATTGGTTCTACCTGTTACTGAGAATATCTTCTACTATTTCTCTTTTTGCCAGGTTTTGGTAGAAGCAAATGGTGTAACACGGACATTGGTTTTGAATAGGCCAAAGCAGTTGAATGCCCTCTCCTCTGCAATGGTATGACTTCTAAAGACAAAAACATGACAATGATTCAATAAGTAATGGGGCATATATGGTATTAGCGACTATATATAGGGTGCAGGAACACTGATTTGAGAATTTTTTTTTGCTTTCATTTTCTAGATAACGTGTTTTTTGAGGTGCTTCACTGCTTATGAGGAAGATGATGGAGTTAAACTATTGATTGTGAAGGTAACGATCATGTTTGAGTCCTACAATAATGAAATATCTAATGTGGTCCATATTTGAACAATGTATTTAGAGGCTTATCTTTTTTTAAAAAATGAATAACGAGGTAGTAGCTAACATCAAACATGAATTGCCTGTTTAAATTTCCAAAATCATGAATTCAAAGTTTCATCCGCTTATTGAAGTTTGTACAACCAAGTTGTAGTAACGTAAAACAACAATGCTGCCCGTGCCTTTTGTTGCATGCTAACTGTCCTTTTGCCATTTGTAAATGTAATTGATTTTCGCCAGGATGAAATGTAATTGATTTTCTGTTGCTGATATATGAGCCTTGACTTATTGGGATAATTCCATCTTTAGTACCTCCTGCTGTTACCTTTACTGCTGCTGTTTGTGCTCAGCTTGATTTTTATAACTCGTTGCCATTCTTGTCATCACTTGTTTTTTCCTTTGTCAGGGAAAAGGAAGAGCATTTTGTGCAGGTGGAGATGTTGCTGCAGTTGTCCGGTCTATAAATAATGGTAAACAACACATATGATGCATCCTTGAGACTATGATGTCAAATATCTTGAGCTGGTTTATTTTTGGCTTTTAGCTGTTTTGCTTTGACTTCCTTTGCCTTTCCATATGCTATATGCTAATTCACTGTTAACATGCAATATATAGAGAATTTTCTTCTTGACATCTAATTAGTTTTACTATGCATTTCTTATATCAGATAGCTGGAAATATGGTGCTCATTTTTTCCGAAATGAATTTCTGTTAAACTATATCATTGCAACATATAGCAAACCTCAGGTAAGCTGTCGCTATGGCTTTGAAACTGCTTGTCCACATAATTGTTGTCATTATTGCTCAATTCTTACCACTGAATGCTACAACACTCTTATCTAGGTTTCGCTTCTAACTGGAATTGTCATGGGTGGAGGTGCTGGTGTTTCTATACATGGAAGGTTCCGAGTTGTCACAGATAGCACGGTATATATTACGGAACAAACTCTATATGAACCTTCCGTTTTTGCTTAAATCATTTCAAAAAGGATGTAGCTGGTGTGCATAAAAAGCTTGTTTGATTCTTTTCATGGGATAAACAGCTTACCAGCATATGCCTAGAGATTGACTCTGTATTTTTACTACTATTTATACAGGTTTTTGCAATGCCAGAAACAGCGTTGGGTCTCTTTCCAGATATTGGGGCTTCATATTTTCTATCTCGACTTCCTGGGTTCTATGGTGAACTTTTTTCCTATCTCATATCTCCTTTATTCAATTGAACTTTCACACATGATCATATGAATTCTCATTGCAATGTCTAAAACTGATTATGAATACTGGAAACCCATGTGCAGTTATGCATCCTTGAGTGCTTATTTTTTAGGGAAAATCCAACCTCAAATCTTGCAAATTTTGGATCACTGGATGTGCTTCACGATTCGTGCTCTTCTCCAACTCCAGCGACCACCTCTTCTTCTCCGGCGCCAGCGCCGGCGAACCCAAACTCCGGCAGAGGGCCGACGAATTAGGGTCCGGGGTGCGGTGGGGATGGGAGGGGGGGAGGGGTAGGGGAGAAGAGGGAGGAGAGTTCACCTTCTTTAGAGGGATGGCCGTGGGAGGCGGTTTAGGGCCCGGCGGTGGGCGGCGGATCGCGGCGGCGGCGAGGGGTGGCGGCGCCGCCGCCGAAGCCGCGGGTCGGAAGCTCGCGGTGGGCCGGTGTAGGAGACGGGGGCAAAGCGGAAGATATGTCAGGAGGAGGCGCGGCGGTGGTGGCGCCCCGCAGTCGGAGACGGGACGACGGCCGCCATCGGCTTGAGGGAAGAAGAGGACAGGGAGGGGAGGGAGGGCGCCGGCGGGGGGACCTCGCCTGCGCCGTTGACTCCCTTCGGCCAGCGCGCGAGGCGGGTGGCGGCGTGTGGGGCGTGTGGCGGCCGGCGGATCAGGCGGTGGCGAGATGGGCGCGCGAGGGGAGCGGCGGCGGCGGAATGCGCGAGGGGGAGAGGAACGGGAGAAAAAAGGTTAGGGTTAAGGCTGTGCACGAATCTCAAAGCATATCCAATGGTCCAAAATTTGAAAGATTGGAGGTGGGATATTCTATCAACAGATGTATAGACAGTCCCTATTTTTTATTTAGGATGATCATATTATTACATGATTTTAAAATTTGTGGGTGTGGAAATATATATGGCCACTCTGTTTCTCCCATCATCTTAATAAATTTTGGTAAAAACAAGAAATGTATGTGGCCAGATTTTTTATTGCCTGTCCACAGGATTCATCTGTTGAATTTTAATATAATGGTGAATTTGTTATAATTACACCATACAAAGTTATAATTTGATGGGAAACTATCATTGGAGATCGTTTTCACTGATTTTTTGTTATGTCTTTCTCAGGAGAGTATGTTGGTCTTACTGGTGTAAGGTTGGATGCTGCTGAAATGCTTGCTTGTGGCCTAGCAACTCATTTTGTACCTTCAGATGTAGGTCTGCCAGTGGCTTTTGAATTTTATGTTCAGTGTGGGACCACATATTTGTTCGTTTTATGTTTGGAAGTCAACTGTTATAACATGTCCTACACACTTGACTTGTTCCAAGTGTGATTATAGATAACCCGAGTATTGCTGGTTTTCTAATTCCTACTAGTACACTCACTCTTGCAGAGGCTGTCTTTGCTAGAAGAATCACTTAAAAAGGTTGATACATCTGATCCATTTGCTATATGTGGAATTATCGATCAATATTCGCAACAACCATCTCTGAAAGAAAAAAGCGCTCTGAATAGGTAAGCGTGCAATTGTCCAGACATTACCTTTTCATGCACGTCAAGCTTATTCTACTTCCTTTGTGTACCCTGTAAAAATGACGTATCCTGGACAGGTGGGATATTCTGGTTCACACCAAGTAATCTTGTCGTACAAATCCTTTTTGGCATGTTAAATTTAGATTGATTAATCTACAGTTTTTAAGTTACTAGTAGCTACATAAAGTTCCATAGTTATACCATCAATATAAATTTCATGCAGGAAACTCTCCTCATCCTGGGGGCGTGTTTGACCAATTTATCCTCTCCAAACAACTTTATTTTGGGTCCAAGCCTCAGCCCCCAGATAGATAGACTAGTCCTTTTGAAATAATATTAGCTTGTAATGAAGGGCAGGTGGAGAAATGTAAGGAATTGGAATGGGGGAGATATAGGAAAGCAACAGCATGCACTTCCCACATCTTGTGTCTTCTTTCAATAGATGGATGGGCTTCAACTTATCAAAAAGCTTGGTAATGGTTGTCTGGCCTGGCTTTAAATAAGCCGTTCCCTGTGCCCTAACGGCCTAACCTGTTACCCGTGTGTTTTCTATATTCTCCTCATCTTTGAACTCATTTTTGGGTATTGCTTTTCTTAATCTTGTTTGAAGGCCAAAAAGGCAATTGTCAGTGCATTGTAACTTGGAAGGACTTATTTTAGTTTGTCAGGAGATTCCATTTGTTCCTCTTTCATTTCAAGGTTTTGTTTTCTCATTTCATTCTCAGGTCAACTTTTATTGCCTAATCCATATCTGCTACTTCCGTCATATGATTGCAGGCTAGAAATCATCAACAAATGCTTTTCCAAAAAAACAGTAGAAGAAATCATAGCCTCTCTTGTGAGTTATGCTAAGTCCTCATTTGCTTTCTATGGACTCTCCAGTTCTGTTGTGCTAAATTTGATGTGTATCATGTTAGGAACAAGAGGCTCCAAATGTTGCTGATGAATGGATTGCTTCTGCAATCCAGTCCATGAGGAAGGCTTCTCCTACTAGTATGAAAATATCCTTGAGATCGGTATCCTCTCAAACATTTCCAAAGCATACGTCTTTATGTTACTCAAGTCATTCTATCTTGGTGCCTTCTGATGCAAATTATTGTAGTGTAAGGCACTACTATTTATTTAGACCCATCAATCCTTTATATGGTTTCATATGACCAGTATTTATATTGCTCAAGCGCATACTTCAGATAGCTTTATGAACTGAACCCTACTCTTTTGTCTTGGCAGTTGGCACAACAGATCAGCCCTATAGCCAAAAAAAAAAACCTTCTAAGATTATAGCTTTTGCATAGTCAAATTGCATGTATGGGCATACCAGTTCTAAAAGCTTTGTAAATGTCTTTGAAACTAGTCGTTGGAGGGAAGACAAGGCTCGTTCACTCCACAGAAGAGTACATGTGCTAGAAAAGGCAGCCAGCTTAAAAACACCAACTACTTTCTTAAGCCTTATTTAGTTTGGTTGCCTACGCTGATCTCCGGCGTGCTATGCAACACCCCCTGCTTGCTTCTTTCTGTTCGACTTGGAGCTTGCAGCCTCCCTACCCTTGCTTATGACCTATTCTTAATAGAACCGATCTGATTTTCACTACAAGAGGAATTCCGTGCTTCTGCCGGATCCTCCCTATCTCCTGATCAAGCTTGTGTTGGTAAATACTCCCTCCGTTTTTTAATAGATGACGCTGTTGACTTTTAAACACATGTTTGATCATTCGTCTTATTTAAAAATTTTATGCAAATGTATAAGATACAAATCATGCTTAAAGTACGTTGAGTGATAAAACAACTCACAACAAAATAAATTATAATTACGAATGGTCAAACGTCTGACAAAAAGTCAACGGCGTCATCTATTAAAAAACATAATGTAGTACTCCCTCCGTCCTATAATATAGGGGATTTTGAGTTTTTGCTTGTAACGTTTGACTACTCGTCTTATTCAATTTTTTTAAAAAATATTATTTATTTTATTTGTGACTTACTTTATTATCCACAGTACTTTAAGCGCAACTTTTCATTTTTGATATTTGCAAAAAAAATTTGAATAAGACGAGTGGTCAAACATTGCAAGCAAAAACTCAAAAGCCCTCATATTGTGGGACGGAGGGAGTATTGTTTAGTATGGCCTATAGTAGTACACTGTTTGGGACAGAGTTAGTGCCCTTCTCACAACATCCCGTCCGGCGGAAACTATGGAGGGGGTGGCTAGCGCGCGCGTGGGCACCAGGAAAGTAGCTGGCGAGCACTCCCCCCTTCCCTTTAGTCTTAACTACCTATATTAGTTAATATACTTAACACTAATGATAGTAATTAGGAAAGATTCGGGAGATTTTTTTACTAACAGATTAAAAAAATTTAAGTTAGATTTGAAAACTTTCGATTTAAGTTTTAAATTTTAAAGTCAAATTTTAAAAACTTTCAACTCATATTTGAAAACTTTCAACTTGAGATTTGAAAACTTTCAACTCAGATTCGAAACTTTCAACTCAAGAATCGAGATTCGAAAACTTTCAAGTCCGGATTTGAAAATTTTGAAAACTTTCAATTTGAGATTTGAAAACTTTCAACTCGAGATTCGAAAACTTTTAAATCAAGATTTGAAAAAAATTGAAAATTTTCAAATCGGGATTTGAAAACTTTCAAGTCGAGATTCAAAAACTTTCAAGTTCAGATTTAAAAACTTTCAAACTCAAAATTTAAAAACTTTCAAACTCAAAACATGCTAAAAGATTAAAAAAAATTATAAAAAAAAGTGTGAAAAAAAGGAAAAAATCGGTAAAGAAAAGAAAAAAAACGTGGGAGGACGTGCGCGCGCCGGCGCTGGGCCTCCGCCGGCGCGCTCGCTACAACTAGCGGAACAAAGCAGTTAGATGGTTCACTTTGTATAACCACTACAATTTTGACAGAAAATAGTGTTATGGTTAGTTTCTAGCCTTTTAAGATCATGTGACCTATCTTTTGGGAGTTCTGGTCTTTTTCACCAGGCCGACAACGAAGGAAGCCCTGACCAATTTTATTAAGATCAAGAGGAGTAAAGTATTGTTTACAACAAACATGGTTGTTTAGGGATCACCCTAACACAGGAACACAACTTAAAAGCTCAGAATTGGCCCTAAGTCCGGGAGAGGCACAGAATTGGTTGCTGCCACAACAGGGCAGCCCTCTATCGGCGCACTTCAGTGATCAACATTCCTCCCAAACATGCATCACGCTAAGTCCATTCTTCTATGATGCAGCAGATTACCTCAGAGGCCGATTTGCTGGCACCGTCAAACACCTGAGCGTTCGGTTCTTTCCACATTATCCAAGAGATTAGAATTACTACTGCGTCAAATGGGAGTTCCAATCTCACCATGAGCTTCGAGGTGTCAAACCTCCAGCTATCACTACCTACTAAGGTCTAAAGTGGAGCTTAGTCTCTAAGAAAAGTTTGTTTTACACCTAACATTCAGTAGGGAAGGTCTTTGTTTTACTGTAGTATATGTAGTTCGCGAGACGCTAGCCATCTGTGCCCCCATTATGTTCTTAGCTTGTTGTATTTACTGTGAGTTCAGATAAGAGAAGGGCGAACACAAACTGTTGGTGAATGCTTACGTCGAGAATATAGAATGGTTTGCCATGTGATGCGTGGTGACTTCAGTAGAGACTTCTTTGAGGTAAATATCTATCTACATCTCCCCATGACATGTTCACTTAAGATGAACATACTTTGGACGATTCAATTCCTATTTGCAGGGATGCAGGGCTATATTGTTGGATAGAGATCGAAACCCAAAGGTCAGCTTAACATCCTGTTTGTCAGAAAATTCGTTCTTCACATATTGTCTAATCTGGCATGGGCATAGCATTAAATCTAACCCTGACATCTTTGCTAATTGCAGTGGATGCCTCCAAGGTTGGAAGAGGTGCACGACGAGGTGGTCGAAAAATATTTTTCCAAAGTCGATGATCCAGAGTGGGAAGATTTGGACCTACCTCCTAGACGTTCCCATGGAAGGAGGCTTGTTCCCAAGCTTTGACTGAATGAAGCCTCTGGTGAAAAACTGAAGCCTTTGTTGGTGCTTCTTAATAACAAACAGATCGTCCCCAATTTGAGGGATATGTGGAGACAAGCGATGAAGTTTATAATAAAGCTGAAACATATAATACTATAGGTTAACAATTTTATTAGTAGCAATTTAGAGAAGTCCATCTCATAGTCTCATGCGATGCTTATATTGGTATCGCTATATTGTGCTTTTTCAAGGTGTGAAGGTACGCTTCAAGCCAAAGCCCAACTGCATAACGGCGGCCCATATGATACCGGTATCAGGCTATCCTATTAGGCTTTGAAGCTATCTTCTGCTTGTAGATTCTAGGTAATCTTTTATATATTGTATAAAAGAAATTCATAAGTTTGCACTGTGTTGTTTTTTAAGTAAGGCCTCGAAAAGGTAGATCCCTAGTATCGAGTGAGTCTTGTAATGCACTTGAACTGATTTCATTTCGTTGATGAAATGGGAGAGGTCCACTCTCTTTGTCTAAAATAAATAAATCTATATCTATATCTATCTATACCTCATAAAAAAATTCGTAAGGCTTCCGGTAATTTTTCATCTGTCACCTATCGCTCGCGTCAGTACAATCGTGCGCGATGCGGTAATCAGCTTCCCCGTTCAAACAAAATCGAAGACAGAGAGCGGATACCATGCTTCTTCTTATTGTATTTCTCTGAAAGGCAAGGGGTTTTCTATAAAAAAACATAACATGCATTTAGGCAGGGTAAGGGTCAGATCAAAATTTTATACATGCACAAGAAGATTTTTGCAAAATACCTAAGATGCGCGGGATTTGATCGAAGAAACTGCTCAGTGAGTCAGTGGCAGTCTATACGCCCAATTGAGGAGCCTCTCCCCGCAGTGTTCTACGTGTCGCACGGAATGAGAAGCAAAAAAAAAATTCAAAAAACGAGAAAAATGGTACGGTCAGGCTGGTTACTGATTGATGATTTGCACTAGCAGTGAGTGCTACTGCTAGCTCTCTGCAACTGTACTACTGTTTGCCAAAAGGAAAATTTCACATTGAAGGCCCGTTTAAACCCCATGCAAAATTTTTCACCCTGTCACATCGAATGTTTGGAACATGCATGGAGTATTAAATATAGGGAAAAAACTAATTGCATATATTACGTGTAAATTGCGAGACGAATCTTTTAAGGCTAATTGCTCCATGATCTGACAACGTGGTGCTACAGTAAACATTTGCTAATGACAGATTAATTATGCTTAATAAATTCGTCTCGCAGTTTACAGCCGAAATCTGTAATTTGTTTTATTATTAGTATATGTTTAATACTTCAAATGTATATATCCATATATCCGATGTGACACGGTAAAACTTTTCACCCTGATCTAAAGAAAACCTGATTGATACTCTCACCGACTCACCATCCCATAATATAGTTACTTTACTTTTTTTGCGTTTAGATTTTATCCCGAAATATAACTATATATTATTTAATTTCTTTATTTAGAGTAAATTGCGTTGACGGTACAAGAACTTGGTAGATGGGTGTGATTAGGTGAAAAACTTGAAAACCAAGCGTAACGGTACAATAACTTGGCTAGGTGGGTGCGCTCATGGTGCAAAAGTTGCCACGCCATTGTTCCACCTCAGCGAAAGTGCCACATTAGCGTTGACCATCTCATATTACAGAAAAGTCCCTAGTAACTTTTATATTCCAATCACTTCTTCAGATGTATCTGTTTTCCTATTGTTTGGTACTCCCTCCGTTTCATAATGTAAGTCATCTTCATCAGATGACTCTGGTAGCAGCAAACCTTCATCATCTGGATCACATCCAGGAAGCTCAACTACTAGCTTGCTAGCCCCAGCATTTTCGGTTTGGTCAACACAATTGTCAAAAACATCATCATCCCCCTTGTTAGCCTCATAATCACTATCAATAAAGTCTGGATCTAATTCACTGTCATCCTCATCATCAATTTTATCACCTTTTGCAACTTGATCATCACAAACCTTCTGACTCATTGCGACTCTCCTGGGACTAGCCACAATAGGTAAAGTAGTTGGGGCTGAAAGAGCTACATCATCCCAATTAATCGATTCCACAATATCCTGATGATCCGTGTACAAAAGCAATGATCTGAACCTTGGTACTAATGCAACCATGCTGTTAGTGCTTGCATCTGAATTTATTCTCCTTAGCCCATCACTAAATGTTTTCCCAGGCAATAACCAATAAACCTTAACCTTCCTCTCAGAATTATCATATCCTAGTTGCTCAATAAAATCATCAAGCCATAAGGAAGACCATGTGTCAGTGTCGCAATGATCAAACCAGTCCACCTTCTCATCCAAATAAATTCTGCTAATGCCAACTCCGAAAAAAAAAACCCCACCATGATGCAGTTCAATTGTGAATTCTTCCTCCTCATGGCCTGCAATACAAAATAATTGGTGATGTGTTATACCCGCATAAGGAAAATAATACACTAAGATTATTTGCAGATTATTGAACTAATTATATGCTGCTGATAAGGGTACAAAATACATCTAGTAAGAATTTCTCATTGCCAATGTTACTCTTATATCGTATACAGCTACAGGAAACACCAACCAATAATTACAGTACTACCAATATCGTGGCTAGTACCATTAGATCTCTTCATTGCATTGTAATAACAAATAACAGGATATTCAAGTGAAAGACCAAAATAATACAGCCATCGTACAGGTCAATGAGACCTTAACTTTGCAATCCTCCATCAATTGAACGAAAAATAGAAATCTACAACCATCAGCAAGTGATTTACCATAACAAGCTCCAGGAACTCGCCGAGTCAGAGCCATCCCAAAGCTTGTGGCAATCACGTCGACAGCAGCAGTTTGTGGACATGAATTGGTTTGGTTATGGTTTAGGGCTTGAACTAGCGTGGCACACAGAGCTCTCGTCGCCGCCGCGATGTAGTTGCACGGCTTCCCTTGTTGTCATCATCGTCGCCGCAGCCGCCGCCACCGCCACCGTCGCTACGTCGCCGCCGCCGCTGCGTCGCCACCAGCGCAACCACCTCTCGATCAGGATCATGTCAAGAAAGATAAAAGGATATATTTGTACATCAACAAATCATATTAGGGGGTTTTCTATAAAATGAGATAGATCTTTCGTGTTAAAGCCGATACGGCAATTGTACTAAGGGGGAATAGTAATGTGGCAATTTTTGTTTACGTGACAACTTTTACACCATGAGCGCACCCATTTAGCCAAGTTATTGTACCACTATGCTCGGTTTTCAAGTTTTTCACCAAATCGCACCCACCTACTAATTTCTTGTACCGTCAACGCAATTTACTCCTTTATTTACTTACTCATCTCAACAAATTATAAATAGTTTCTTATTTAATTTTATTGAAAAAACTTTAGAGGAGACGGGTGAAGTAGTTTTGCAGTACTGCTGTACTAGCAGGAATAGCTAATGCCATATTGGTACCAGTTTTTACGAGACGCAGCACTTGCCAGGAGAAGTGATGATTAATCAGTGCAGTTACTGTGACTAATGGCCGTTCAAGATCGATCCAGTCAATTCATGACAGTAATAATTTAGCTAGGTCCCCCTTCCATGGATACCCAATCGATCGATCACTGCATAAATTAATTAGTAGAGAGAAGATCGGAGCACGTACATAGAAGAGTTTTAACCGGTTAATACTGAGTTTTGTTTGTGTGGTGTTAAAGTGCTAATTAGTCAAAGTCTCGCAAGCTTGCCATAATGCATCGATGCATGTGGGTTGCGTGCTTGGCCAATCAGGAGCTGCGAATGACGTGGCATTATTATATATATGTATGTATATGTATATATATTTGTATGTGTATATGTGTATATATATGTATGTATATATATATGTATGTGTGTATGTTTATATGTGTGTGTGTATAACTACTATATGGCACTTTAAGGTGCTACGTATTAAACAACACCTGATACAACCTCCATTCCCATCCACCCACGCTCCGACCCTGCTCCCCACCAGGTCCATAGTACGAAGTTAAAATTTAACTCACCGACGACCAATCTTGATCTCACCTCTACGCCCCTCCCCCCGCTCCTATATGTGAGTAATTTTTTAACTTGATGTTATCCAATGTGTGTCTTTGTGATCCAACAGTGTTTGCACACTGAGCTATTTTTTAACTCAACTATACAATGAATTGTTAAAAACGAAGCCAGTTATTTTTTAACTGTTAGCGAGATAGCCAATGTGTGTTGTGATCCAACGACGTTTGCACATTGAGTTATTTTTTAACTCGACGAACTGACTTTCTCTGGTATATATATTACGGATTCCCATCGTAGAAATCATCCACCCACTCTTTCCTCTCTCTTTCCACATTTTATGGATCAGCGACAGCTTATGGTTCCTCGTGGAGATAAGAGGAACGGCGACGACGGTTAGGGGATGAGGAGTAGTGGTGAGGCGGTTCCGGTGATGGCTTGGCGACAAGGAGGAGCGGCGGCAGCGGCGGTTCAGGGACGAGGAGGAGCGGCGTCGAGGAGGAGTGGCGGTGGCGGTTCTGGGATGAGGAGGAGCAGCGGATCCCGGCGACGCCGAGGTGCGTGGACGGGCGCGGTGGTGGTGGGTGCAGCGTCAACAGGCGCGGCGGCGACGGCGATGGGCGACTGCGAGCGCGAGGCGAGGCGACGGTGGATCCGTGAATGAACTATGTGAGGAGGCACGCCGCCGTAGCCGGATCCACGGCCGCACCCGCCTGCAACCGCGGCCGCCGGTAAGCCAGAACCATGCGCGTGGGATGCGGAGCGGCGGCCGGAATCCGCCAACGCCTCACCTCCCGCTTGTCGCCGCTGCGCCTCCGCGCCTCCCGCCCCGTAGTCGTCCGTCGCCGCTGCACCCCCGCAGTCGCCGCCGAATCCATCCCGCCGGTGGCGACGGTGGCGGCCGGAT
>CM020181.1:23020664-23042308 GCA_009805545.1 Oryza longistaminata
CCGCCCGCCCCGGGAGCCGCCGCCTCGCCGGCCGCCGCCGCTCGGGCCTCGCCGGCCTCGCCCGCCTGGCCACCCGCCGCCTCGCGGGCCTCGCCGGCCTTGCCCGCGCCTGCCTCGGCCGCCCGCGCCTGCTCGGGCCCGCCTCCCTGCGCCCGCCGCCCGCCTCACGTGGAAGGAGGAGGAGGAGGAAGAGAGGAGAAGGGGGAGGAAGGGAGAGGAGAATGGATGGAGGAGGAGGAAGGCTGAGAGGGATAAGGCTGATAGCGAAGGATGGAGAGGACGGTGGGATCGAAGGGATAAGATAATTAATGAGAGAGGAGAGGACGGTGGACTGGCGCACGGTTCGTTGATTTTTATCCCGGTTGGTATAAACAACCGGGACTAAAGATCCATTTTTTAGTCCCGGTTGTTTATACCAACGCGGACTAAAAATGAGTTGGGGCCTAACTCGACCGCACAACTTTTTAAACCGGGACTAAAAATCACCTTTAGTCCCGGTTTTTTTAGTCGGTTATTCGAACCGGGACTATTGTGGATTTTGGCGACCGACAAAGATGGTTTTCTCCACCCGTGGAACTGACAAAAAAAAGGCATGGATGAATTAGTTAACTGCTAACCCTGTTTATTGATGTAATCGTCAATGAAATGAACACAAGGTGGACAACAAAATTATATGTGTGCTTCCACTGCTCCCTAAGAATGAGAACGGGACCCACTATAAGCCACCATTCAATCACAACACACACGTAAACTGTAAGCGTTGACCAAATCGCTGGAGTTCATCAAGCTTGCCTGCGATAAACTCGTGTGGCAGGAAATATCACGACACATAACGAACTCAAACAAAACAAATACAACCGAATGTCAACTAACTTGTAATAAGCAGGAGAGGAAAACCAAAGGAAACAGGCGAGATTAGCCCAAATCGTCGCTGCATGGTAGCAATTCACCGCAGAGAGAGGAACTAGACGTTGAGGACAATACCGGCGACAAAGGAAGCGTTGCCGGCAAGAACCCCTAAACCTGTCCGTCTAACTTCACCATCCTCTCCTTCCACCTTCACGTCTCGTAAGGATGGTCAACGGACGCCGATGGGGTGGGAGGGGTTCGTCGACGCTCCCGAAGACCCTCCCCCTCGCTGGAGAAGGGGAATACGGCCTGTTAACAGATTGAGGAAAGTAGAGGCCCACGCGCGAGCGTTCGCTAGTAGAGATTTCGCTTCGAATCGGGCGGCTACTCAGACCCGTGTTTTCGGCTCTGCTTCAATTTTCCGTGGCGTCATTATATAACTGCCTGCACTTAGCAGACCGGATCCTCTGGCCGCAGAAACTCCCCCATAAATCCGTCCTTTCGATCCGTTCCGCCGGTGATGCTTGTCTAGTCGACTCAAGCTAGCCATAAAAATTTCTTCATCATTCGAAAGAGTAATTCCACCGACAATTCAACTCTGTGTGATTGCATTAATGATGTCGCGAGCGACCGGATGCGGCGGCGGCTCGGTGATAGCGCAGTCCGGCTGTCTTGATATGGCCGGGTTGGTGATGAGGTGCTGTAACCCTATCCCTAGCTACACCAACGAGACGCCCAAAAAACCCCCGGAAGCCTCTCGCCGCCCCAAAAACTAATGTAAGATACACCGTCATTTTTATTTTATTAGATCTTGTCCCCGTTAGGTGCGCTTTATTACTCAGGCCCTGTTTGATTTAGGCTTAGGATTTTTATAATCTGTACTATAGAAATAAGCTAAAACAAACATATAGCTGTATTATGATAGACTATTATTAATCTTTAAGCCAGATCTACCATAATCTTAGTGGCCTACTTCTAAAGGTAATTTTTTTAGATTTTGGGTAGGCTAAACAAACTAACAAAAGCTTATAATCCAAGAAACAAACACCTCACAGCTTATATATGTCGGCTTATTATAATTTCAGTTTATAGTAATCTAGTTCAATAATCTAGATTACAATAAATCTTTAAGCTAAAAACAAACAGGTCTTATTAAATAAGTAGATTAGATACAAACATGTTTACAAAGATTACAGAATTATTGTTTTATTATTTTTTTCTTCTTTATTTATTAGTTACCGTCAACAAGATTGAACCTTATATGAGCTTCAAAAGGATTTGATGGCTGCCATCATCAAGATGGCAAGATCAACAAGGTACGCGCGTGTATTCATGTTTACTAGATTTACAAATGCATGTTGATTAGCTAGGAATATTAATTGTTTGGTTACACATCTTGAAGCATGCATGCTATGCATTTGTCGCCCTCGATGGTACCATTCAAACGGAATTAAACAACACATGAATGATAATGTCTATGTCACTACGCCTGCATGCGATGCGCTCACTAAACCCAGTCGATTATGAAGCCTCGGTCGCTTCAATGATTATTTCTTTAACGTTAACCGATGAAATAATTAGTAATTGATGTCTTGTAAACCCCAATTAGAGAAAATTCCTTATTGATGCCACTCAAAATTACTCCTTTTCCTTACTATGACATGAAAATTGCTAACGTTTCCTTTTATGCCACTGAGTTCAGTTTTCATCCTTTGATACCACCACCGTCAAGTCAGTTTGACCCCTAGCTCCCGTTAAGGGGTTAACATGTTAGATTTCCTTTCCCATACCTTGTATTACCCTCACTCTTCGTCCATGCTTATCACTAATTAATGATCTGAAATGTGCCTAGCCACTCCTTCATCCTTGGTTCCCCCAGACGAATCAAAGATGATTAGTTAAATGACTGCAAGCTAACAATCAAGAATAATTAAATGTGAGCGATAGTTAAAATTCATGGTCTAGTATATGTGCCCTTGAGCCAAATTAATGTGGTTGCCAATGCGTTACATCAAATGACTGCAAGCTTGCCAATCAAGGATAATTAAATGTGTGCCTACAGTTAATACGGAAGCTTGTTTAGCAGAGCTTGTGGAGGTGGTTCGCACGATATTTAGCAACTTCTTTGGTATGCATGGACCGATGTGAGCAGACGGATGTCACACAGTTAGTGGAGTGTGCGACTACAGGAGCATAGCCTCAGTGTTAGTTCAGTGTCTCGTCATGGGAATATGCACGATGGTGAGAAAAAAACAATAAACGAGAGGAGAGGAACCTGAGAAAAAAATAGAGGGAACAAGGGCACTAGTGTCTTTTCATGGCCTACTTTAGAACACCAACTTAACAGTAGTCTAATGGTTAGTGGCACGAAGGGATAAAAATTGAAACCCAACGGCACAGAAGGAAAATGTAAACTTTTTCAGTGCATATAAGGAAAGCTGGGTAATTTGCTGGCATATAGAGTATTCTCTCAACTAATTATATAGGTCCAAAATTGAAGCTGCCCTAATGGGTTTTCTTAACCTATCTTTGCCTGATCACTCTGTAGTTTTGAAGAAACACCAAACATGGCGTGCCTGATTTTCTTTGTCATATCGGTATTTAATTGCATCGCTGTCTAACTAATAGATGTTTAATTGATTTGCAGAAGAGTTCAACTGAAGAGTATTTGCCTGAAAAGGGAGGCACCCTGTTTGCTGATCAGGTACGTATACACTTGTAATACTTTGATGAGCTTTTTCTTTCTTTCCTTAATTCGCCATGGAATAAACTGAGGATTTTTGTACTTTTGTCTCGTGTAAATAAAGAAGCTCTTTAGTATGCACATGTGTCATTAATCTAAAATGTTCTTAAGGTAGATAATCTCATACTCTCTCCATTTTATATTACTCCCTCTGTCTTCAACAATGGTTAAGACTTTTCTAGCCATTGCTTCATATACATATATATGTAATGAATCTAAACACATACATATGTCTAGATTCATTAAACATCTTAAATGAATATAGCAATGCAGGAAAGTCTTACATTGTGAAATGGAGGAAGTATAAGGACATTCTAGCATTGCCCACATTCATATAGATATTAATGGAATCTAGACATATATGTGGGTATATATTTATTAACATCTATATGGAATGTGAGCCCCAATGCTAGAATATCTTATAATTATTGAAACGGAGGAAGTAGTATTTATTTATAGTTAGGACCTTAGGACACGGAAGGATTCAGTACTAGTATTTCAAAGAGGATGGTTGAGAAGATTTGAGAAAATTATGTAAAATGAGACGTGAACCATTAGCATACGGATAATTAAATGTTTAATTATTGTAAAAACTTTAAAAAATGATTAATATGACTTTTTTAAAACAACTTTCGGATTTTTTTAACCAAAAAATGGCACCGTTCGATTCGTTTAGAGGTCTTTTCTCTTCAATCGGCTAAAAAACGGAACACAGATTTTGATGTTATTCAATATGTATTGTATGGACTCCAAAGGAGTGGATTGGCTGTTTGTCTAAAAACTTTGATAATTTTTGCCAAAATTATTTTGCTTTGCTAGGTATTGATTTATTTGGATTTTGAAGCATGAAACAAGCTCTTCGGATTTGAAAAAGGAGGTTTGCAGTAAGCCCTTTTCCATCTTTCCCATCCCTGGACACTTTCCCCCATTGAGGACCCCAAAGGATTTTCAAAACTGTAGTTGATAACCAAGTTTTTCCCATTTAAGTCCATGTCTTTTAGTTGAAGTTTAGGAAGGGGGAAAAAATGGAAAACAAACCTTAAAAAGCAAAAGACTAAATGCTTTGTCCCCATTTTCTTCAAAAACTGATTGACCACTTATTGGGAATTTTGCGAACTACTTTAGGGGTGGACTTTTTTCAGTTTTTTGCTTAAAAAAAAAACCCAATTGTTGGACTTGGTAACACGAATGATGATACTACTGAATTCCCAATATATAAATACATACATATATATATATATATATGTATACACATATATATATGTATGTATATATATGTATATATGTATATGTCATACACTGCGGATCCGGCCGCCACTCTGCGCCACGGCGGGATGGATCCGACGCGACTGAGGTGCAGCGGCGACAAGCGGGAGGTGAGGCGTCGGCGGATCCGGCCGCTGCTCCGCATCCCACGCGCATGGTTCTGGCTATGGCGGCGCGGATCCGGCGTGGTTGCGGGCGGTGCGGCCGTGGATCCAGCTACGGCGGCGTGCTCCTCACATGGTTCATCCATTGTCCTCCCAACGATGACCGACGGGCAGCAGATGGAGTTTATGTAGATGACGAGGATGGCGGCAATGTATCCCTCATGATGAAGAGCGCAGAGATGGGGCTGGCCCCGTCGCCCGTGTCTATGGCTGCCATCAGTTGGGTGGTAGGATCCAGGGTGGTTGGAACCATGGTGGAGGAGACAGCAAAACCACCGCCAGATTTACCGTACCCAGCTTTTTAAACGTGTGATTCATATCATTGGATGCAACATGATGTATTCCATCAAAAGTGCAATCCACATATTATGCGTGGAGTAAAAAAAATTACTATTATTGAGTCACTAAACGATGGATATGGAGTCACTACTGGACGATGAGTTATGAAGTTTTGCTTTCGGCAAGTAAAAATTTTACTGTGGATTGATGTGAGATTTAACTGTACGTGAAAAAAAATTACTGAAGTAAAAGCTGAATAGGGAGGGATATGCTAGAACGGAAAACCAGGAATAGTAGCAGAAAAACGGAAAACGGAAAATATGAACAATATGGATCGGGAGGAAAACGGAAAATACAGACGGGCAGTAAATATATTGTTAAGTATAATGGGGATTGAATTTTTTCTGATCTTATCGAGCCCCTAATTGCAGACAGTAAAATTTTAACTACGTGTAGAAAGATCAGCGATCGGTTTATGCGAGTTATTTTTTAACTTCATGCCATCAACATCATAACCAACCACCAACCCATAATTCAAGCTAACCATGGCTCTGTCGTATGACCGAAACAAAGGTTACAATTTCCAAGTAGAAGTGTTACTGCATAATAGATGCATATTACAATTTCCAAGTAGCTATGTTACTGCACGATAATTGTAGTTTTACTATGTTATTTTTACGAGATAAAGATCGAACAGGTGGGCTATAGGTAAAATCTGTAGGTGGCTTTGAGCGAGGTCTGATTGATGTAGGAGTGTTTTGAACAATTTTAAACATTTGGTAAAACCATGTTACTGCATGTATATACGCATGTTATTACAAATTACATATTCTGTTACTGAATATGGAGTGCTAAAGTTCAAAATGCCAATATTTAAAAAGCAATATCTCACAAGTTATGTATTATTTTTTAAAACCGTTTTCATAATGATGCTATAGTGTTACTGCATGTGGAGGTTTAAATTTCAAAATGCATCTACGTACTCCCCTCCTCAAGAAACCGTTCTTCCCCCTCTTTTCAAGAAAACCGGTTTCCTCCCTCCAATATAGTGTTACTGTATGCATGTATATGACGTTACTGCACTTTTGATAGTAATATTGTAGTTAATTGCCGTAAATCAGGAATTGAAACAAAAATATATGGGTTCAAAGTCTCAATTGCTAATTATATACTTGTTACTGCACAAAAGTAAAAGTGTTACTGTACGGCAGATACACGTTATCACCTGACAGTTATACATTACAGCATGTTTATGCAGTAACACTATCCAAGAACTGCAGTAAAACACTTTGTTACGGTAGAACATATAGAAATCAAAAGAAAAATATGGGTTAAAAGTCTCACATGCTAAATATACTTGTTACCGCACAAAGTGGAAGTGTTACTACATGGCAGGTACACGTTACTACATCTTTATGCAGTAACACTATTCAAAAATTGCAGTGAGACGCATTGTTACTACAAAACTTATGGTCTTTACTGCACACTTACAGTAACGCCGCGATGGGATTGTAGTAACGCATAACAGACAGTAGTAACGAGTAGTAATGCTATAGTATTATTACTTGTGGAGAGTCAAGATCCAAAAAACCCAAGCTTCGAATAACAATATCTCTCATGTGATGTATGATTTTTTTAAACCGTTCGTACCATGGTGTTAGAAAAAAAATGCTTATCAAAAGTAGATCCGTCATGACTATTGTTGGAGGTACACCACGAAGGGCCTTCGGCCGGACCTACCGAAACCAAAAGCTTAGGCGACAAGCTCAGACCGAAGGCAAGCGGCGAAGGTCAAGAAGAAGAACTGTTTGGGTGAAAGCCACATGGCGAAAGCCATGGCTCGAAATACGCGGGCTTCACCAGGAAGAGACCTTGTCCGATGGTCACTCGGGTGAAAGGTGGTACGGGCGAAGGCTGTGGTGCGAAGACGTGGGCTTCGCCAAGCATCAAACCACTCCTTGAGGAGGCCCAGCGGGCTGTCGCACTCTTGGAGGACTTCGCTAGACGAACAGGCCAAGCTACCTAACCCAATAGGGGCCCAAACATGTAAAGGACACTGTGTACCCCCAATAATGTCCCTATCACAAGGGTAACCATGTAAATTCCCCTGTAAGTCCTAGACCCTAAGAGGGGAACCTGTAATAGGGCTATAAATAGCCCCCTAGGGCCATGTAATAGGGGCATCCCCAAAAAATTTTCACAAAGCAATACAATTGTTTTTTTCCTTCCAACCACTATTGAGAGAACCATGTCCTTCGACGTGACGCAGTTGTCCATTCGACAACAGCTGGCGCCGACCGTGGGGACCCTCCGAGCGAATCCACTGAGAGTGAGCGAAACCATTGATGCCACCGAAGAAGGTCGTCAAGGAGAAAGTTGCCAAGCGGAAGGAAGGCGGAAGTGAAGGTGAGATGGTTGTCGGGGAGGGAGCAGAGCCTTCGGCCTCCGAGGGCGAAGCCGGAGCAGCGCCGTCTCTGGTGAGGCCGCCTCCCCTCCCGCTTTCGACGCCCATCATTTCGACTGATACGGAAGCGGCGAAGGCGGCAGCAGCGGCGAAGGCCCTCCAAGTCAGAGACATGGTCTTGTCATCCCAAGTACCAGGGGTGCCTTCAACCGCTGCTTTCGCCTAACCAGCTTTGACGTCAACAGCGATCACCACCTCTCAAGCCAACACCAACCTCGAAGCTCAAGCCGAAGCCAACATGGGGGCCATGCGTCAAAACATGGCCAAACTTCAAGACACGCTTTGCCAGATGCAAGAGCAGCAGCAAGCGTACGAAGCGGCGAGACAAGCCAAGGCCCACGCCCAGCATTTCTATGCTCAACCCCAAGTCTTCCCTTCATATGCTGCGCAAGCACCAGCGTACTTCGCCAGGCCCGCCCCAGCCGTTGCCGCGTGTCCGACACCTCAAGTGATGCAAGCGCTGGTTCGCTCGGCGGTGCCTCAAGCCCAATACCCGAAGTCTACTCAAACACCGCAAGCGATGATGGAAGCAGTTTCGGCCCTGCAAGCTCAATTCCAAGCTTTTCTGCAACAACTCAGCCAACCCCACAACAATTTACCAGGGGCTTCGCTTCCGGCCCAGGCTAAGGGAAGCCCAAGTCAGGGTGCATCGGCGGGGCAACTGGTGTCACAGTTCGCCTTGCCAAGTCAGGTCCAAAGGCCCTCGCCTCAAGGTCCACCCTCAGCTTTCGACCCAAGTACAATGGCTCAAGCACCAACGACTTTCATACAAGCCGTACCACCAGGATATGGAACAACCCCACCACCGAATCAGGCCTGGAATCAAGCCATGTTCAACCCAGCCGCAGTGGCGCAAGCCACTTCGACAGACCACCAAAACCAGGCAATGATTTTCGGCACGGCACATCAGCCGATGCCTGCAACTCAACCGCCTGTGCAAGCTGTGGCTTCACCGTTCGCACTCCCATACCCACAGTTGAGTTGGCCCGCTCAGCAAGGGGCTATGGTTTGAAGAGTCATGGCTTTGAGTGATCATAGCGCTGTTGATCACGGAAAACGGAGCGGTTCACGTGATTAATTAAGTATTTGCTAATTTTTTTTCAAAAATGGATCAATATGATTTTTTAAGCAACTTTCGTATAAAAACTTTTTGCAAAAAATATACCGTTTAGTAGTTTGAAAAGCGTGCGCGCGAAAAATAAGGGAGAGGGGTTGGCAACATGGGATTGCAAACACAGAAATCTACAACACTCTGATGACCAATAGGAATCTAGATTTAGATCGCTGGGGCTTTGGACGATGAGACAAACATGATGAAGAAATGAGGGGTCACTAATTAAAAGGCTGTGGAAAGGTTGGGAGAAACTTCTAAATTGGGTTGAGTTAATTTGCATATACAATTTTGAGTTAATTGGGTTGAGTTAATGACAGTGTTGCAGCTTGTTGATCTACATACTGTCAGTGATCGTGGTAAAAAATAAACTTTATACTGCATAACAGTTGGTGGTCGGCCATCCATGCCAGACATTCCAACCAGGAATATAGCATGTCAGTGATTTGGATGCAGCATTGGACCTGCCTTCAAGACCTGAGAAGACAGATAGTAGGAAGAGGGTATTTTGATTGGAGTTTGTTGGCATTTTCACCGAAAGTGATTCACGTTTTTTTTTTTCGGGCAGAAGAAAGTGCGAAGAGAGAGGCTTTGATGAACAAGTGAGTACATATCCAATAAGAAAATAATTAATACTTATATTGAATGCTAAATTAATGGCCAGTAATACTTACATATTTTAGAATGTATATTGTGATTAACATCTTCCTGATATGCAGGTTGCTGCATTGCTTATATTTGTATTTTACAATGTATGTATATTTCTGGTATGTTCTGATTCTATAAAATGGAATAACTAATTTTTTTTGTTTGCTGCCATAAAATCTGCAAGGAATCACCATTCAAATTTTGTATCACACACTTAAGCCATCACAACAACATGGAGTGATCCACCGAACACTGTACTTGGTTCTTCAGATATCACCGGTGGAGAAACCATCTTTGCTCGGTCGCCCAAAATCCACAATAGTCCCGGTTTGAATAAAAACCGGGACTAAAGATGATTTTTAGTCCCGGTTAAAAACTCTTTGACCTTTAATCCCGGTTGGTGTTACCAATCGGGACTAAAGATCATTTTTAGTCCTGGTTTAAAAAGTTGTCGGGTCGAGTTAGGCCCCAACTCATTTTTAGTCCCGGTTGGTATAAACAACCGGGACTAAAAATTGATCTTTAGTCCCGGTTGTTTATACCAACCGGGACTAAAAATGAGTTGGGGCCTAACTCGACCCGACAACTTTTTAAACCAGGACTAAAAATGATCTTTAGTCCCGATTGGTAACACCAACCGGGATTAAAGGTCAAAGAGTTTTTAACCGGGACTAAAAATCATCTTTAGTCCCGGTTTTTATTCAAACCGGGACTATTGTGGATTTTGGGCGACCGAGCAAAGATGGTTTCTCCACCGGTGATATCTGAAGAACCAAGTACAGTGTTCGGTGGATCACTCCATGTTGTTGTGATGGCTTAAGTGTGTGATACAAAATTTGAATGGTGATTCCTTGCAGATTTTATGGCAGCAAACAAAAAAAATTAGTTATTCCATTTTATAGAATCAGAACATACCAGAAATATACATACATTGTAAAATACAAATATAAGCAATGCAGCAACCTGCATATCAGGAAGATGTTAATCACAATATACATTCTAAAATATGTAAGTATTACTGGCCATTAATTTAGCATTCAATATAAGTATTAATTATTTTCTTATTGGATATGTACTCACTTGTTCATCAAAGCCTCTCTCTTCGCACTTTCTTCTGCCCGAAAAAAAAAACGTGAATCACTTTCGGTGAAAATGCCAACAAACTCCAATCAAAATACCCTCTTCCTACTATCTGTCTTCTCAGGTCTTGAAGGCAGGTCCAATGCTGCATCCAAATCACTGACATGCTATATTCCTGGTTGGAATGTCTGGCATGGATGGCCGACCACCAACTGTTATGCAGTATAAAGTTTATTTTTTACCACGATCACTGACAGTATGTAGATCAACAAGCTGCAACACTGTCATTAACTCAACCCAATTAACTCAAAATTGTATATGCAAATTAACTCAACCCAATTTAGAAGTTTCTCCCAACCTTTCCACAGCCTTTTAATTAGTGACCCCTCATTTCTTCATCATGTTTGTCTCATCGTCCAAAGCCCCAGCGATCTAAATCTAGATTCCTATTGGTCATCAGAGTGTTGTAGATTTCTGTGTTTGCAATCCCATGTTGCCAACCCCTCTCCCTTATTTTTCGCGCGCACGCTTTTCAAACTACTAAACGGTATATTTTTTGCAAAAAGTTTTTATACGAAAGTTGCTTAAAAAATCATATTGATCCATTTTTGAAAAAAAATTAGCAAATACTTAATTAATCACGTGAACCGCTCCGTTTTCCGTGATCAACAGCGCTATGATCACTCAAAGCCATGACTCTTCAAACTCATGAATGTATTTAATTTGGATGCATATACCAGTAATTTCAGCATGACAAAAAAGTAGAGTGGCTAGGTAGTTTCTTAGAAAATTATATCCACAAAATTACTCTATTATCAATAGATACAAATAAAATGGAGGTGACAATATTTCAAAGTGGTAACGACTAAACTGTTATGGAATTTTTTAATACAAAATTTTTATGTTATGAAATTTTAACATAATCAAAGTGGTAACAACTAAACTGTTAAATCAAAAAATTTTGGTTTATCAAGTAGGAAAGGCCCATGAAGCCAAGAGCGAAATGGAGGAAGAGAAGGGGAAATGGCAACAATACTGATAGTCATTTTAGAGAATGGATTAAAATCCGGCTTTTACTTACAATGTCTTCTTGACGTCGTCACGTAGTGGCATATTTTCATTTTTAAAATTTTATGTGTGCTTTTGGAAATCGCAAGTTTAGAAGCGGCATATGTCAAATTTTACTGATTGAATTTTTAATGTACAAGTTGTAGAATGGTAAAATAGCCATTCCTAATAGGGTTAACTTCAAATATGATGGGAATGCTATATTGGGAGAATAAAAAAAATCAAGCGATCAAATAATGTTGTAGTTGACCAACGGTGAAACAAAAAATTGAGTCATTAGAACGTTTGAATTTATTTTTGAAATATAAAGAAATGGCAGTTGAAACATTTTGCTCTTGCATATGGAACATCGAATTTCAACAGTTCAAACATATATTTTTTTTTCTTTATCAAAATATAATCATTTGATATCTTATTGCAAAGATTTAATTATAATAATAAGGTGCCAATTAGAAAATTAATTAACATATTTTTTTAAAAAAACTTCCCTATTAAACTTGTTACAAGCATCAAAAGAATGTTAAAGGAGCTATCATAAGGCAATAGGCCAGAGAGAGGGGGCCCTAGGAAAGGGTGTTCCCCTTGCAATCAAAATCCTTAATTTGCAATCAGAACCACTAATATACAAAATTCCTAAATTTTGCTCTACTTCCATTTCTTCCTATTTCCATGCTTCTCTTCTTTTCCTGGTTCCTTGGCTGGCTCTCCTCGAAGTGGAAGACAGGCGAGCAGTAGCGTTCATAAACGGCAACAGCACAAGCGCAGTGGAAGACAGGCGAGCAGTGGCGACGGTCTCTTTCTTACAGTACCAATCAACTTTTACACCATGAGTAGTCAAGACTCAAGATTGATCTAACTCTCAAGATATCATATCATGTACATTTTTCTAATACTTACTCTCTGTTTTTTCACGCGTATGTTTACTAAACGGTTAAAGATGTGTTTATTTAAAAAAAATTCAAGAAGAAAGTTTCTTTAAAAAGTTATATTCAAGTTTCTTAATAATTAATTAATCATGTGTTGATGAGCTGGTATTTTTCATCCGCAAGAGAAAGGATTTGAACCTTTCATATCTAACACAGCCTAAAGCGTTAATAACTAAAGCAAGGAATAATACATATATAGCAGGAATATGAGAGAATTCAATGTTCCAAAATACCGGTCTGAACATGAACATGCTAACCATCGTTTGAACTTTCCACCCATCCAACTTGATAGTACAACAGAGTCAACAAACAAGAGGGGATGTACTAGACTACTAGTACCATAAATTCGAGCAGGCATATTGTCGTTGAACAATTCTGGTAGGGGAAGATCGACCAGGGATGCTCATTTGCGGATTACAATCTTTAAATTTGACAAGCAGATGCTTTAAATTTGAACCGGTTAGATATAGCGTTTCAGGTACTCATCCATGCGGGTGTACTGAACCTCTGGGTAGAGCTGAGTTGCCTCGGCACCATTGTCACCAATCTCGAAGTTTGCCAGGCAGCCCTCGTAAAAGATGTGGTAATAATGTCCTATTCCTACTTGACTAGCAAAATCCAAATCTGCACACATCGACAATTGCGTATCAGTTGTAAATTTGATTGTTTTTTTTTACTACCACATATGTTTTGAAATTTCATCCCTGGAGTAATGGTATCGAAAAAACCCGGATATAGGATGCTTAGTTTTTTTTTTCAAACTTTTAGAACTTTAACTACTGATAAATTTTAAAATGCTTAGTTTTAAACTTAAAAATAGTATATGTATATCTTCTTTAGATGGACTTATGTATCCCGTAAAGTTATTAGATTTTATAAACCTTTTATAATAGAAACTAGAATGGTGGCCCACGCGATGCGTGGGCATCCATATTATTAAAACATGATATTATAGTTTCTTCGGAAATTATATCTCATAAGGGTAAACTATAGGCTGGGCATATCTAAATATCATTTATCGACTTAGATGATAAATCAAGGTCATATGAGTTCGACTTGTGGATCAAGTAAGTAAGTATTATGTATACCATCTGAACACATACTGTACAATATTGCTATAAACACAAACTGTGATAGTAAGAAATTCAAAGTTATTGTGATTGAATCGCCCGATGAAGATGCGATTTAGTAACAACCAAATTAACGGTAGATTAACGGTTGGATTGTTCTTTCCTTAGTAGAAGTTCAAAATGTTCATATTTTTCCACACTCTTAAAGAATTGAAGGCTTTTTATGTTGGAACACAAATCATCTACACAATTGCTTGGTTTAGTAGTGCAAAAATATCAGCAATTATTTGAAGCTTTTTTTTTGTTTTTCACATGTTAAATTGTTTTCTTTGAAATAATTTTTGTTTGAAATAACAGAGAAATTATATAAATTTTAGTAGCATGCAGTTTATCGACAGTCATGATCACTTTGGCAATTACTTTTAGCTGCCTCGGGTACGATGCTTTGTCGTATGTGCATAAGGCAAATAAGAGCACGTGTGTTGTGCGGAGGACTGAAGAGAGGTCTTTAGAAGTTTTTTTTTTATTTTTTTATGAAAGATAGATATGACTGCCTAACTAATTATTAGGTCCGTCAGTTGAAGTGAAAATTGATGGGAAAATATTTTTATTAAAAATAGTATAAAACAGTGGGTCCACTAATTTAAGTATGAATTAGTTATTATAGATCATAAATTGGTAACTAATGGTATAAAATATAGTAGTGTAACCTTTATTTTATACCGTGTGTTTTTAAAATAATGGTTCTAAATAAAATAATATTATATTGTTAATATAATGGGTAAAATAATAGAATCCTATAATTTTTATTTCCAAATATTATGGATCTAATTTATTTACATATATATTAATTATGATATATATAATCTATGTTTAGAAAGTTATAATTCTTTAAAATTTAATATCACTAATTATAGTTACGATCTCTTCTATACATGCATGGAGAAAAGAGGAGAGGAGATGGAAGCGGATGTAATTTTTAATGATATATGTAATATATATATATATTTTTATTCGTACGGTACAATTGTATATGTACTTTTTGGCTTTTTTGTATGAGCCGTATGTAAGTACCTTTCTCTCTCTCGTGCGCTGAGAGAGATTAGGTGTGAGGTTATTATTAGATTTAATTTAATGATCCGATCCACTAATTTAAGTAAAAATCGATGACCAGATGTTTTTCTTTTTTCCTCGGATTTTCTAGAACTTTTTTCTAATTTATTAAAGTGCATTTTAGAACTTCAAATATTAATAGTTAATATGTGTACTGAATTATTAATTTCGTTTTCTATCTCATCTAGCCGAGAAGGGAAAAAAGGGGGAAAAATAGAGTAAGTATGTACGTGCACATATGTGGAAGAGTAAGTATGTACGTGCACATATGTGGAACTTTTTGTACGTGCAAATCTTTCACACATAAACATAGTTAGAAAATCTTAAGATAGATATAGGTGTTAGCTAAAAAATAGTAGTTATCTAGAAAATAGGAGAGGAAGAGAGAGGCTGGACGGAGGGAGTACGTACCTGCGCATGCCGCATGCACGATGGGGATGAGTACCGGATTTTTGTTTGTTAACATATGTGGGTCCACCGATTTAATGGAAAATCAATGGTTAAAATATATGGGTCTACCGATTTAACGGAAAATCAATAGCTAGATATTTATTAGATTTTCCATGATTTTCTATATTTTATTAGAGTGCCACGTGGCGACTCAAGAGTGTTTATAGGATGACATATGGCGGCTTAGGAGCGTTTGTAGGAAGTTTAATGGACTTTTAGTATATAATAGATTGCAAATACTTAATTAATCATACAATAATAGATGTTTTGTTTTGCGTGCCGGGGGAAGCCATGAAAGCTACAGGTTTTGTACCACCACCTTTGCCAAAGTCGTCGCGCGACGGCAACGAGGACCGGCGCGGCCTTTGTCCGCAACGTTGCATTCCCTCCACCAGCGCCAAAACTTTCCTTTTTCTAAGGAGGCGAAGCCGTGCCGTGCCGTGCCGTGCTGTATCGTTCCTGCCCGACCCAGCCGTCCCGCCTGCGTTCCCGTCACGTGGCACCAGAAAACTTCCCCCTCCGCTCCGCACGCTACGGACTCCCGACACCGACAAGAAACGAACCAACCGCGTGCGACACACACCGGCGCCCGCACGTACGTACGTGCGCAACCCGGCAACCGTAGGAGACTAGGAGGACCGGGTGCAACAGAAGCGCTTACAAAAAACGGGCAGGTTAGGTGACTCGTCCCGTTCCGGTAAATTATATTATGTCGAACGCTACGAGCTGAGCTGTTCGCGTAGCCAGAAGCAAACCCCATTTGTTTCGCGATACGCGCGAGACAAATCGGCAGATACGAAGGGAACATTCCAACCTCCTCCCACACGGCTCCACCAAGAGGCGCGGCCCGCTCGATCGATCCGCTGATTCACCAGCGTCGGTCTGGTCGCCGAGATGGCAACGGAGGCCAACCCCTACGCGATGCCGTCGTCGAGTACGTCCCCGGCGCGGCGCTCTTGGTCAAACAGAGCTAGCTTTGCTACCCGCTGCGTGGCTTACACAGTTCGGTTGATTGCCGCGGTGCAGGCAGGACGGAGACGGTGAAGAACGCGCTGTCGCGGTGGGCGCGGAGGGTCGGCGAGACGACCAGGAAGGCCGAGGACTTGTCGCGCAACACATGGCAGCACCGTGAGTACCGTTTCGTGTTCCCTCGTCGTCAATGGACGAAATTTGTCATAGTCGTTATCGATTGATTTCCCTTTGTGATTATCGATGGCCTGCATTGCTCCATCGATTCTGCAGTGAGGACGGCGCCGAGCATCGGGGAGGCGGCCGTGGGGAGGATCGCGCAGGGGACCAAGGTCCTGGCCGAGGGCGGCCACGACAGGATATTCCGGCAGGCGTTCAGCGCGCCGCCCGACGAGCAGCTCCGCAAGTCCTACGCGTGCTACCTCTCCACCTCCGCCGGCCCGGTGATGGGCATCCTGTACCTCTCCACGGCCAGGGTCGCCTTCTGCAGCGACAGCCCACTCTCCTACGAGGCCGGCGGCGGCAGCAAAGAGTGGAGCTACTACAAGGTTCGTAGAGGGTATATAGACATGTACTAACTGTGCGTGTGAATCGTGATGATAATAATACAGTACGGTACTCCGTTGTTAATGGTGAGTGATGGCCTGATGGGCAGGTGGCGATTCCTCTGCACAGGCTGAGGTCGGCGAGCCCGTCGGCCAGCAAGCAGAGGCCCGCGGAGAAGTTCATCCAGCTCGTGTCGGTGGACCGCCATGAGTTCTGGTTGATGGGCTTTGTGAACTACGACAGCGCGGTCAAGCACTTGCAGGAGGCTCTCAGCGGCTTCCACCACTTGCAAGCGTGAGTGCGTGACAGGCGGCATCGGCATTTGCCCGCGCTAATCTTCGTTGTTCGCTGATTGACACGGCGTGATTTGTGTCTTGGGGTGTTTGTGCTCTAATTCTTCTTGCTGAGGATATGTTTATGAGTGCATCGGTCACTTGAGATTGTTTGGGATTGCGGATATCTTCGATTGTTTGGAGATACACCGCTTAAGTCTTGATGGGGGATACCATGTTCTGGATGAGGCTACTGCTTACAGCAGTGATCTCCGGCCTACTGGAAAGCAGCTGTGGCAGCCACATGTTGGGGTGCTTGAGCTCGGTGTGCTTGGTGCGACTGGATTGATACCGATGAAGGCCCGTGATGGCAGAGGTGCAACCTCGGATGCATACTGTGTTGCAAAGTATGGCCAGAAGTGGATCCGCACTCGTACTGTCGTCGAC
Source organism: Oryza longistaminata (assembly GCA_009805545.1). Classification (NCBI taxonomy): domain Eukaryota; kingdom Viridiplantae; phylum Streptophyta; class Magnoliopsida; order Poales; family Poaceae; genus Oryza; species Oryza longistaminata. The sequence continues at coordinate 23,038,130 of CM020181.1, forward strand.
TCTGTGTGCCCTCGGTGGAATGAGCAGTACACATGGGAGGTGTTTGACCCTTGCACTGTCATCACAGTTGGTGTGTTTGACAATTGCCATGTTGACAAGCCAGCTTCTGGGAATACCACATTGGCTGTCCGTGATAATTGCATTGGCAAAGTACGTATTCGGCTTTCAACATTGGAGACTGATAGGGTGTATACACATGCCTACCCACTTCTCATGCTGCATCCATCAGGGGTCAAAAAGATGGGAGAGCTTCACTTAGCTGTGCGCTTCTGCTGCGGCAATGCTGGCAACATGTTCCATGCCTATGTGCGTCCGCTGCTTCCAAAGATGCACTATATTGAGCCACTGCTTGTGCGCCAGGTTGAGAGCCTCCGCTTCCAGGCTACCAATGTTGTAGCAGCTCGCCTTGGCCGTGCTGAGCCACCACTTGGCAGAGAGGTTGTTGAGTACATGCTAGACCACCGTTCACATCTATGGAGTATGAGACGCAGCAAAGCAAACTTTTTCCGCCTTGTCACTGTACTCTCTGGACCGATCACTATTGGCAGATGGTTTGAACTTGTGCGCTCTTGGAATCGCCCGGTGCATTCATGCCTTGCTGTATTCACATTCCTGGTGTTTGTCACAATGCCGGAGCTGATTCTTCCGACGGCGTTCTTGGCAATGGCATTCACTGGGTTATGGAGGTACCGTGTCCGCTCAAGGCACCCGCCCCACATGGAGATGAGGTTGTCTCATGCAGATGCAGCCACTGTGGATGAGCTAGATGAGGAGTTTGACACATTCCCTTCGAGCAGGGGAGATGTTGTGCGCTTCAGGTATGACCGCCTTCGCAGCGTTGCTGGGAGGGTGCAGACAGTGGTTGGCGACATAGCAACACAGGGTGAGCGAATGCAGGCCCTTCTCAGCTGGCGTGACCCGAGGGCGACACTGCTTTTCTCAATCGCCTGTGTCCTTGCTGCGGTCATTGCATATACCATTCCAATGAAGGTGCTGGTTGGGCTCTGGGGCCTGTATGCTATGCGTCCGCCAAGATTCCGCAGCAGGATGCCATCTCCGCTGATGAACTTCTTCAGGAGGCTGCCATCCAAGGCTGACAGCCTTCTCTGATCCTCATTGTTGTGCAGCTGTTGTTGACAAGGTAGCTAACCTTGTGGTCTGATAGGTGATTTTGGCCCGAAGGAGATGCTTCAAAGGAATCTAGGAAGAAACAAACTTGCAGTAGGTTCAGGTTGCTTGCTTGCTTAGTTTAATGCTTTTAGGTAATGTATGCTTCTCTATGATGCAACTTATAGCAGTTGCAGACTTGTTCTTGTGCCTTTCAGTTCCAGTTGTGCAAAGGCTAGTTGTGATGGTAATGTGTAATGTGGTGATGATGAATTAATCAAGTTGATACTTGAACTTGTCAGGAGGCTATTTACCTGTATCATGTTCTGGGATGCAACTGTCAGGATTGCATTGTGGCTCAGTACTAGTACCAGTAGTAGATGTTTAATTTAGTACTCTATGATGGTGGTGGTGCTTCTCACATGTGCCGATGTGCGTGTGGCTTTTGTGGTTAGAGTACAGACCAAGCTCTTGTTCCTTTTGTTTTGTTTTGTCTCCATTCTGTTCCCATGTGGCTGCAGGGCTCAAAATATTGGAAGAAGGAATTGTTCCCGGTTTCAAGTCTAAACAAGTGTTTTTGTTATTTGTCTGATTGGTTCAATCGACGTTGTGCAGTGAGCTGCTGCATGATGCAAGAATGAGCACGCTCGTGGGCCGTTGCTTCTACTACTTGTCTGCATACTGAATAATTTTATGTTCATTTCGTCTTTTGAAGCGATTAAAGTAAAGGAAAAAAGGTTGGGAGAATGTCTAGTTCTGCTAGTACCTTTTTTGTTCAAAGTTTCTTCTTGTCTTGGATGTGCCACATGTTTGCATGTTTGGTTTGGTTTCACTTTGTACCATTGGAAGATGGAGCTGCGTGCTCTTCTGACTGAAGATGAGGACCACAGCGAGAGGCGACCCGCGACCATGGATGGCAGACGGCTACCTGCTCTGTTCAAACTGCTTGGCTTCTGTCTGACCTGGAGTGGGTAGGCATGCTGCATGCCATGAAACAACAAAGATCCAATTTGTTTTCTCGTGTTTGGCTCATGTAGATGGGCTTGGGTCACTGAAATACTGAATTCGGAGAATTCGAGGGCATATATGGTAGCTTCGGTGCTTGGATGATCACGTACAGTTAAGTAGTGGTTTCTTTGAAATTATTGGTGATTTAACTCTGGCACAAGAAGCCAGCGGATGTGCGTGCTGTGTGTACTGGTGTGTTGCAGGTGGTGCTTTTTCTGGGTGTTTGGTTGTATTAGTATCGTGTTTGGAAATTGCAAATTGTAATTGTTTAAACCTTTTCTAATGGTTTTGTTTCATTTTATTAGCTTTCCTGTTGGCTCCTGCTCCACCATTTTGCATAGCAAATTTGCTGTGGATAGCTATGATTGGATATGGAGTAGCTATAAAAATCAGGACGTGTTTATAGTTCTTTTGGTGTAAAAACTTTGAAGTATATGGACACACATTTAAAGTATTAAACGTAGACTAATAACAAAACAAATTACAGATTCCACCTGTAAACTACGAGACGAATTTATTAAGCCTAATTAATCTATCATTAGCAAATGTTTACTGTAGTATCACATTATCAAATCATGGTGTAATAAGGCTCAAAAGATTCGTCTCGCAATTTACATGTAAACTGTGCAATTGTTTTTTTTCCTACATTTAATACTTCATACATGTGTCCAAACATTTAATGTGACTTTTTGGCCAAAATTTTTTGATCTAAACAAGGCCTTAATGCATAGCAAATTGTAAAAATTTATGCGCCAAGCTATGCTAGAAAATATACCTATCATTTCGAGCAAATCTCACACTTAATTAGTGTGTTATGACAAATTAAATTTTAACCCTCGCTACTTACATCATAATCGTTTTTTTCCCAATGCAAGCATTGAAATTCCTTATGATACTAGTACTGATATGGTTGCATCAATGAAGGGTGAGAAAGGAAAAACATATCTAAAATGCTTTGGATTATGAGAATGATAAATACCTTAATAAAAAACTAGCATGGTGGCCCGCGCAGATTGCGCGGCTAGCATCATTATATTTTCTCTCATATAATAGCATATATGTTTTCTCATTATATTATTAAAATATATTACAATGACAACATAATTTTAAATTTTGCAATAACTTTTCAAAACTACTAATGTGTAATAACTACTCCCTCCATATTTTAATGTATGACGCCGTTGACTTTTCGATCAAAGTTTGACCATTTGTTTTATTCAAATTTTTTGTGCAAATATGAAAATATTTATATCATGCTTAAGAACATTTGATGATGAATCAAGTCACAATAAAATAAATGATAATTACATGAATTTTTTGAATAAGACGAATGGTCAAACGTTGGACAAAAAGTCAACGGCGTCATACATTAAAATATGGAGGTAGTACTCTAGTCTCCTCTTCTAATATTCCTTATTTTTTAATTCTGAATTTCAGCTATTTCTAAATTGTATTTCTATATGGACTCTGCCTTTTCTTTTCTCTGATTAATGTGAGAATTTCTAGGCCATGAGAGCGAACATGGAGGCTCCTTTTTATTCCGAATTTTAGTTGGTTTTAAATTCCAATATGAACTCTATATTCTATTTCTAATATTCCTTATATTTTAATTCCAAATTTCTATTTTTTTTCTTAATTGTATTTCTATATGGACTCTATACCTTACTTCTAATATTTCTTATTTTTAATTCCGAATTTCGGTTATTTCCTAATTGTATTTCTATATGGACTCTAGTCTCCTCTTCTAATATTCCTTATTTTTAATTCCGATTTTCAGCTATTTCTAAATTGTATTTCTATATGGACTCTAGTCTCCTCTTTTAATATTCCTTATTTTTTAATTCCGAATTTCAGCTATTTCTAAATTGTATTTCTATATGGACTCTGCTTTTTTTTCTCTGATTAATTTGAGAATTTCTAGGTCATGAAAGCGAACATGGAAGCTCCTTTTTTCCCCGTATTTTAGTTAGTTTTAAATTCCTATATGAACTCTATACTCTACTTCTAATATTTCTTTTTTTTAATTCCGAATTTCTTTTTTTTTTCTTAATTGTATTTCTATAT
>CM020181.1:23051040-23145648 GCA_009805545.1 Oryza longistaminata
ACCATGCTCAGGACAGGGCACATCGGTCTAAGCCGCGGCAACCCATGGCGACGAATTCCTCACTGGCCCAAACGTCTCCAACACTACACACCGGGCCTTCCTCCACTCGCTGAGGTTGTCTGACAGGGTCCAGATGGTCAGCTTCACCTCATCCACGGCCAGGTACTCGTTGGTAAAACCCTCCATGTCGATCAGCTTGATGACCCGTTGACGCGGCCCATGGAACGGAACTCGGGCATGTGAGGCCGCGCCATACTTGCCGACCGGGTCGAAGGAGCAACCTTGGGCAATGGGATGAAACGGAACCGAGGCGCACGCAGCGTCGCAAGGTCGCAGAACAGGATGCCCATGAACAGATCGGCCCAGCACAGGCACGATTCACCGGACGAGAACGCCAAGTCGGTGGTGAAGGGGTCGGTGCCCGTGCACACCTCGCCGGGAAGGCGAACGTCCTCCTTCACCCATTGGCCGTTGCTGCCGGAGTCGAGGGTCGCGCGGGATTCGACAGCCACATCACGAGCGTGGCATCGGGAAGGGAGCCATGGAACGGCCTGAGCAGCTCGGCGATGACATAGGAGGCGGTAGTACCGTCTCCTCCTCCCCGCGCCGCCGCCTGCATGGCGCAGGACAGCGGCTGTGCCGACCCAGACGACTCCGGACACAGGAAAGGGGAACGTTGCACCGCAGTGAGAGAGCCGTCGATGGCGTCGTAGATCAGGTGGCAGCGTGGGAGAAGCCGGGGAAGCCGGTGCCGGCGTAGAACAAGACAAGGCTCTGTCGGCGCACTCGACACGGACGCCTCCCACTACCCTGATCGCCTTCCGCGAAATCAGCATGAAGAAGCGAGATATCAATGGGAGGATCCTCACCTCTGGGTAGGGCTTCACGTCCCGCATGCCGGCGGGGACTTCCTGCCTTAATCTGGCTGGAGGTACTTCACTGGGGCGCGTCGATTCTCCCTTACCTTTGCTCTCTTCTTCGTCGAAGACGGCGGGCTTGACGACGCGATCGAGCAAGACCCAGGCGGGAGCCATGGCGGATGATTTGCGCCTGGTGGAGGGAGTAGAGCTGAAAAAGCCTGGAACGACTAGGGAAACGAACGATCGCAGGATGATGTGGCGAGGTGCCAGAGAAGGACACTTTCATCAAATGGTACCCTAAGACTCCAAGCCAGGTCTTCTTGGTCACAATTGTTACGCTGAAGCGCCCATTGACCCATATGGTCACTGAACACCTTGTAAGAGGAAAAATCTGTTATGTAATCCTTCCACCCAGATTTTACGTGTTGTAGTACCAGTTCTATGATGTCGACAACTGAGTCACATGACTTGGTGCTACCGCCAGCATAGGAACCTATTAACCTACACTGGGAAACCTTGTAAAACCATGGCAGAACATTATCCATCATAGGAGTGTTCCAACCATGTGCGGCAAATGCCTCGACAAAAGCAGTAGACAGTAACACCATTCAAAACTGCACAGTGGAGCTGTGAAAGTACGATAAGCAAAGCTTTTTGTGATTGAACTTAACCTAGATTTTTTTGCCTTTTGTATTTAGTATTGTTTCAATGGTAGTTTTCCTCTGGAAATAGTTGTTTCAAGTATATTTAGCTATGCTTTTTTCTTCACGGTGTTGATTTGGTGAGTAGAGCATCTGCTATGTTTGCTATGAATATTATGGTTCTTCACTTCAATGAAATGTAAACAATGTGAATTGAGGTTAATTTACGATAACTGGCATGTGACTAGGTGAGATTTTCTCTGTGTCTCCTGAGCATATCTACCGTACATCAATAAACCGTGCATTGTACACATGGTCTTCAGATTGACAGTCATATTTATTTAACTCCATTATGGTTACTTTTGTGTTGTTTTAGGTGGAACCAAAATCAGGTATGCACTCAGTCATTAGTTTCACTCTATTTCTTAGTAATTTTTGTTTTAGATTTGTGCCGTAAATTGTTTAGAATATTTTTTGGTCAAACTTTACATTTGAGAAAATTATATTGCTGTTTAGTGCATGGGTCGGTAGATAAATAACCAATACCATGCATGTATGGTAATCAATACACATCAGGCTAGCAAATCTGACATGTCATCCTTTGAGTTTGGCATTGGTGTTCCTGTAAATGCCCTCGTGGTCCTCTTGGATATTTACATACATGGGCTAAAGTGGTTGTAGCACAAAATGTCCTTATTCCTACAGTGTATGAAGATGCTTCGTTATCTAACAAATGCTTTTTGTGTGTGTGTAGATAGTTTGGTGGTTAAACTTTTGACAGAAATGGACTATGGAGATATAAATGTGACACTTTCAGATTACTGATATATGTTGGGTATTTGCATGTAATTAAATAATGTGTACCTATTCAATAGTGTGATGACGACTGACCTGAACTGATCAATTATGATTTGCATTGTGGTTAAGTGATTTATAATTGTAATGTATTGTCCAGTCATGTATAGATGTCGGTAAAACAAACTATTATAGCCATCGACCAATGATTTCGTCAATTATAGCCATCCGCCAAAACACATAAGTGTTAACCTTTCAAAAAAGCGTGAAACTTTTTTCCTCTACCTAAAATTTTCACTAGTGGTAGCATCAGGATCATTACACATGAAGTTTGTGAATATTAATGTTGGCATTTCTTACGATCACATATAAATCTACAAGAGCACGGAATACCATTGTACCAATTCCCCTTAGAGTATTCCAAAGGTATCGAACACGAGGAATGTGTGTGTACTATCTACGATCAAGATTCGATCCAAGGACAAAAACTAGGATAAATAGTCTAGAGAGGATTCCTATCTCTTTTAATTAGTTAATTAAGTTAAAGGTAAGACTATATCGAATGCTTCGGGCACCAGCCCTCCCTTGGTCTGTCAGGCTGAGTCTGGCCTTGAGCTCTAATGTGTACCCGAACATGGAGGGATACGAAGGACAGACAGGGCTGTCACCACTTGCCGTCTACCTCATTTTTCGTGGAGCACATAAAAAATGAAGGTAATTTCTAACCTAGACACCATGCCTAAGTTATTAATTATTACTCTAGCTTTGCGCAAGAATTTCCTTCTTTATGCAGAATCCTAGTACTAGAGCACTCAACTGCACACTAAGCAACGAATCTGCACTGATGAGAACATATCTCACTTGAATAAACAAATTAAAGAACATAAAGAAACTCAAACACTTACTTTGATAAAGGAAGCATCCGCCGAGGTACAAGCGAGAGAAGAAAGCCGACAATCCCGGCTTTCTCTCGAACTCCGTTGGAAGAATATGCTGACACTCCGGCACTCCTCCGAAAAAAATTCTCAGAAAAGTTCTTCTGCATATGTGCAGAATGAAAGATCCTTTGAAACAAATAGTTTTTGTTTGTTTACAAACTTTGTAATAACGCTTTTTAAGGTACGATTGAGTGCAGATTAAATCAGTGGATCAGTTTGATAGGACAATAGTCAAATATATGAGTCTTAATTGGTTCCAAGTAGACTTGAATTTATAACAGTGGTACAGTGCAGAGTTAGCGTCGAACTCTTATAATACAGTTCAGCCCTAGAGAGTGTAACCATGGTGATGACAATATACAGTAGGTGCAATGGAGGACAACACTTGGGCTGTGGATACACAACTGTTGGTGTGTTGTAGGTTACAAGTGAACTGCATTATCATATACAAAGTATTGTATTTCTGGTATTGTCTTCATGATATCTCAGTACATCAATGGATGCCAGGATCATCCGCAAAGCCTGAGAGACAAAAGTATTAGTGGTGGCGTAGTGCTTCACATTCAATCTTTAAGAAGGTTAGAAACGCCATGCACAACACAAAAAAGATTTATTTGAAGAAATTGATCATAATCACTTTCTCCTATTGTGTTTGATGATTTTAAATGGTGATTGGTTTAATTCTATCTGAAGGAAGGAATATAAACAAATCTGCAAGCAACATATCAAGCACATGAAGGCAAATGTGATTCATGAAATAACTCTTTCAAAAGATACTATATAATACTCCCTCCGGTTCCATAATTCTTGTCGTTTTGGACAAGGTTGAGGTCAAACAATTAGAACTTTGACAATCAATAGCTTTTAAAATATTTAGTTTGAAGACACTTTAACACGATGTACTGTTTAGTCTTAAAAAATACTTCAATAAACATAAACTGACTCACACACACACACACACACACACACACACAATATATATATATATATATATATATATCAGCATTTGAAAAGATTAAATGAAATATGAAAAGAACCTTGCCTGACCATACAGAATTGAATATATAAAACAAACAGAAGAAAATGTTCCTGAAGCATTTGACATGGACACTCAACCATTCCTTGAGCTTTGACAAATAATATATAACATCTTAACGCTCAATGAATATTGTAGATAGTAGAATTTATAACATGAAAAAAGGGACTTGGCAAAAGAAGATAAAAACACTAAGATCTATTTAATGTTTGAATAATAAATAATTATGTATCTCATGTGGCATCACAACGAAGGATTTATACTGTCATAGTAAACATCCACCCAGTCAATCAGTCTAATGCAGAAGGGTACCTAATACAAAACAAAACAACGTTCATCTTTCACACATACACTTGTAGCACCAAAATTAAACCAGTAAACCACATATAACACCATGAAATTTGAGAATATACATCATGCATAGTCAATACCATGTCATTAAAAAGTGATGTTCAATAGGCTCGCAAAGAACAGTTGCAGTTTTCTTGCACAAATGATATGTACTAGAATAAACAAGAGGGAAGTGAACAATTTTTAGGTATGAACAGGGATAATGTTTTTCACAGTTAATGGTAATAATAACTAATATACTAGATGCAATTGAACAGGAAAGATGACAAAGATTCCTCTTGCAAAGTAAAGAGACAGCATGTTATTGTGTGCAAAACCTTGCATTAAATTCACAAAATGCACATGCACATTCGTGCCCACACGCACGTGAGAGAGAGAGAGGGAGGGTGAGAGTTCTACAAAACATTAAGTTATGACTAAATAGCTAATCAAGAACAGAACCAAAGTTATATTGTCTTGTAACAAGATGGAAACCCACACGGGGACTATACATAAGTTAAACAAAGGTTGAGTCGATAAATGCAGCATGTATATATCAGGGCAGGCAGGTCACTTTGGTTCAAGCTCTACCTATAGATACTACATTAAATTGGTACAAGCTGATGTCCTCCTGTATACAGAATTTACATGATGTTCCTGGTATCAGGGACAATCACATCTCACACAAGTCCACCATGTCTAAAACTGACATCTGCATCACCACTGGAATCCAAACCTACCGGTGAATCATACCATTTGGCTCCAGAGTAGAATCCTTCTACATGAATACCTACCAAACCTGGGTCAGCTACCATGGTCTCATCATGCATCAATGGCTTGATAATTTTTGAATCCTCCACACCATCGTCATCACCACAGTTAAGAATACTCTTCTCAACAAAGTCGCCCACGTCTTCCTTGAGCATCCATTTGTCACACTTTGGACTATCACTCATGAGCATCTTCCTATCCTCACATTCTGCCGTCATTCCATCCCACGAGACAATAGGCCCAAGACTTGAACCAAAATCAGTATCGTCATCATCAAGCATCTCATCATCCCTGCAGAATGCACCGTCATGCTGATCTAAATGGTGAGAAACGTCAGCTGGCCCCCATCCAGGAACCTCCTCGTTGCCTATCATCAGTGTCTCTTCTGGCTGGCAGACATTGCCATCAAAATTAAACTTCCTGATCCTGTGCAAACACTCAGATAGCTCATTGGATAGTGAACCCAAAAGCTCTGGGTGCATCTTACTCACCTTCCCTTCTAACAAGCCAACCTCTGTTTTGAGATCCCGAATTTGCTGCAAAACTGCAAGATGTGAATCATCAGTTTCAACATCAAAATCTCCCTTAATCGTAAAGTTAGGATCTCCTTCCTCACTGACACCATAAATGTCTGGATCGAACTCAAGAGCTCCCTTATGCCCAACTAACCTATGAACAATTCGGGCATTGCCATCAAGTGGCCCTGGCTCATGCCCTGAATGCACTGCATAAAGCTTGAACACTGCAGTACCCTCCTCCTCGTATACAAAACTCTTGTCTTTCTCATTGTAATTAGCTATTGGCACAATTGCCCGAATACGAAACCCACAACCACACCTCTTTGATTGATATGGTTCCCGCTTCAATACTCGTGTCTTCTTCCCATCAGGGACACTTCCTGAAGAAGACGTAGCATTCACACCACTTGAAGTTGGCACCCCAGCACGGTGGCATGCATAATCTTTCACCTCGGCCATGAATGGTTTATGCCTTATATACTTCTGCCTGATACAGAGAACCACCTTATGCTTAGCAGCCAACTGTTGCAGTCGGCGTGGAACATCTCGCGCGGGCACATCTAGTGTCTCCGTATATTCAAACCTGCGGCGCCGTTTCCCCCGCCCTGGCGATGACATAGCAAAATCAGGCTGTCCCGCAGGTGCGGCCTTACATACAGCACACGCAGAGACACAAACACGGACGAATGACTCCGGAATGCCGTAGAATTTGGCACCCACGGTCCATGACTGCTTGATTCGGTCGACGGTGTCCTTGAGCCCGAGTCGCTAAAATTGTGGCGACATTTTTTTCCCCATCACGGTCGAATGCTTTTCTCTTGGGTTGCGGCGGAGACTCTACTCGCGCGTGTATTATATATGTCTGTTTCTTCACGAAGTGCATGATGATTTGTCCCATGTGTAAGATCTGGAGAGTGAGAACAAAACATGGTTCAATACAGTGCAAATGATGGATCGAAGAGCATACTCCTACACGTCAAAGTAAATAGACATGTAACATTTTATTACACCATCGGTGTGGCCCCATTTTTGTACACCGGAAATCCAATGTGTTTTACAATATCATTCTCTGAATCATCAGTAGATGGTATACATATGATAAAGTTGTATATCACATAGTTGTGACATTTTTTACAATACATTAATAATACAAGGGTTGCCTGATCAGGGGGACCCAAATTGACCACACATGATCGATTAAATTCGCAAATACCAAAAGAAGTGGATGAGGTAGCAGAAGCGAAGCTACGGCGGTCCATCTTATTCCACAGGCAGCGACTGGTGAACCTAGATCCCTACTCCATCGTCTTCAGCACCTCCTCGTCAACACACGTACGGGTCGGTTCCAACACCTTCTACTAACAGATTTAATTAAGTAAGGGTGAGTACCAATCGTACTCAGCAGGTCACTACAATATAATGCATTTAGTGTACAGGGGTTTAAGGATGGCTAGACTTATTTGTATAAAGCTAGATTTCATAATTCATTTTACAAACCTATGACTTAGTAGTTTTAACTGAAAACAATGTTAAGTTGAAATCCTCAATTATCAACGAGGGTTCATCCACCTTCCTAAAGCTTCACTTCATCCGGTTTACCCTTGCATCCAGTTTTCCACATTCTTCACCATTCCAACCTTCCCGCACATCGGGCAGGGTCACACAATCCCTCCCAACACTATTCAAAGCAAGATTAAAATTTATAAGGCTATTCAAGAGTAATACAAGTCCCGACGCTTAATTAATCGCGAGCATGACTATTCGAATATATTTGTTTACTCACATTGCAAGGGATGTACGCTTTTAATCCCGCATTCCGTGACGCACACAACACATGAGACTTGTCACAGCCCTGTTTTTCGGTCACCCTTGCATTGCGACACCCACTGCAAGGACTCCTGGTATTTCTGGGTACTAGGAGGATTACACAATATATATACTTAGGTGCCTTTTAGATTTTTGTCATGGTATTTGATCAATCCAACACATCTGCCATCACAAACAGTAACAACTGCAGAACTACCATGACAAGTGCTGCCCCACTCGGGTTACCTAATCCATCAGGTCTATACCCACTAAAGCAATGGAATCATACTCTGATTGTTTCCTGCGTAGCTTCTTGACTCGGTCCTTTACTTACTACAATCGGTGTCTTGTTGTTTCATAGAACCACACATATTCTATCCATGTCGTCCCAATCGAAATTATTTTGTTTTATTAAGTTTTTGGTATTTGCAAAAGTCTTATGTTGCGGGTGATGCTCATGTCTCCACCTGTCTTCCAACAATCACTCACATCGACTGACCAACGCATTCACATCCATATACCAAACAAGGAGTGTAAAATTGTCTAAACAAGCAATACTAAGTTATGTTAATAATTGACCATGTAATAATAAATAGACTAAGACAGCAAGGAATATGAATAATAATTTTAAGGTGGCTCAGAATCAAGTTTAGGTACGAACTTTATAACTACTCCCTCCGTTTCAGGTTATAAGACTTTCTAGCATTGTCTGTATTCATATATATGCTAATGAATCTAGACACACATATATGTCTAGATTCATTAGCATATATATGATGTGGGCAATCCTAGAAAGTCTTATAATATGAAACGGAGGAAGTAGCATGCAACTTTATTTGCAATCAATACATATATCTATTATATTATTAAAACAGCCTTGAAAGAAGACACCACGTTCACTGTTGGGGCTAGAAATTCCCACATTAATCGGAGAAAAAGCAAAAAAAATTAAACCGTTAGATCACAAACTGACTAGATTTTAACTGTGTAGATTAATTTGAAGAATATGAATATGAATATGAATAGAAACTACTGCTCTAAGCTAACCTATTCAGTCCTAATAGGAAACTGAAACTGAGAAGTGATTACAATATTTTCATTGATGAGGAATCGGACATGCACGTTGCATGCATATAGTATGTGTTGGAGCCGAATAGGTAATTAGAATAAAAACTAATTACAGAATTCCCCGTCCATCTATGACTGATAAAACGTGCATATAGTATGGGTTGGGGCCGAATATGTAATTAGAATACAAAACTAATTACAGAATTCCCCGTCCATCTATGACTGAATAGAATATGATAAATATATTAAGCAATACAAAGTGATTGGCAAAAATATATTGACATGTTCTGAAGATTCAAAGGGAGTAAGCAATATTGAAAGAAGAGTCCATATAGAAACCCAATACGAGATTAATCAAAATTCGGAATAAAAATAAAACAAAATCCAGAATTAGCAAAAAAAAAAAAAGAAGAGTCCAAGTAGGAATACAATTTAAAAATAACTAAAATTCGGAATTAAAAATAAGGAGTATAGAACGAAGAGTCCGTACAAGAATCCACTACAAGATTAATTAAAATTCAGAATAAAAAAATCAAAATTAGAAAAAAGAAAGAAAAGAAAAGAAGAGTTCAAGTACGAATTCAATTTAAAATTAACTGAAATTCGGAATTAAACATAAGCAATATCGAAATAAGAGTACATATAAGAACCCAATAGTAGATTAATTAAATTTTAGAATAAAAAATAAAATAAAAATATGAAATTAGGAAAATTAAAAAGAGAGTTAAATTAGGAATATAATTTTGAAACAACTGAAATTGAAAATAAAAAATAAAAAGAATACAATACGAAAAAAAATAAATTCTGAAATTAAGAAAAAGAAAATAAGATTTCAACTAGAAATACAATTTATAAAAAACTAAGATTGGTGATAAAAAAATTAAGACTATTGAAAGAAAAGACCATCTAAAACACATGACGAGATTAATTAAGTAGCATGCCTATAGAAGAGGAGAGTGGTGGCGGTTGATGAGATATCTAAAAACTATTAATAAAACACCAAATAAAAAAATAAAAATAGGAATTAAAAAAATGAAAAGAAAAGAAAAGAAAAGAAGAGTTCAAGTACAAATTCAATTTAAAATTAACTGAAATTCGGAATTAAAAATAAGCACTATCGAAATAAGAGTACATATAAGAACCCAACAGTAGATTAATTAAAATTCAGAATAAAAAATAAAATAAAAATATGAAATTAGCCAAATTAAAAAGAGAGTTAAAGTAGGAATACAATTTTGAAACAACTGAAATTGAAAATAAAAAAATCAAAAGAACACAATACGAAAAATAAAATAAATTCTGAAATTAGAAAAAGAAAAGTTAAGATTTCAATTAGAAACACAATTTATAAATAACTAAGATTGGTGATAAAAAAAATAAACTATTGAAAGAAAAGACCATCTAAAACACATGACGAGATTAATTAAGTAATATGCCTATCGAGAAGCAGAGTGGTGACGGTTGATGAGACATCTAAAAACTATTAATAAAACACCAAATAGATCCTAATGACGATTAAAAGGAAGGATGACAGACATATCGTGAAATCGGTCAAGGCGGTTGGCGGGGACTTCTAGAAAGTAAAAAAAATAAACCACAATGATAATCATATTTGATTTTTAAAATCTAAATTACAATAAAAATGGGAGGCAGCGGACGGGTCGTATAGGAGTACAATGGTAGAGCCGCCAATGGTTGGTGGTTCTTCTAGAAATTAAAAAATAGATTTTAATGATAGTTATGTTCGATTTTGACAATCCTAATGACAATAAAGACGCAGAGGACGGGTTGTAGAGGACTATTGTGGCAGCGTTTGATAGGATTTCTAAAAATTATAAAAAACATGAAACCTAACGAGACAATAAACTCTAAAAACTATAAGGTCGAATTTTTAAAGGTTCGGGCTTCTAAAAAGTAAAAAAATAAACCCCAATGAAAATCATGTTTGATTTTAAAATCTCAATGACAATAAAGAAGAGCGGCAGCGGGGAGTCGTAGAGGAGTACAGTGACAAAGTCGCTGACGTTTTGGCGAAACTTCTAGTAGGTATAAAAATGAATCTAAACGATAATTATTTTCGATTTTTAAAATAGCAATGACAATAACGAGAAGATGCAGTGGACGGTCGTAGAGGAGTATAATGGCAGCGTTTGACGGGATTTCTGAAAATTATACAAAAGAAGCCCAACAGAACAATAAACTCTAAAAACTATAAGTCTTAACATCCAATTTTTAAAGATTCCAAGAAAAATAAATAGAAACGGTGGTAGATCGAGCAAGAATGATCTAAATTATCGGGTCCACCGATTTAAGTGAAAATCGACGGTGAGATTTGACTATGCCATGTGGCGGCCTATGAGCATTTGTAAGAGTGCTACGTGGCGGTTTAGGAGCGTTTGTAGGAAGTTTAATGGACTTTTAGTATATAATAGATGTGTGTATACACGCGTATATGAGTGCCTACATTATATTATCTATTATATCTTTAAAGTAATAGAAAAAGGAGCCTCCACGTTCGCTCTCACGGTCTAGAAATTCTCATATTAATCGGAGAAAAAGAAAAACAGAGTCCATATAGAAATACAATTTAGAAATAATTAAAATTCGAAATTAACAAATAAGGAATATTGGAAGAGAAGACTAGAGTCCATATAGAAATACAATTAAGAAATAATGGAAATTCGGAATTAAAAATAAGAGATATTAGAAGTAGAGTATAGAGTCCATATAGAAATACAATTGAGAAATAATAGAAATTCGGAATTAAAAATGAAGAATATTAGAAGTAGAGTATACAGTCCATGTGGAGAGCCAATTGAGAAATAATAGAAATTCGGAATTAAAGATAAGGAATATTAGAAGTAGAGTATAGAGTCCATATAGGAATTTAAAACTAACTCAAATTCGGAATAAACATAATAAAATTAAAGTAGAGTTTAGAGTTCGTATAAAACTACAATTTGCAAATAACCAAAAATCGAAATTAAAAGAAAACATGGGAAGAAGAGTCTAAAGTCAATATAGGAATACAATTTAGAAATAACTAAAATTCGAATTACAATTAGAAATAATAAAAATTCAGAATTAAAAATAAATAATATTGGAAGAAGAGCCTAGAGTCTGTATAGAAATACAATTTATAGATAACGAAAATTTGGAATTCAAAAAAGAAATATTGAAAGACGAGTTCAGAGTCAAATATAATTTACAAATAACTAAAATTTGATATTAAAAATAATTAATAACTAACACGTATATAAAAATACAATATGATAATTACACATTAGTAGTTTCGTAAAGTTAATATAAAATTTAAAATTATGTTACCATTTTAATATATTTGAATAATACATTGAGAAAACATGTATGTTATTATATGAGAGAAAATATAATGATTCTAGCTGCGCGGGTAACCATACTAGTTTATAAAAATATGATCAACATGCTAAAGGAGGGGGGCGTAGTGACTTTGAACGGCTCCTCGTCGATTACTGCGGCTTCGTCTACGCAAACGTAAATGTAACCTGTTTGGCGAACGACAGGTCAAAACCCGCTTTTCCTATTTTAAAGCAAAGGGGCAAAATCCTAGAAAAAATGGTAAATATATGTCATGATACGTGCGCTGAGCCTACGAGAGAGATGCCGACGAATTTGATGGTGCGTATCATTTTGAAGCGTAATCCACTCATCGTGAGCCCAGCAAGCAAATGAGACAACGCAGGATATGCAGTGCTCTGCTCTGATCTGATCTGAACTAGTACTAGTAGTATAATAAATAAGAACGATTTTGCTATATATTTGTCGACAAATTTTTCCCCAAAAATTTGACAGATGTAATTACGGTACAATCGTAGTGTAGTTACACTGTAACTTGCATGTAATTACACTGTAAGTATAGTGTAACTTATATGTAACTTTCAAAGATTTCTCCGAAACATGTTATTTCGGTAAAATGACGGTCGTGGGAAGAAATTCTTTCACATATGTGTGTGCTATGATTTGTTTTCTTCCTCACCAAAACAAATCTTGTAATAGATCTAACGATTCAAAATTATGTGAAACTTACATATAAGTTACACTGTAGTTACATGCAAGTTACAGTGTAATTACATATAAGTTACAGTGTAATTACATATAAGTTACAGTGTAATTACACTACGATTGTACTATAATTACATCTGTCAAATTTTTGGAGACAAAAAAAAATTTGTGGACGATAAATGTATAGGTAGTCCCAATAAGAAGGAATAATTTTCTTCTACCATGTGCATATTGAATTTAGCCTTATATTTTTGTGGTAGGTTTATTTTGTTAGTTTTCTTTTCTTTCAAAATTCCTCATAACTATTTGGATAACATGCACAAAATTAGAGGATAGCATGCCATGTTGTAACAATCCATCCCCATGTATCATGTTGTTTCACGCCGAACTTTGCTCTGAATTTAAATGATCTGAGGGACGTTATTCTTCCTTTAACTCTGATAGCATTGCATTGTTCTGACCATTTGCAGGTGGAATTTCCCATTTTTCATGACCAGCCCCGATTACCAGCTCCCTTTGGAATGTTAACATATCCAGAAGTATGATTTATTCCGTCTGGATGTGTTCGCTGCTACCTATCTCTCCAGTCCCAACCACCCCATATTCTCATACTATCCTAAATTTTCTTTGTTACAGTTCCCAAGTCTTCCTTTAATTGATAGGTTGACATCGATTCCTGTCATGGCTGCAGGTATGCACGTCCATCTGTCCAGGTTCTGTCTTTAAATGCTAATGGCCTCAGTTCTAACCACTTATTTGTTGCTTTGATCTAGTCATTGACTTCAACAACACAGACACTGCTTGGATGAAATATGATGCAAGTGAGGAAATTTAGTACATATTGCACAATTTATAAGAGTTGACAGCTATAGTTATAGTAGATCATTTCTTCCTCATGTCTTCTTGTCATATTTCCTGCAGTGAGTGCAAGAGATCTGTTTAAGATGTTCGGTTGCTCTCAAAAACTCTACAAGGAAATTTTTCAACCAGCAATTCAGGCCGCCCTGTTTGCTCCAGGTGAGCAATGCAGTGCAGCTGCAACACTGGGGATGTTGTATTACTATATGCTCTCTCATCAGGTTCTCTGTTCTGTCTTGCCCTTACTTTTTACCCCTTCTCTTTCTTCTTATCTTCATTCAAATTTACGTTGATCAACAAAGCTCTTTCCAATGATTTCTCAGAAATTCCCAAATTTACAGGAAAACTCTGATTTTATGTTGTGCCGTGGGGAAGTGGAAGACATAATTTTCTCTCCTTGGTTGAAATCACTGGAACTGCAAGGCTTAAAATTCCATGGAAACAGAGTGCCAACAAGTTTGGCCATAAATAAGGACACTGCATGTATCTCTGGAATTGTCTGTGGAGAGGAGGTACATGAGGCAGATGCATTTGTTTTGGCTAATGGACTCTCTTCGCTACAATATATCATCAAGAACAGGTATATACAAGTTACAGAGGTAGTCACTGCAAGAATCTTGGGCCTGTTTCACCACTAATTACTCTCAGTAACTTGGAAGCTAAGATTGCTATAGAAATACGTACTGCTTGAGGAACAGCACTTTTCTTCACTTGAAACATGTCTTATTTTCATATATTTGAGTGCTTCTCTGACTATTGAATTTCTTCTATGGAGTAGTCCGTTTCTACAGTCTCGGCAAGAATTTGTTAATCTTCTTCATCTGTCCACGATTGATGTGGTCTCTATAAAGTTATGGTTTGATAAGAAGGTAATCGCAAGTGACAAAATATACTTCATTTGCCAAGAAGTAATACACATTGTTCTCACATATTTTGTTTTTGGTGATATGAAATGCCAGATCACAATTCCAAAGGTTGCCAATGTTTGTTCTGGTTTTGATGATCCATCTGGGTGGACATTCTTTGACCTTACTTCAATATATGATGATTATGCTGACAAATCAACAACAATTGTGGAGGCTGAATTTGTATGTTTCAACTTTAAATCAACTACCCCATAACAAATTAAAGCACTTCCTTCCAGGAGGTATCTTACTGTTATCAATCTCTTGTTGCAGTACAATGCTAGCCATTTTCTGCCACTGAATGATGAGCAGATCGTTTCTGAGGCTTCATCACACCTTATCAAATGCATACAGGATTTTGAGGAGGCTACCGTGATCCAACAATTGGTCAGAAGATCTCCTAAATCTACAATGCACTTCCTTCCAGGTAAAGTAAACTTTAACCTTATTGCAGTACAAGTGCCTACAGGAATATTGCTCTTGATGCTCTTTCTTCGTGGGAACGACCCGTGATGACAAGACTTACACCCGTGCTAGCTCGTTAAACTGCATCATGCTTGATAAAAATAATCAAGCATTGGTTGTAAAATGATTATGTGATAGGGTTCCATAATCAGAACATACACTTGTGATCTCTTTCAGTGCACAGTTGTACACTAGCATCTTTAGTATTTATAAAATAACGCTCTAATTTACCTTACACTGTCTTTCTTGCCTCTTCGAAATACCTACTGTGATGCATATGCCATAAAAATTACATTACATGCAGGTTCTTACAAGTACACAGTGCGAGGATCAACTACCTTACCAAATTTGTTTATTGCTGGTGATTGGATAGTGAACCGACATGGGTCCTTTTCAAAGGTGACCGAGTAATATGTCACACAATGCTTTGGAGTCATTACAAATTTATTCATGAATTTAGAACTTTTATGTAGGAAAAGGCATATGTGACTGGACTCGAAGCTGCTAATAGGGTGGTGGACTATTTTGGTGATGGCGACTTTGCGAAAATAATTGCAGTTGAAGAAGACGAGCCTCATATAGAGACAGCACGGAATCTCAATAGAAGAGCCAACGAATTAAAGACTCAGATTCCTTTCTCGGAGTTCTTTCTCTAATCACATAACTGGGAGCTTTTCAGTATGACCATGAGATTTATGCTCTACAACTCATTCAGAAAAAAGGTCAAGCCAGTTCTCACTTCCCTTTTTCCCCTTATAGGTCAAACCAGTTTTTCGTACATAAAAAAAAAGGTCAAGCCAGCTTTTAGTATGACCATGAGATTTATATTTCTTTTACTGTTGTGCATATTGACCTGACAGACCTTTGTCATTGACGCTTCAACTGAATTAAGTTAGCAATAATTAAAAAAGTAGAAAAGAAGGTATATCCAGTCTTCTGGAGTTGCGGTAGGTAAATTTCTGGATTCTATATATGTTTTTATTTGCATACTGGTTATCAACAAATACACATACTAGATCAAACCACAACAGCCAAAGCAACTGCTTTTGGGGTTAACTTTTTTGCATTTCATCTGCTTGCAGCATATACTCGAACATGTCTATACAAATTTATTCACAAAGAGACCAGAGAGTTTCCTCAGGTTTGTATTCCTTTCCTCATCATTTCCACAAACTCTTCATAGTCAATTCTCCCGTCCTGTGAATTCGATGGAGGAAATAATTAAATCCATGGGAATGGCCCTAATTAGTGAAAATAAAATACTTTAGGTATGCTTTACCTTGTCTTTGTCAACTTCATCCAGTACTTGTTTAATGTTTGCTTCATCACCCATTCCGTACTCTGCCATGGCTTGTTCCAGTTCATCTCTTGTTATGTACCTGGAGTTGTTTTTCATGGTCTCTTGTTAATATATACTGATTTTTTAACAAACGAGCTTATAGCAAGAAAAATATGATGCAAGGAAAGCATGTGTTAGACATCGTTACACAATGAACATGATTGTTGCGCAGAACAAGTTCCAGTGTTGGTCAATTTAGAGCTCTTTATTCATGGTGCTGAACAAGATAAAAGGATGTGCATTGGCTAACAAAATTTATTTTACCCGCTGTTATCTTTGTCAAAATGTTGAAATGCACGAAGTAAATCCTCCTCCTTTTCCAGTTTATGCTTATTTATCATAGCTGTGAGGAACTCGGAGTAATCAATGCTGCCACTCTTGTCTACGTCAACCTGTACCACAGTATCACTAGTAAAATCCTTTTGTAAACTAAACCTGCAGCGAAGAGTTAGCAAAAGCAAATGATCTTACTGCTTCCATAAGCTTCTGAACCTCGGCTTCACTAATTCTTGATCCTAGCTTTGTCAGACCAACCTTCAGTTCTTCAACCGTGATTGTGCCACTTCTGTCTGTATCCATGTTATTGAACATCTGTTTCAAGCCCTTGATTTCCTCTGGTGATAGGTTCTCTGCAATTACCTTGAGATGAAAGGAGGCAGCGTGTCAATTTGATTTTAGCCAAAGCATAGTAGTTATCCCTGTTAAGGAGGATTCTCACCTTAAGAGCTAATTGCTTTAACTTGTTCATTGCCTTGAATTGCTTCATTCTTGATAGGACTGCGCTATCGATAGGTCTGTCAGATGCACCGCCTTCTTTGAGCCATCGATGTTCTGCAGCATGGAGACATCCATTTAAAGAGTTGGCTACACTATATGTATATATACAGTTGCAGATAAATTTTACATTCATAACCGCAGATTAGAATAGCGAAACACAATTCAGGTGTGCTACCTAAGGCCTGCGATGCAGTAATCCTCTTCTGGGGATCTCTATGTAACATTTGTCTGATAAGATCCTTTGCACTTTCAGATATCGAAGGCCACGGGCTGGTACTGAAATCAACTTGGTTGACCAGTATAGCATCGAATATGCCTTTCTCTGTCTCTGCTCAGATATTCAAATTTGACAATTATCTCCACGATATACTTGATAGAATGTAGCAAAATTAGCCAAAGAGTAAATATGTACTATGGATATTTACCTGCCCAGAATGGGGGAGTCCCGCATAGAAGGATATACAATATCACCCCAGCGCTCCAGACGTCGGCCTCTTTCCCATAATTTCGTTGTAACACTTCTGGCGCCACATAGTAAGCACTTCCGACAATGTCCTTGTACACTTTACCTGCATTTGTTGTTTTGTTGTTGGGGAAATTTTACCTTAGCTTGTACATATCTTGTTATGGCGAGCTAAGGTACGTGCATTATCTCTAGCAAGATCTTTCACCATGCATCCACAACCGCAACCTAAATGGACAATGGTGATGTGCTCCACAAACCGCATAATCCTCACTAGACTCGGCGAGGCAGTGGGGCAGAGGACAAGCTCAAGATTGACGAGGTGGTGGAGCAAAAGAGACTGAAAGGGGAAGGTGCAATGGTTGTTGCGGCGATAGTGACACCAATGGTGGAGAGGGGACGGCGTGAGTGGTAGTGGCCCGTTCTCAGGGCCTCCTCCACTGCCACTGGCTAAGTCTCAGATAAGACTTTGCCGCGTCCGCTATGTGTTGGGCGTGAGGTGGTGGCTGGAGACGATGCCGCGATTATCATATTTCCCTTCTTCCGCCTCATCACTCTTTCGTCGGCCGCAAAGGGGTGATGCCCGATGGGACATCTCTTTGTCCCCTCGTCGAGCTCATCATCGTCTTGCCAGGGGCCCTTGCGCCGAGCACGCTCCCGCCGTAGCCGCCATGGCTCTTCCTCCCATCCTCTTGCACGATGCTCCCCACCTACACTCGCCTTTCGCCACCCGAGAATGTCACCGAAAGCCTGCTTGGCTGTCGTGTAGTTGGTCTACCCAAGCGGGCACGGGCAAGCCAACAGTGAAGATAGCCAGATGCTTTCTCTGTAACGAGCTCGAGCCAAAACCACGGAATCCCCTTCTTCCGTTATCATCACCTTCCTCATCGCCAAGATGCCACCGGATCAAGACGGGCGTTGTCTCCACCATAAGGGGGAGAGACAAGAGGGGATGACACATGGGTCCCACTACAAGTTTTTAATTTTTCTTTTGAGAGACCTGCTGACGTAGCGATTCAACCTTGAACCGTGGTCACTGTCACATTAGCAAAAACTGCTTTTCAAACCATAAAAAAAAGTTGATTTGCACCGAATTTCAAAGATGGGTGAGGTGTTATATCCAATTTTACGATTGAGAGAGACGATTCTATTAGAAGCAAAAGATGAGGAAGGCAATATATCAAGATATCAAGGTGGGGGCCTTCTTGAAGGCCGAAACCCGGCTCACTCAAAAAGACGTTTTATTAACATGGTGGCATGTGCTTTCACGGCTTCTGGCCTCAGCAAGCGGTGACGCGCGCTCTGGCAATCGCTAACACCCGGAGCCGCCTCGCCCGCCGCCCGCCGGTGGCGCCCCGCGTCGATCGGCTAGGGGCGAGGGGCTCAGCTGATGTCTACGCTACGCGAGAGAGCGGGCGGATGCCACCTCTTCCACTACTAATCTCTTTCAGCGGCGCGTGGCCTGAGCAGGGAGAGTAGCAGACGCAGCAGCGCCAACCTGCCCCGTGACGGGCACCGCGCACCATTTCGGACCGATATGCCGTGACGGGACGCCGCATTGCGCTTCTGATAAAGCATCCGGAGAGCCAAACTCGATTCGGAAGTTCAGTGTACTTCGTCGCCCACACGGCTGGGTTGGGGGCATGAATCCGAAGTGAGATCATTTCCATGGGAAAAGAGGCCGAAAAGATAAACTAAGGAAATAGTCCATTCATGTGTTTCTCTCCAATATACGTCATAAAACCTTTTTTTCTTCTCTTTACGGATATCGATATACAAAAGTTCCTTTGAAGGCTAGCATATATGTGGTGTTTGCAGTCCAAGGTAAGAAAGTACAGTAATAAGTACCCTTGGTGACCGACCGGTACAGTTCTTCAGTTATCAATTCTTCTCAGATTAAACAGCTGGTATGGAGGGATATCTCGAGGAGGCCCTGGCATGCCTTGATGGTCGCGACACCGGGGTCATGGCCACCTGTGGCATGGCCGGCGTCCTCGCCATGTCCCTGTGGCCCAATGAACATGCCATTGGCCTCGGGTTAGTCTGCGAGTCGTTGCTGGTGGACGAGGCCGTGTGCACGGGGCTCGTCGTCGTCAATGAACTCGAGGAGGCCAACCTGCTACTGCCTGGCGACGCCACGGGCGAGGTTAAGTTGCACAACATCGTGAGGGGCATGGTGCTATGCATCACCCACGACCATGGCAAGACCTGGCATGGAGCAAAATCCGGCGAACAAACACGACACTCGAGCTCGATCCCAGTTGTGGTGGCTATTCCCCACGACCACAACCTAAATGGACAACGGTGATGTCCTCCACAAACCACATCATCCTCACCAGACTCGGCAAGGCGGTAGGGGTAGAGGACAAGCTCAAGATCGACGATGTGGTGGAGCAAGAGGCTGAAAGGGGAAGGTGCAATGGTTGTTGCGGCGATAGTGACACCAATGGTGGAGAGGGGACGGCGTGAGTGGTAGTGGCCCGTTCTCAGGGCCTCCTCCACTGCCACTGGCTAAGTCTCAGATAAGACTTTGCCGCGTCCGCTATGTGTTGGGCGTGAGGTGGTGGCTGGAGACGATGCCGCGATTATCATATTTCCCTTCTTCCGCCTCATCACTCTTTCGTCGGCCGCAAAGGGGTGATGCCCGATGGGACATCTCTTTGTCCCCTCGTCGAGCTCATCATCGTCTTGCCAGGGGCCCTTGCGCCGAGCACGCTCCCGCCGTAGCCGCCATGGCTCTTCCTCCCATCCTCTTGCACGATGCTCCCCACCTACACTCGCCTTCCGCCACCTGAGAATGTCACCGAAAGCCTGCTTGGCTGTCGTGTAGTTGGTCTACCCAAGCGGGCACGGGCAAGCCAACAACGGAGCTAGCCAGGATGCCTTCTCCGTAACGAGCTCGAGTCAAAGCCACGGAATCCCCTTCTTCCGTTATCATCACCTTTCCCATCGCCACGATGCCACCGGATCAAGACGGGCGCTGCCACCGCCACAAGGGGGAGAGAGATGAGGGGGAGAGTGAAGAGGGGATGACATATGGGTCCCACTACAAGTTTTTAATTTTTCTTCTGAGAGACCTGCTGACTTAACGAGTCAACTGTGAACCGTGGTTCCTGCCACATCAGCAGAAACTGCTTTTCAAACCATTAAAAAAGTTGATTTGCACCGAATTTCGAAGATGGGTGAGGTGTTATACCCAGTTTTACGGTTGAGAGAGATGATTCAATCAGAAGCAAGAGATGAGGGAGGCAAAATACACTTATTCTCTCGCAAAGTAGCAAGAAACTTGCGATGCAGATATAAGCCAAATTATCCTATCATGAATTTGGAGTTCAAAAATACTGTGACTTGGGGTGTCTGAATTGTTTGAAAAGCAGATTGAAGATTATGCAACAGTGAAGATAGCCAGATGCTTTCTCTGTAACGAGCTCGAGCCAAAACCACGGAATCCCCTTCTTCCGTTATCATCACCTTCCTCATCGCCAAGATGCCACCGGATCAAGACGGGCGTTGTCTCCACCATAAGGGGGAGAGACAAGAGGGGATGACACATGGGTCCCACTACAAGTTTTTAATTTTTCTTTTGAGAGACCTGCTGACGTAGCGATTCAACCTTGAACCGTGGTCACTGTCACATTAGCAAAAACTGCTTTTCAAACCATAAAAAAAAGTTGATTTGCACCGAATTTCAAAGATGGGTGAGGTGTTATATCCAATTTTACGATTGAGAGAGACGATTCTATTAGAAGCAAAAGATGAGGAAGGCAATATATCAAGATATCAAGGTGGGGGCCTTCTTGAAGGCCCAAATCCGGCTCACTCAAAAAGACGTTTTATTAACATGGTGGCATGTGCTTTCACGGCTTCTGGCCTCAGCAAGCGGTGACGCGCGCTCTGGCAATCGCTAACACCCGGAGCCGCCTCGCCCGCCGCCCGCCGGTGGCGCCCCGCGTCGATCGGCTAGGGGCGAGGGGCTCAGCTGATGTCTACGCTACGCGAGAGAGCGGGCGGATGCCACCTCTTCCACTACTAATCTCTTTCAGCGGCGCGTGGCCTGAGCAGGGAGAGTAGCAGACGCAGCAGCGCCAACCTGCCCCGCGACGGGCACCGCGCACCATTTCGGACCGATATGCCGTGACGGGACGCCGCATTGCGCTTCTGATAAAGCATCCGGAGAGCCAAACTCGATTCGGAAGTTCAGTGTACTTCGTCGCCCACACGGCTGGGTTGGGGGCATGAATCCGAAGTGAGATCATTTCCATGGGAAAAGAGGCCGAAAAGATAAACTAAGGAAATAATCCATTCATGTGTTTCTCTCCAATATACGTCATAAAACCTTTTTTTCTTCTCTTTACGGATATCGATATACAAAAGTTCCTTTGAAGGCTAGCATATGTGTGGTGTTTGCAAGTCCAAAGTAAGAAAGTACGTAATTAAGTCCCTTGGTGACCGATACGCGGTACATGTTCTTCAGTTATCAATTCTTCTCAGATAAACAGCTTGTGGTTGTATGTAGATATCATGGTAACTGGTTTACAGAATTGCAGCCTAGGTGGTGTGAAGGCCTGAATGGGTTCATCCTGATTCTTGACGCAAACTCAGTTAGGTCTTTCTTTGTCCTTGGTTAATATATTTGTGAAGACCTAACTCCGAGTCTAGAAAACATTAGGGGCTTTTCGTTGTTTCTTTTGAAGCCTAGTAACAAAAACGAAGGAACACTGTGTTAAACAAAA
Organism: Oryza longistaminata; assembly: GCA_009805545.1. Classification (NCBI taxonomy): domain Eukaryota; kingdom Viridiplantae; phylum Streptophyta; class Magnoliopsida; order Poales; family Poaceae; genus Oryza; species Oryza longistaminata. The sequence goes on from CM020181.1 coordinate 23,073,385, forward strand.
AAAAAATGTGGACCTTTGTATGCGGTAGGCCGTATGGAATTTCAACTGCACTCGTTTTCAAATAATAGATGTGGTTGACTAAGTAGAAAAAAAAAATACTAGTATGCTGATGCAAGTGTGTGATCCGGGGTTCGATTTGTTTCTTGACACACGCTTGGTCTTATTCTTTATTACCCCAAAGCACCTTCCTAATTCCTACCTATATACTTTGGTTAACTTTAGAAGACACTGACTCTACCAACTACCGTTGCATTACCGTTGGTTGAGAAGAGTAGACGACAAGGGACCCAGTCTAGTAGTATTCCTCTACGAAGTAGAAGATTAGGTTGCTGTAGCCATGACTCTGAGTTGTGACTACTACTAGGTTTTTTTCAGTGGGCAAGGCAACAACACCCCTACACATGAAGCCTTGAAGAGTTGAAGGTGTATATATATCAGATGACCCTGTTGAGCCTGAACTTACAATTTAGAAAGAACAAGGAAGAAGACAGCAGGTGACACCTTTGCGGACACACCAAAACTGCCGGCCACAGCCCATATTCCCACAAGAAGATGGCGATCCCGGTTTACAGCATCACAAGGGCAGAGATCGAGGAGTTCTGGAGGAGAAAGGAGATGGAAGAAGAGGAGCAGCGCCTCACCGCCGAGAAGGAAGCTGCAAGAATCAAAGCCAAGACACTTATGGTCAGTTCTTCTTCTTATTGATCAACTGTAATTTTTTGTATTACCAATCACTATCTCGTCCTCTGATCTCCTTTACCAGCTCAAGTTCAGTATGGTATTTAGCATAGCAGATAAATCGACGCATAAGGCAACAAAAACTTGCGATGCAGATATAAGCCAAATTATCCTATCATGAATTTGGAGTTCAAAAATACTGTGACTTGGGGTGTCTGAATTGTTTGAAAATCAGATTGAAGATTATGCGATCTTCGAGCAAATGATAAGGGAGATTCTTGAGGAGGGTATCAAAGGTGACAGCGCAAGGGCGGAGAGAGACATCACCACGAACGGCGCCGCTGCCACCAAGAGCACTGAGGGAAGGATTGGCATCAAAGATTGGTAACCGTTCTTTCTGCAAATTTCCTGGAGCTATGCTATCCGTTCTTTCTGCAAATTTCCTGCAGTTGATACGGCAGAGTGCGTCCCTTTCTAAATAGTGCGTTTCCACATCCTCTTTGGAAGTTGGATAATGGTCCAATGTGGAAAACAATCTGTATCCCACTTTCCATCCATTTCCACAGTTGGATTCCTGTTACAATTCTATAGTGGAATTTATAGTCAGGAAGAATTATATGGATGTGAGAATTAAGAACCTAACAAGCTCATCTTCGTAGTTAGTCAAAATAACAAGCAACGCATTAAGATTTTTTTGTAACAGTACTAAGAATCAAGACGGCTTTCGTGTGCATGTGCAATCGCTTAAAATTCTGGTGCAATTACGACCTTAGCATCCTATCAGAAGTAATCTTAATTACTTAGTCTTCAAAAAAGAATTAATTAAATACCTGTGGATATGACTGACCACCATCTCGCCTCCCTGGGTGCAGGTGGAGAAAAAGCACTTATGCTTATCTGAATGAACCAGCAATGACATCCACGGATGAGAACGGCAGAAGGAAGCACGCCATCAAATACATCCCACAGGAGAGATGCATGAACTTCTTCTCATCGATTCCAAGTCAACATAATACTACTACTTTTGCAATCTTCTAAATGGGCAAGCCAATGATAAGCTGAGGCATATTGGCAAATTAGAAAATATGCAAGTGGTATATGCATCAGCAATGCTATGGGTGGAATAAACTACATTGTTTTAAGTGTATAAGTATGTCCAAACTGAATGGTACTTTAAAGTTAATCATTTTGTAACCTTGTTGCCTTGCATGGTATGGAAAGCAGGCCATTTTAACTTATTATTCATTGTAAAAAAAACAATTTTAGTTGGTGCTTGCAATGATATATCAGAAGCTATTGCCAACACTTCTGTGATGGTATCATGCATGTTATTCGGCATTATACTGTTCAGCACACGTAACAATCTTCTTGCATACACACTGTTATCTGTTTGAATTGATTAACCTTGCAACATCTCATGTATACATCAGTTGTGCACTATATCTTCAAATGTACAAAATATGGCCTTCTTGAACATTGTTTTTTATTTTTTTTAGAAAAGGCTAGTTCCTCCTAGGTATCACTCTATCATTTTTTTCCCCTTCCTGTACTTGCTTGAACAAGTGTCCAGAGGCAACCAAGTTCTGTGAATACGAGGGATCAAACAAACAAGAGGTAAAAGAAAACAAGTGTAAGAAAACGACCTTACAACTAAAAACTGATGTTACATATCTTTGTCCTCACTTTTGCTAAGATAAAGAAACAGTTCTACCTGGAAACTATCCAAGGGATAAAAAACAAGTTTTCTACACAAGAGTCGATAAAGCATCCGGAGAGCCAAACTCGATTCGGAAGTTCAGTGTACTTCGTCGCCCACACGGCTGGGTTGGGGGCATGAATCCGAAGTGAGATCATTTCCATGGGAAAAGAGGCCAAAAAGATAAACTAAGGAAATAATCCATTCATGTGTTTCTCTCCAATATACGTCATAAAACCTTTTTTTCTTCTCTTTACGGATATCAATATACAAAAGTTCCTTTGAAGGCTAGCATATGTGTGGTGTTTGCAGTCCAAGGTAAGAAAGTACAGTAATAAGTACCCTTGGTGACCGACCGGTACAGTTCTTCAGTTATCAATTCTTCTCAGATTAAACAGCTGTGGTTGTATATAACACTAGACCTTAAGGCGCGCTTCGCAGCGCCCTATCGTGTGTTAAGGGTGATGCGATGTATAGATTCACATGGATAACACTTTAAGAAATTCAACGAACAGAAGTCCATGGGACATGTGAGCATGGCAAGAAACTATTGCGATACACATGCACTTAGCACGGGAACTAACATAGTTACATAGATAGTACTACTGCAAAGCAGAATAGTATCACACAATAGCACACGAACTTAATACGTTACAGGATACTCCTAAGAAAGGGAAGAATACGATACATTGCCGTGAATCAGAACTGATTGTTTCTACCGATGTGAATTAGAACCTATTGTTCCTACGGAGTTCAGTTGGAAGCCGCTGCATCACATCTGATCTTGATCCGCCTTCGATAGGTCCATTATCTGAATCAATTGTTGATTGCGTCCATTGAAAATGTTTGATGACTGGTTTTCTTGGCCTTGACTCTACATAATGCCGTAGTGTTTCACCATCGGTGTCGCTACCACTCTCCTCATCAAAGTAATCAAAGAGCTTCTCAATATGAACTAAAATTGTAGAGCCAGCAGCATCACGATTCCAGTCAACTTCAGATGGATCCATTGGTCCTCTAGTTTCTATGTTCCATTCAATAATCTTTGGTATGAGATCAATATCGGTCGTCCATGCAGCTAGCCTTGATACTGTCAGGTCTTGTATATGGTGCTGACCGTATATTTCTTCAACCATGCAACTGTTGTCTAGGAGCTCTGTTATGGCTTCGCTATTCCATGATTCAGGCGGCACTCCTTCTAAAGCAAGGATAACTCTTTGACGAAGAGGTCTTTTGGTGCTATGTATATTGGTTTTAAATGGTTCAAATTTCAGCCGAGTAGTTTGGAAAGTAAATGAGCCTTTCTCAAAAGCTTTATGAGCCTTTTCTTCTTCATTATCCATGAACAAAGCAATGTACTTTTTCTCTCTGAAAGGAAGTAGGACTATGTCATCTGTGTCAGTACATGAAACTACAGCCAACATTGCTATTATCTTCTCTTTGATTGGTACACCGGCTCCTCCAACAGAAATAACAACAGCATTTTGATAGATCACATCGGCTAGGAGCTGAGATATCTCTTTTGGTATGCTAAACTTGGTTGCTCTAAGTGGACGGTTTGTTCCATATGCTGCTTCTTTACCCTTGTATGAGAATGTAGCATCATTGGTGTATAGATTCATCTTGGTTGTTCTATAGCAGGGGAAAAATTTAGGAAGAAATTCGAAGCATTAATAAGACCGATCTAATGTAGTAGTGTGGTATGGAAAGCCATAGAATGGAGATGTTTGAAGCTCCTACCTTGGTTTGTAGAGATGGTTGTTTGTTGTTCTTGTTTCCCTCTCCTTCTTGCTGCAAGACGAAAAGCACGGCAAGGAAACTGAGCTAGTAAGAACGGCGATGTAGAAACTGTAGTACTGTAGTATGGGAAACTGGAGAATAGAGATCTTTGATGCTCTTACCTCAGTTCGTGGAGATGTTTTATGCTTTCCTGTTTCTCTTCCCTTGCTGGAAGAGGAAAAGTGAGCAGTGAGCGAGCACAGAGAGAAAGTGAGAAGTAATAACCAGTAGAAATAGCTAGGTAACTGACATGGCTACATTGGTTGTTGGGTTCAGTATTGAATACATTTCTTGAGTTGTCTTGTCACATATAGCAGTGAACTGTGGATAGTGATACTGAATACGCAGGCATATAACATTTGATGCTAGTAGCTTTTTCTATCACCTCACTTCCCTAACGTATATGATTTAAAAAGTTAAAGATGTAACGTGCTATGTGTTCTCAATAGATCAGAGATCACTATACGGAAGCAAGTAGAAATTGCTATATAGCAAGAAATAGTTTGGAGCAAAGAGGAACTCAAACCGTGGAGAAAAAGGACTAAATGGTAGAATGCAATCGATAAATTGGTTCCAATTGCTTTGAATAGAATTCATGGTTATCAAGGCATGCCCATGATAACTACAAATACTGGCAGCAATACCAAGTGGAAGCTTCTGTCTCACACATAAGCTATGAAATTACATGACAGGTTGAAGTTTTGAAGACATTAGTAGATTCTACTCAATAGGAGCCAATCTTGCAAAATACAGTTTGCAGGTTACATGCCAGGAAGGATTTAACAGAGCACGGTAACAAAAGGCTCTCTTCAGCTGCAACTGTGTATGCTCCATCCCATGGAAATCTAAGTGGACTCCTGGGCACTGTAGAAATGAATAGAAATGATATAAGAACCTATATGCAATGTTGTGTGCTTGCTTGAAACTGAGAGAATGTAGAAACGAATAGAAATGATATAAGAACCTATATGCAATGTTGTGTGCTTGCTTGAAACTGAGATAATAAAGCTTACCCTGTTTCCTGTTGCTCATCATTATCATTTCTGAAGAGTTTCCTGGCTGCAGTGCTTCCAGGTGAGGCTCTTGTCCTGTTCCATATTTTGGGTGCAGTTAGGATTTTTGTGATGTCTGATCGAGTAACAACCATAGGAATTTGATATAGCCTACCTCTTCTTTGTTCCTTTGGAAGTGCTCTGGGCTGCACCTAGACCAGCAGCTTTTAGCGTTGCAAGAGTTGAATTGTCTTCCTGTACACCGTGTTTACTTTGTTAGATTGCGTACTGTAAATCTATAGCACAGGTATGAACAATGTAATAAATGCAAAGGAAAATACCTCATCCTTTACTATTGCAGAGGCTTTGGTTTCCCCCTTTTTTGATGAACACTCAGAGATAACATCAATTCCTTTTGTTGGAGTAACCATAGGGCCACTGATTCCAGCAGAAGGAGTATCTGGAATTGATTCTTGGCCGATAGATAATCCTTCAGAGGTAGCCGGAGACATTGCTAATAGAGGGTGCCTAGCAGATGCCTGTGATGGTGAAGGAGACATGAGTAAAAGCTGATTATGTGGGCCATCTCCAGTGAGAATGTTATTGACCTGGAAACAAACATTTCCAGTTGACAGAGTTGTCTCTGTTAAGCTAACATTGAATGTGAATTCCTTTTCCAGGAGCCCTGCGATTTCCTTTGGCACGAACTCCTCACCAGCAGGGTTGTCATCTAGTAAGATATCAACTGATTTGCCTATCAGCTTTTGTGCCATACGTCCGAAAAGAATAAACTTTGTATCAGATGTCTGATCGCCAGCTATGAGACTAAGTTTGAACCTGTGAATGGTAAAGTAAGGGAGGATGTGTGAAATCTCTACTTAGCAATCGATTTACGCTCACAATGCAATGTTTGTCACACACTATTACCTTGGGGAAGCAGGCACAGTTGGTGGGCAGTCATCGCCAAAGCAACGATAGAGGTAACCATATGGTTTTGCTGTCCTCTTGCACTTGTCACATGCATTGTACCACCAAGGGCCATCTATTTTCTTGATAGTAACTGTGACGATGAACTCGTTCTTCTGTGAATCGATATGTGTTAGTATGCGGAAAATCTTGTTAATATATGAGTAGCAAGAAGAAATTTACCTTGTATTCGAAAGGATTTAGATCTTTGATCTCAACAACTGTCTTTTGTTCAGCTGTAGCACGGATCGCGTTCAATGGAGGCAAATCAAGCCACTTGACAGGTTCATGCTTGTCTTTCATGCTGTTGTATAAAACAGTAAACATATAAATTAACTAATATGTGTGTCTAATAGCTAGCTAGTTTAACCTGATAGAATTACCTATCTCTGAAACTCTGTATTTCATCACAGCCAATGTTGATGTACCATTTGCATGCATTGTTTCCTGATAGGTAGACCTCCCCTACACAGTTGAAAGGTGCAAATAATGAAGTGTAAGATTTAATGGAAGAAAAGAGAAAGCAATAATATAAGATGTAGCAAGGAAGCTTACTTCTGAAACCCTTGACAAGTGTCCCAACAAATATAACTATTTGTGGTTCCTTTTGCCCTTTTGCAAATACTTCTTCTGCAGGAAATTCAGTAGCACGGTCTCCCCAGAGCGAGATGTGGATAGTATCATTGCTAGTAAAATAGGGTAGTAAGAGTTGTTTAATTATGTTGTGTGGGAGTGGTTATCAGGTTAGTAAACATGTCAGGTTCAGAAGCATGTCATGTCAGAAATGTATAAAATAAGCAAAGCAATATATTTGTAAGAAGCAGATAAATCTAACTTTGCATCGCGCATGTGAACGTTGCGCTTTAGGCTATCAGCATTCCTTGTGCGCGAACGAACAGATGTTATAGATGTAATCTCAGTGATCACCCCAATAGTATCTGCATGTTGGCAATTATTTTGTGTCATGCAATGTATTGAGCATATAAGAATCAATTGAGTATCTAGCTATTTCTATAGAACAGAGATAGTACCACTGAATGAATCCTTTTTGTCCACAAGTGATGGGAACTCATTGAAGCTTTTCAGTGTGTAGACATATGAAGGAAAGCTGGATGGCGGCTCCAAACATTCTTCAACTTTTGTCCATTTTGTGAAGGAGATAGCAAACTTGTTTGCAACTGGCCTGTAGGTTTTGTTACGTGGCTTGACTCTATAGTATGCCAGATAGTAGATTTTTCCTTCAGTCAACAATGGCTCGAAAATCTCATTGATATCAGGGAAAATCTGAGCAGATATGCTATTCCCCTGTGCAAGCAAAAGCAGTATGTGATCAACACCTTGCTACAATGTGTCATATGAAAGGAAAATCAACATGGGCAAAGAAGATTCAGACCGTCTCATCAACTAAGACCAAAGCCCTGTGCAGCAGTTTTGTTTCATCACTTGCATCGTAGAACTTCCACATACGGGACAAGCGAACACAGAGGCGACTTTTGCTGCCGCCTAGCTCGAGCTGAGAAATTAAGCAGTCACCCATCTGTTTATACATAAATAAAAGATCGTGTTAGTTTTGGATATGCAATATATGTAAAATGGTGGATGGAGTAAAATAAAGAGAGAGCAAACATCAAATCACGTACAAATCAAACACATTGAGGAAAGCACAAACAGAGCCGAAAACTTAAATAGAAGAGAAATCATTCATCGAATTTACAAATAGCTATGTATCATGGTCCTGCATCGGAGAAAATATATGTGATGTAAGTTTTTTTTATCTGAAAACTTGAATAGGCCACTGTCACACTGTTGTAGCATACCGCTGATTCAAGTGATCTAAGAATCTCATGGTACACCACATTCCTAGTCTCTGAAGCACATGATTCATTATCATCCTCTATGAGGATTTTAAGACCAGACCTTGAAGTTGCTGTTGATATCGCCACATATAGTTGCCCATGTGTGAACACTGGTTTTTTTAGGTAGACACCAACATGCGACAGTGTTTGCCCTTGGCTTTTGTTTATTGTCATCGCATAGCAAACACGAACAGGGAACTGACGTCTTTGTAGTGTGAAAGGCCATTTTGAATTTGTCGTGTTTAGGGAAATTCTAGGTACAAAAACAATCTCTCCAATTTTAGATCCAATCAATATTGTGCATTGAAGAACCCATTCACCGAGCACATTAATCACAATCATGTACTGGGCCTGCTAACCACTGTAGCTACATGGGCCAGAAGAGCAGCACAAGCAACTCGCATCCATAACAATCAATGGATCGTGGTCTTCCTTACGCACATCGTTTGTAACTTTGTATCACTTGTTGGACCGGAGCAAATTCTTTTTTTATAAAAGAGATTTTTTAGGGTCTAGTAGGATGGCGCGGTACCGAATATGGACAGTTGAATCTCCTCGATCCAATGGATAAAAAATGGTGGTACTGTGAGGTACCATCGAGGCCAACGAGTCGTACCACGAGACTGGATCAACCTGAGTGCGGCAACTGCAAAAATCTGAAACCTAAGTCGTCACTATTGACCATGCTTGCCCTCTTGTCACCGCCGCAATCCTTAGGTTTAGGTCACCGCCACCACCCTTTCTGTACTCCTCACAAGAGTCCTTTTCACCACAACAATATTCGATGCCGCAGAGCTCATCGCATGTATCGTCGTGATATCATCGCATTTGTGGCGCTCCTCGGCGGCGCTCTTCTCGCTACAATGGTCATCAATGCCACGAACCTCATAGCCTGTCTCTTCGACTGCGAGCCCGTTGGCGCAGTGGACCATTGCAGAGGAGGTGGGGAGATGTTTCCTTTCCAGACATGGCACCGGCGAAGCCCTTGCTACCCCTACGCCAGCGAAGCCTTTGGAGAACGATAATGGGGTTGACGACTGTCGATGCTACCCATCCTGTCCATCACAAACAGACGGTAAGATTCGATTTGGTACCTCAAGGTACCACTTGTTGGACCTATAGATGGTCATAAGGCCTAGGGCCCAACGGCCCGGCCCAAGCACGGCATGGCACGATTAGTGTTGGGCCCGTATCGGCCCAGCCGACAATTGGCCCGTGCCTTTTCATGGTGGGCCGGCTCGGCACGGCACGATCAAAGAAAAATAGTTGAGGGATCCAAAATAGACTTAAATCAACCATATAAGGCATGGTCCAAATAGAAGAGGGGATACAAAATAGACTTATTCCATCCATATAGACAACCCAAAAGAGATAAGGGACTTATTCTATTGAGAAGCAGGATGGGTTGTCATGCTTTCGAGCCGGCCGGGCACGGCCCGAGACTTATTGGGGCATGCATGCAGTCCGTGGGCAGGCACGGCCCGGCTAACCTCGGCCGAGGTCCAGTTGTGCCTGGGCCCTGTCGGGCCGGGCGGTCCGTTTGGCCATCTATAGTTGGACCGGAGCAAATTCCCTCACAAAGAGGAAAGGAGAACAGTGGTAATCTCAAAATTCTCTACACTTCTATAGAAGCAGTAATATCTCCCACGGTAGGACGGCAGAACTCGAGTCTTGTGACAATTCACAAGCTATACCCTTTAAAAATTCAAAATTAGCTTCAACTTTGAAGAAAATGCAAATGATAAACCAATCACATATTTGACAAAATGGCTAGTGGCTCGCGCTAAGATCTAATAACTTGGCAATTTGGTGGTAAGTTGGACGAGATATGAGTGCCAATAGTGTTGATGTCGAGACATTATATCTCAGCGCCTATCACGATAACATTGAGGTCATGGTTTATCTTTAAAATTAATGTTTGACGTGGTTTATTGATGAAATACTCCCTCCGTCACATTTTAAGTGCCGTTGTAGGTTTTCATGTCCAATGTATGACTGTTCGTCTTATTTAAAAAAATTTAAAAAATAAGTCAAGCATAAAGTATTATTCATGCTTTATCATATAATAACAATAAAAATACTATTCATGATAAAATTTCAAATAAAACGGACGGTTAAACGTTGGACGTAAAAAAAAATCACAAATGCACTTAAAACTGGGCATATGGAGTAAAGTTTTATGGAAGGTCAATTTGTCAAATTTTCGACACATATTTTGCTATCAGCAACGGGTTTCCGGAGGATCTCTGCCCCAGAAATGGGTCAAACGCACGTGAGATCCATCGAAGCACATCAATGGAAGAACGAAAGACCCTCCCCCTTTTTCTTTTTTTCCCTTTTCCTTTTTCTTTTCAAGCCGTAACGAAGAGATCGCGCGAGGGAAGAAAATTATACAAGACCTCAGTCCTTCGCCCATCCAGAAAGACTTCTCATCTTGAGTGACACGTGTCCGCACAAATCTTGATGTAGTCATCTTCTACCTGAGCTCAACTCAAGTGCAGAGTGCCAAACTTTCCCTTTCTCTCTCCTCTCCACTTCCCACCTCCCTTCCTCCTCCTCGGCCAGGGAGGGAAGGTTCCACTTGCTAGAGGCGGCGAGCTCGCCAAACTTTTTCGTCGTGGCGTTGTCTCTCCTCTCCCTCCCAACCTTTCCCCGTCTCTCCTCTCCACTCTCATCTCACCACCTCCTTCCTCTCTTTTCTTCCCAGCCAATTTTTGCCCGGATGAACAGCAACAGCGGCGAGTTCGTCCAATCGATGGTCACAGACTAGCAACCTTACCTGCCTCCCTAGCCAAGAGCACAAGTACTGGGTGCCGGCTAGACATGCTACATTGCTGCTCTTGCATCTTGTTGCATCCCGTGCCGGAGATTGGGCCTCTGGCTGTGCAGAAAGGAGCCAAGGGAGGTAGGGACTGGGAAGTGGAAAGGGAGAGGAGAGAGAGATTGGGGATTTTTTTGGCACTTTGGTCTGAGGTAGAAGACGACTGTTCTCTGCTCCAAGATTCGTGCGAACACGTGTCACTCAAGATGAGAAGTCTTTCTGGATGGGCGAAGGACTGAGGTCTTGTATAATTTTCTTCCCTCGCGCGATCTCTTCGTTACGGCTTGAAAAGAAAAAGGAAAAGGGAAAAAAAGAAAAAGGGGGAGGGGCTTTCGTTCTTCCATTGATGTGCTTCGCGGGATCTCACGTGCGTTTGACCCATTTCTTGGCGGTGGGGGGCGTGGTCCCGGGGTCCGGGTCGGTGTCGAGCGCGTCGTCCTCGCCAGGCGGTGGGGGCAACGGCGAGTCGTTCAGCTTCAAGAACCGGCCGCCGCAGTCGCCCGCGTCTCCGGCGATGAGCGTCGGCGGGGAGGGCAGCGACGACCCGCCCACACGTCTCATTGGCAGCTTCTTGCGCAAGCAGGCGGCGGCCGGTGGCGAGCTGGCGCTCGACCCCGACCTGGAGATGGAGGAGATGAGGAGGCCGCCGCGCGCGCCCACGTCCATGAACGCCTCCAGGGAGCTCCGCGTCTCGTTCCAAGACCCGCACAAGCGGTTCTCCCCGTCGACGTCGTCGGCCTCCACCTCCTCCTACGCCGGCGACAGCAGGAACCAGGCTTGCAGCACAGCGGAGGCGGCCGAGGTGATCCGCTGCACGTCGATGTCCACCGGAAACAACCTGTTGGCGCGGAGCAAGACGCGTTCCCGGCTAATGGATCCCCCGCCGCCGACGATCAGTCACCCCACCGAGGCGGAGCGCAACGACCGCAAGTCGTTCGTCGGCAAGGGGCCGCCCAAGTCAGGGCAGCTCCGGTCGGGCCTCATCGGCAAGTCGGGGCTCATCGGCTTGTCAGGCCCCATCGGGAAGCCCGGCGCCTTCGACGACGACGACGACGACCCGTTCGTGGACGAGGGCCTCGCCGCCGACCTCAAGCGCGACACGGTCGACTGCCTCCTCATCCTGGAATGGGTCGGCCTCATCGTCATCATGGGCGCGCTCGTCTGCAGCCTCAGCATTCGCAGCCTCGCCAACAAGAAGCTCTCGGGTCTCCACCTCTGGAAGTGGGAGCTCCTGGTGTTCGTCCTCATCTGCGGCCGCCTCGTCTCCGGCTGGGTGATCCGCATCTGCGTCTTCTTCGTGGAGCGCAACTTCCTGCTGCGGAAGAAGGTGCTCTACTTCGTCTACGGCGTGCGCCGCGCCGTGCGCAACGTGCTCTGGCTCGGCCTCGCGCTCATCTCGTGGCACCTCCTCTTCGACAAGGACGCCAAGCGTGATTCCCACACGCTGGTGCTCCCCTACGTCACCAAGGTGCTCTGCTGCCTCCTCGTCGCCACCGTGATCCGCCTCGTCAAGACGCTGCTGCTCAAGGTGCTCGCCTCCTCCTTCCACGTCTCCACCTACTTCGACCGGATCCAGGACGCGCTCTTCAACCAGTACGTCATCGAGACGCTCTCCGGCCCGCCGCTGGTCGACGAGAGCCGCATGCTCGCCGAGGTGCAGCGGCTGCAGAGCGCCGGGATCAACATCCCCAGCGAGCTCGAAGCAACGGCCATGCCGAGCAAGCCGCCCATGCCGGCCAAGAGCGGGCGCCTCACGGTGAACCCGTCGAAGCGAGGAGGAGCAGGAGGTGGGGCCAACAAGCAGCTGCAGAAGCAGAAATCCGACCGCCATTGCGACGACGGGATCACGATCGACCAGCTTCACAGGCTTAGCCAGAAGAACATCTCAGCTTGGAGCATGAAGAGGTTGATGAAGATTGTTCGTTACGGGGCGCTGACCACCATGGACGAGCAGATCAAGCATGCAACCGGAGAGGACGAGCTGGCCACGCAGATACACAGCGAGTACGAGGCCAAGGTTGCTGCCAAGAGGATTTTCCACAATGTCGCCAAGCCTCACTCCAAGTGAGTAGTAGCGCACTAGTGCCGCACTTGTTTTTCATGTACAAAATCTTGTTATCAAATTTCATGGCTATATGCATACCTATCCATTCCTGAAATGTCAACGTGTTGCAGGCACATATACTTGTCGGATTTGATGCGTTTCATGAGGCAGGAGGAAGCTCTGAAAGCAATGGATCTTTTTGAAGGCGCACAGGAGCACAACAGGGTCAGCAAGAGGTCACTCAAGAACTGGGTGGTAATGATATTGTCAATCGTGACACAGTCACAGCTCCTTTTAATCTGAGAGACACAAAATGTTATGCTTAATCTGTCATGTGAACTATGCAGGTAAGCGCGTTCAGAGAGCGCAAAGCTCTTGCTCTAACGCTCAACGACACAAAAACTGCAGTGAACAAGCTCCACCAGATGGCCAATGTTGTTGTTGTGGTTATTGTGATTGCACTATGGCTTTCCATTCTAGGGATCGCGACGTCACGCTTCTTCGTCTTCATCAGCTCGCAGCTTCTTGTTGCGGTTTTCATGTTTGGAAACACTCTGAAGACCATCTTTGAGGCGATTGTGTTCTTGTTTGTGATGCATCCTTTTGATGTTGGCGATCGTTGTGAAGTTGATGGGATGCAGGTTACAATTCTTTTCATTGCTCTATTCTATCTGCATTGTATGATTGCTTCACACTGTCTGACTTGGTTCTATACTGTTGGGAAATTCAGGTAGTCGTCGAGGAAATGAACATCATGACGACAATCTTCCTCCGATACGACAACCTGAAGGTCTATTATCCGAACAGTCAGCTCGCCATCCAACCAATCATGAATTACTACAGGAGTCCTGATATGGGTGATGCGGTCGATTTCTCTGTTCATGTCGCTACGCCTGTGGAGAAACTGGCCCTGATGAAGGAAAGACTAATGCAGTAAGTATCAATGCATTAACCTCAGTTTTTATTGTCTAAAACCATTTTTCTCCTGAACATTCCATGCACAAGAATGTACTACATTGACTGCTTTAGGCTTATCACATCATGTCATTTGAAATTTCAGTTACCTTGACAACAAGAAAGAACATTGGTACCCTGGATCCATGGTTGTCCTCCGTGACGTGGATGATACAAACAAGCTAAAGGTATCCATATGGTGCCGTCACACGATCAACTTCCAAGACATGGGGATGAGATTCGAGAGGAGGGAGCTATTGCTCCAAGAAATGATCAAGATCTTGAAAGATCTGGACATCGAATACCGGATGTTGCCACTCGACATCAACGTTCGGAATGCGCCAATGATCCAGTCTTTGAGGATGCCATCAACATGGATAACGTATTAATTCTTCTTGAAATGCAGTACCAAGTTAAACGTGCCTGATCAGTTCAGTGATGAGATTATGGTTTGAAGTTGCTAGGTAGGCAGCCGTATTTCTTGAGTAAGGTGACGTAGTACTGTAACTGAAGTGCCCTTCTCCTTTCCTCCATCTCCTTCTTGCCAAGGGCATATTCGGTTGAGTGGATTGAGCTGTGACAGTTTGCCAAAATAGCAAGAGGCCGTCTTACTGTCCTTGCAGCCACCGCTTGTGCTTTCCTGTAACTGTAGTGTTATGTGTTTGGGTACTTCTGATGAGAACTTTAGACATGTTGCTACATAATAATTTTGATGACTTAATGCATCAAAAGATGAATGCAATTTTGACAGCAAAATACAAGAATATCGATCTAAATAGAGATATTCCTTTTCTTCACCAGGTAGCAAACCAACAACGTAATTGTTAATGTCATCAACAGTGCCGTTGTTTGGACAAACAATAGCACGGCATGACAGGTATGTAGGATCTGTGTGATTGTGCAACAAATCAGGGAAAACCTCATCTATAAGTGCAGGTATTTTATCGCCATCGGTTTTAATCAGCAAGTCCTGAGGAATCTCAACCCATGTTGGCTCAGTTTCGCCCTCTCTTTGAGTTGCAGGCACATCACCATTTCCTATATGAAGCACCCATTTTGCAAAATTATCAAGTTCATCTTTTTCTGTTTGTGTAAGCCCAGATCTAAGCAATCGCATGTTTATTTTCAATGAAAGGAGCTTAACATGGCGCCATAATGGTGAATTTGTTATAGATGCATCGACAATTGAAGCCCTCGAACCTTTCTGTATAACAGGCAAAATCTGCCTAAAATCTCCACCAAGAACGATTACTTTTCCACCAAATGGCACAATAGCATTCGCAGGATCATGCTCAGATAATAAATCACGTAACGCTCTATCTAATGCCTCGAAGCATCGTCTATGGGTCATGGGTGCTTCATCCCATATAATGAGTGAAGTTTTTTGTATGAGTTCTGCAAGCATAGTTCCCCTTCTAATACTACATATGATGTTCTCGCTAATGTCAATCGGGATCTTAAACCTCGAATGCGCTGTACGGCCACGTGGGAGCAACAGCGAAGCTACACCAGATGATGCAACTGCAAGCACAATTTTTTGTTCGGAACGGACTTTTGATATGATTGCGTTCCATAGGAATGTTTTGCCTGTACCACCATGACCGTAAACAAAGAAGAAACCTGGCTTTTCGGAGCTAACACGGTCAATAATGGTATCGAAAACTTTTCTTTGGTCGCTGTTTAGTTGTGGGATTAAGGCACTTGCATGTAAGGATAAAGCGGTGCAGTCGAGGGTTAGTTCTTCATCAAGTAGCCTATTCCCAACTATGTCATCCGACGTATTGCTCCTTTGAGGAAGATCATAATCATCTATGCATCCACCACTATTTGCAAATACTGTGGCCAGTTCTTTAATAAGCAATGACATTAGCTGGTCATGTGGCACAATGTAGCAAGGGTTTGAAAGAGCATTTCTAAGTCTACGTTGAATGTCATCTGTAAAGTAGAGCCAATATTTATTGAAAAGTGCACGTATGTCACCAACAGAACAGAACATGACAACCGTGACAAATAATTGTCTAAGCTGACTTTTTAAGACGGCGTCTCTCTCTATTGGTTGCAGCGGAAGCTGAAGGTATATCAAGCAACGTTCTCTTTCCTAATATGATCGGTCTTAGAGCAGAGTTTTTCGTTGGGAATTCGTTGTAAAGTAAATGTGAAAATTAGCATTCTGTGCTCACTCTTTGTATGCATGTCCTCTCCGGCGCTCTGTGCGGCAAGCAACATGTTGTCTACAGCATTAGCTGGCACAACAGTAGCACCGAACGAATTAGCAGGCAATGTCTCAGCACTGGGAGCAGATTGAGCAGCTGCACTTCCACACTGATCAACCCCACCAAACACCGGGCTTGCTAAATAACCTAAATGCACACACTGCAATTCAACATTGGGAAACTAACAAAGAGAGGACATCATTCAGACCATAACTGTTGAATGCTAACCTTGACCTAGTGCCAGTTGACGACGTTTTCTACTATCACGTGCCCGCTGGACACGACTTGACGATGCACCCAGCATGATAACAGATCGGCTACACACGCATAGAAATGGAGCATGCTAATTCCACATCACAGGGAACAGGAAAGCAAAAATCGTGCAGCAAAGTATAGGATATTAGTATCGTAACGAATCAAAGTAAAAGGGAACCAATCTATTATCAAGGCGTCCATTACAACATACATAGATAACATATATGCCAATTAAGCTGCAACATAAAAATGACCATAAAACTAACTGGTAACACTGGTAACACAACGGCCTAAAACCCAACTCACAACATAGCACACGAACAGGCAGGATAACGTATGGTGGACAGGAATAACCACCATAGTGGCATCTACCATAGTGGAAAATCAGACAAGTTGTTTTCGTCTAGAACAAACCTAAACCACATAGAACTGAAATCCCTCAGAAGGAAATCATTGTGGTCAGCATGCAAACCATGTGGTACCCTAAACTGAGCTAAGCACGCAGATGCCGAAAGAGCTAAATCTATAGCTTTCATAGCCATCCTTCTATATGTGACCATAGACGCGTAGTTGTAATCCTGCACAACAAACCCGTATTTAGATTGGAGGAACCGAACTGCCTCCGAAGCAGCGATTTCGTGAGACATATCATATGGCTCGGATGCCACAACCCAGAAGAATCTGCACTCTGCATTTCCCGGAAAACCGGCACACGGAAGCAGCAGTTCAATTCCCGCAAGTAGGGTGCCGTCGTTCCCGAGCTCCCAAAGGTAGGAAACGAAGGGCACACCACAATGGTATGCGACGGCATTGAGCAAGGAGACGTACGACACCCCAACGGACATCATCTCCGTGGCTGCAAAGCTGCAGTGCGGATGGGAATGTAAAGACTGTGAAAGAGAAGACAAGGAGTAAAGAAGAAAGGAGGAACCTAGAACCCAGAGTCTCTGCCTGTGACTATATAGAAAGTAGTATACACACGTCTAGTTAACTGGGCTGTACAGTACTCTCTTTTTTTTTGGCCTATGTGTGCAAGTGTGCGTGGCAAACTAATTGTGCTGAACAACCACACCAGGAAAGGAGGGAAAGACAGGCAATATTAAGCAGTCAAACAAACACTCAGACAAACAATGGCAAAAGGGAAAAGAACGCAACAGGATAAATAAACTCGAAAAAACGAATGAAAAGAAAGGAAAGGAAAAATGCAGCGCAGTATGAAGGTATACACAAAAAGGGAAAGGAAGAAGTCTCGAACGGTACCTCACAATGGCAGAAGGAAGCAGAGGAACAGGCTGAAGAGCAAAGATCCGATCCCGAAAAGCGCTACTGAGCCCCTCCTATTGCCGGTTGAAGCTGAGCAAGTATTCCAACCAACAGATGAGCGAGGAGCGCGCAGCAAGATCAGAAACCAGCATCAACAATCCTCGCAAGCGGAATCACTGCATACCAAGAATTAGTCCACCATAGTGAAGAAATGATTCGAGAGAGGGAAGAGAACAAAGATGATCTAAGAGAAACCTGAAGAACTCCATGGAAAACGCTATATTTAAGTTCTGGGTGTCAAATTTTCCGCTACAGCTCCACATATTCTTTTCTTTAAAAAAAACGCAGTACAAACACATACGTCTGCAGCGTACGCTCACTCACTCCACCCACTCCTATAAACACATATACACACACTTTACTCCTCAGGAAGTCGTTGTCGATGGGTACGTCAACCATTGAAAAATTAATTAACTGTAAATACGATCACCTGTGTTAAATCTAGAATTTGAACCCGGGTGGGCTGGTTCCACTGCAAAGAAATTAACCAGTTGATGTAGGTTCACTTCGCCAGCTCCATCTCTTTTAGGGCCCCTTTGAATCGCAGGGTAGAAAAAACGGAGGAATAGGAAAAACACAGGATTCTGACAGGATTTGAAATGTAAAATAGAGGATTGCAAAACACAGGAAAAACATAGGAATAGTCGTTTGATTGGAGCGCAGGAAAAACGCAGGAATCGGATGAGAGAGATAGACTCAAAGAAAATTTTCCAAGAGGTTGGAGCTCTTGCTAAATTTCCTCCAAAATCCACATGCAATGTGCCATTCCATAGGAATTGGAAAGCTTCAATCCTTTGAATCAAAGGGCCAAATAGTAAAATTTCCTATAGGATTTGAATCCTATGAAATTCCTACGTAAATCTTTTGATTCAAAGGGACCCTTAATGGTGAATCCCAACCAAACGGTTTCAACTCCACCTATAAAGGTGAACCAGGTTAAAATACTCTCACAAAATGAGTTAAATTCATGGAGTTCTTTTTAGACTGCTTCACAATTTCACGTTAGACCTAACTTCTAAAACTAAATTTAGAAGTTAAAGCTCTACTAAATGTGTCCTTAGCTGTCAGTTGCCAATCACTTTTGAGGGTCCTTGTGTACGCACGAACTCATGTGTATACATATAGAGTTTATACACATATGTATGTGTAAAGTATATATATATGTATATATAAGTTTTTTTATAGGTCTAAAGTGTACACATACATGTGTGTATAAAAGTTATGAATGAATTTTACAAAACTTCACGTTTTATATGGTAAAAGTTAAAAAACACCGCACGTATTATAACACGTGGTAGATTTTTAACTCACAGCTAGCCATTCGATGAGGGCCTTTGCGGCCCATATAGGCGATCCATTGGTGAATAGTTTGTGGACCCCACATGTCATGCACGTGATAGGTGGCGTCGGCTTTTATATGGGACATAAACTTTCGTCCCCACCTCGTTTCCTCGCCGATGGGCGATGGCCATGGGGCATGGCTGACGGCGCCTTCTAAACCATGAACCAACCGGTTCCACCTCATCTCGGAAAGAACGTGCAGAGCCCGTTCGTTCACGTTGGCAGCCTGGCAGGCAATGGAAGTCGCCGGCGATGTGTGGTTCCCTACCTCCTCAGATTGTGCGTTCCATGGCATCGATCATTCTACGGCGGCAACGGACACATGGAGCAGTCACCACCTGCTACACAGCGATGCGTCCAGTACTTGAGGGGAACAGAGCGGATCAGCGGGTAGAAGGTGGCAGACTGGCCATCAGGATGCGACGGCGCTGGGGTCAAGCACGTCATGAAGTAGCGGTGGTGTTCTTGCTATCGACGGCGATCCATGCCATGTCGCAGCCGGACGCCGGCGCCAACGACCCCTCCCAACGAGGTCGTCTCCGTCGCGGATCTTCGCGGGGCCGCCGACGACGCGCGGGGTGGACAACAGCGAAGGGCGCACGGGGTGGCCTCTCTCTCCCTCTCCCGCTCGCTTCTCTCCTCCCTCTCTCCCCCGTCACCGGCGGCCGCGAGGTCGTCACCGTCGCGGATCTTTGCGTGGCCGCCGACGGCGCGCGGATCGGAGGCCGGATTTGGTGTATCGCGCCGCCACCGCTCTCCCTCCGCCCATTGGCGTCGCGGGGTCATCGCCGAGCCGTCTTCGTTGCACGGATGGTCTCCGTCCCATCCTCTCTCCCGCCCACCCTCTCGCCCCGCCGCCACCACTCCGGCTATCGCCCGCCACCGCAGCCATCTCCTCTGTCGCCGTCGCCGTCGCCGTCGCCTCCTCTTTCGCCTCCATCTGCGCCAACACCACCTCAAAGCGCCGCCCACCCAGCCACCCTCCCTCCCGATGCCACCACTCCGCCCCTATCCGCCACTCCACCGCCCGCCACCGCCGCTCCAATCCCATTCCTCGCAGACGGCCGATAGGAAGAGAGAGAGAGATAAGGGGGAGAGTGGGAGAAAGAAGAAGGGTCGGAGCGAGGATGACCATGTGGGACCTATAGTTAAATGATAAATGGGTCCTGCATATCTATTTTTAATTCTAATACTGTATTACATAAGAGCCACGTTAACGCCACGTGGGACAAAGACCAAGTCAATACCGTCACGTAAGCGCCACGTCAACGAAAATTACACCGGTTTCAATAGTTTGAGAAGTCCTCTTATCCGTTATGGTTAAGGGTACAAATTAGATTCGGTCTACTTTTTAAGGGACTTAAAGTGGACTTTTTCCTTGTTTTTAACTCCGAACCTCCTTGGGCTATCTTACAGCCGTTCGATTAGAGCCTTCGCGGCCCAGATAAGGGACGATTGAGTTTTGAGCTTGAAGTTAAACTGTCTCGGTAAACACTGGGCCGGGAGAGCCGGCTAGGATTGGGATCAGGTGCAGTCCCAACTGCAACTGCACATTAGGGACTGCATAAGATCTTCTCCATTAAAATTTTCAATGGAAGGTCCAGATTAAATGCTACAGTAGCCTTGATATAATATTTTTGTTGGATTATCTGAGTGAACAGTGTCCTATCAAATTTGGGCCTTTGGATTTGCATCCTACAGCCATGGTATAACTGCCTAAGTTGCAGTCATAGTAAGGACTGCACAGGAACCAAATCCGGGGGGGCTAGTCACCAAACACCAGGCTGTGTCATTGCTCACGTGCCTCTGTTACATGTAGTGGAGTGCAGAATACAACAGTCTTCAATGCGCCCGTGCGTACATGTGGCTTCAATGCGCAACTCGGATGTGTTTAGACGGGGTGAAAATTTTTGGCGTGTCACATCACGTATACGGATACACATTTAGTCTAATAACAAAATAAATTACAGAATTTGCCTGTAAACTGCGAGACGAATTTATTAAGCCTAATTAATTTATCTCTACTACTTAAAAAATAAGAGGTGCTTCCATCGTCCGTAAAAAAAAACCGGAAAAAAAACCAAGTTTGTCCGATCCAGGGGCGAAAAAAACCGGCGCAAAAAAAACAATCGGTCCGATCCGAAAAAAAACCGGCGAAAAAAAACCAAAATTGTCCGATCCAAAAAACCGGACGAACAAAAACGTGCGAAAAAAATAAAAATAACAAAATAACGATAAAAAAATAGTCGGACTCGGTCCCGTGAAAAAAATCTTAACTAATTAAAAGATTTGGATTTTTCCGGTCGTCACCCCTCTATTCGTCTGTATCTTCGTCCGCGCGTCCGTATCTTCGTCCGTCAAGTGCGTGCGTTTTCCCACAGCGGTTTTTTTATGGTTTTTTTTTCGGTCCGGTTTTTTTGGTCCGGAATTTTTTCCCACGTCACGTTTTCTCCTCACAAATCCGATTCTTTTCCTACTCGGTTTTCCTTTTGAGCATTTTCCACACAGCGGTTTCAAATCCGATTCTTTTCCTACTCGGTTTTCCTTTTGTGCGTTTTCCCCACAGCGGTTTTTCCGTTTTTTCACAGCGGTTTTTTTCCTATTCCGTTTTTCTAGCGCTCTCCCGCAAGAAAAATATACATACCACATACATGAATATGATCGCTGGCAAGACATACATATAGAAATATAGAGATAGAAATAATAGAAATCACAAAGCTCTAATTCCAGGCGTGAAGCCACCTCCAATCAATGTCTCTCGCCTCCATGGCGAACCCCTCCCTATCAGATCCGAATGCTGCAGAGCAAGCCAAGAATTAGACATTTCCTACCAACCGAACCGACCCGAAAATCATCGGTCCAAGGGACGTACCTTCATGACGGCACCTTCATGACGGCGAGGGCGTAGGCGGAATAATCATCATGCGCGACGCAGCGCCGGTTGCTGCGGCCCGCCACGGCACGTCGTCCTCGGCAGAAAAAAAAAGAATTCATCACATGTATAACAGAAGGGAACATGTAACTAAAACAAAATATTCTTCCCTACAAGTTAGCATACAAATAGCAACAGTTGCCTCTGTGTGTTTTTATAGGTTGTCAGTACAAGAAATAACACAAGTACTCTGACAGCTAGGTATTGCTTACTTGGATGTTTGCTGCACTACAAGTGTAGAGCTTATTCTATGAAAAAAAAAACAGCCTACGGAAAACAATTGGGGACCCCCACATGCACATACACAGCCAAAATCATGTCTAATTGTTCATCAACAGAGAACAAACCTGAAATCATGAACAAACGCCAACTATCTTCAGTGCCACCAACTCGGCTGCGTTTTCCTCAATCCTCCTTCGCCCAGCGGATCCACGCGAGCATGGAGAGGAGATGCGGAGGAGCGCCGGTCAACGGGAGGAGGAACGGCGGAGAGCTGGTGAGGGCGAGCGTGAGAAGGGAAAGAGAGAGTAAACGAGAGGGAGAGGAGGAGTAAATGAGATGGGGGAGAAGAAATGAGAGAGAGAGAGAGAGTAAACGAGAGATATTTTGGCTCTCCTCGGTAGTTTCGGAACGAGATAGCAATATACCAAGTTTAGGTGCGGTAAGTTTCTTTGTAATTGTAATTGTGCTAATCCATCAAGTTGATTTTTGCTAAAAAAAGAATAATTAACTATTTGCCAATCTTACAAGTGATAAAAAGATTTGTCACTGAGCCTATATGTCATAAACGCAGGATGGTCCACATGTCATAGACAACAAGTGACGATTTTTTTTATTGCCACATCTTAAAGTGGCAAATAGTTAAATGCCCGAAAAAATAATTAAGATACACGTATACTTTCCAGACAAGTGATATATTTTATATTGTTGACATCATAATCACCAAAACTTTCACTTTCATATTTGTTTGAGATAAAAAAGTCAATTGTAATAAAATTTTTCACTCAGATTCAACGCGCTATATATCATCCATGTGTCACACGACCAGTCTCCACATGACTCCACATATTTTGAAGCGAGATCACGTACTTCCAACGCGAGAGATGACAGTGAGAAAGCACGTGTGACCACTACAACACTATAAGTAAATATGCAATAGTATTTTAAAACCGTCTTGATTATCTTTAGTATTATGACACAATTACCTATTTTAAATGCAAAAATTGTTTTGGTTAATCACACATTTTTTTGTCCATCACCTCTTACATGAAAGTGACCAAGAAATTCACCATGTATTCCTCCCATAGTACAATCACTACGCCAATCCATCAGGTACAACATTTATATCATACACGTACAGGTGGAATAACTGTAAAAAAAAACATTTGTGATTATTGTTTTTTAATACTAAACTGCTTAAAAATCGATCAGTTAAATTTATCCACCGTAGTACAATCATTACGCTAACGCGTCAGGAACATCGCTCATATCATACACGTGTACAGTGGAATATTTTAAATAAAACTTTGTGATTATTATTGTAATACTAGACTGTTTAAAAAATTGTTCAGTTAAATTTTATCCATCGTGACATCACTCTGTGCGCAAATATAGAGCATATTATTTATCGAAAAACAAACAATTTTTTTTAGCAGATTAGTTCTCTAAACCAAACAACACTTTTTGGTCGCTATACACACTCCGTAATCACCCGGTGCAACGCACGGGCACTTTTGCTAGTCATTAACAAATATTTAATGTAGCACCATATTGTCAAATCATGAAGCAATTAAGCTTAAAAGATTCGTCTCGCAATTTACACGTAATCTGTATAATTAGTTATTTTTCTCGTTTATATTTAATACTTCATACATATGTTAAATATTCGATGTGATGTGAAAAAAATTTAGTCGGGAACTACACAGGCCCCATGTCTGCATCTGTCGATCCCTTGTCAAGAGCCACGGATCACAACGAAGTTTCGTGTTCCTGATGCTATCAAAGACAATGAATCGTGGTTTTAATGAATTGACCGATTCTTAGACTGAAATGATTGCTTGAGACACGCCATAGCTGGCGTGGCTCTGATTGTGAATGGCCTAATCTCTAGACTCTGTACTTATTTATGGTATTGGGCCTCGAGGTTCATCAACCACTTGCCTGATGAACGTGTGTTTTACTAGTAGTTCTAATTGTAACCCGTAGATCCTCTTCCTCTAAACGAAAAGCTCCTTAAGAAACTCCCTAACACTTGGGTGCACGTACCTCAAGTCCAAAAACAAAAATTGACGGGGATAGTGCACGATTTGTCACCTTCCTCTAAGCCTGACAAAAAGTTCTGCATAAAGCAAGCCCAGATAAATCAACTAAAACAATTTAGATACCCCACATCTCAAACGCAGCAGATGATGAGGTGAAAACGAGAGAGATTCTCACTGTACACCAGTACATCCTGCCGAGAATCTTGACAGTAAAATGTATGGCTGCGAAGCCCGAAGGAGGTAATAACAAAACTAGTAATCCCAACAATGCCCTGATGCCTGACTTTTCATTGAGCCGTGGTCTCCGCGGTGAAAGCGACGACTCCTTTTGGTATGGCAACATTCTTACACCCTTATGGCGACATCCTTTGTAGCAAGTCTGCAGGAGTGTGTGGTCTCGCACTCTGGCCTCGGCCTGTACAACGTATCATTTATCTCTTTTTTTTTTAGAGCAAATCGAATCCTTTTTTCCTGCCCACAGATTCGCACAGCTAAAAGCGAAAGATGATGTATAAATTACTTAGCACGAAACTCTGTCTGTCATTTGGAAATATACTACTTTTTTTTTCTTTCTCTCGCTCTATCTGCAATTCCTGCATTTATCAAACTGCCTAACCTCTTTACGTGCAGAGAAAAAGAAAATGTCCCCCACGTGATCACATCCTGCACTCTATATTGACGGCATTATATCAAACATCCTGTACTTCGTTGTCATCGTGCGACTTCTTCGCGTTGTGAGTTGTGACCCGTGAAGACCGCTATATATACACACGCTACTAGCCCCTGTTGCATTGCATACACATATTCATTGCCTCATCGGTACTTTGGTTAGCTATGGGCTCCCTCCCCGCCGCCGACAAGCCGTCGCCGGCGCTCCGGTACCCTCCGGCTCGCCGTGACGACGACATTGTCGACGACTACCATGGAGTTACCGTGCCGGACCCCTACAGATGGTGAGTGTCTACATGTGTATTGCTCGGCTGTTTCCGTTCCTCCGTAATCGATTCTGTCTTGTTTTGAGAGGCACTCTGTTTGTTACGTTATGTTCTGCACCATGCTAGTTTTTTATAAACAAGTTGTCTAAGTAATACTTCCTCCGTTTCACTGTGTAAGTCTTTTTTTTAGGATAAATTAAATATTTTTTATAAACAAGTTGTCTAAGTAATACTTCTTCCGTTTCACTATGTAAGTCTTTTTTTTTCGTGGGACACATATATGTCTAGATTCATTAACATAAATACGAATGTGAGAAATGCTAGAATGACTTACATTGTGAAACGGAAGGAGTATAGTAGAAGAGATTTTCTTTTGAAAAGAATGTAAGTATTTTAGCATATGGTGTGCAGTAAGAATGTAAGACGCATTCCCTTGTATACCACAGTCAAAACACTTGCTAAATCCCAGAATGATTGCGTTTGGAATACCACTATATAGTGCAGACGAAATGCAAATCGAAGCAGAGTTGAACACTTGAACACGATTCTTCCCGTACGTTCTCAGTCCATCCGATCGAAACAAAGCATGAGTAATTTTGTTCTTAGGCTGTGTTTAGATTCAAAGTTTGGATCCAAACTTCAGTGCTTTTCCATCACATCAACCTATCATACACATATAATTTTTCAGTCACATCATCTCTAATTTCAACTAAAATCCAAACTTTGTGTTGAACTAAACACAGCCTTATTATTGTTGGACCGTGCGTGGTTGATGATCGCTGATGTATTGTAAAATTGACCGCGGGTGAAGGATGGAGGAGCTGGAGTCGGAGGAGGTGAAGGGGTTCGTGGACGCGCAGGCGGCCGTGGCCGAGGCGGTGCTCTCCACCTGCGCCGACCACCGCGTCCGCCTGCGCGGGCAGCTCACCGCGCTCTTCGACCACCCGCGCTACCGCGCCCCGTTCAAGCGCGCCGGCAGCTACTTCTACCTCCACAACCCCGGCCTCCAGCCGCACAGCGCCCTCTACGTCCAGGTCAATCAAAGCCCCCCACGCGAATCTCGAGGCCACCCAGCAGAGTCCGAGAGAGACGCTAGCTTTCTGCAATCTGAACCGTTGCTTTTGTTGTTGTTGTTGTTGTTGCAGCACGGGCTGGGGGCCGGGGAGGAACCTGACGTGTTGCTGGACCCAAACACGTTCAGCGACGACGCCACCGTGTCGCTCGCCATGTTCGGCGTCAGCCACGACGGCGAGCACCTGGCGTACGGCACCAGCGCGAGCGGCAGCGACTGGGTCACCATCCGGGTGATGCGCGTGCGCGACAGGCGGCACCTGCACGACGAGATATGCTGGGTGAGCTACCCTCTGGCCTCTGCCCCGTGCGTGGCGCACGGTCGATAGTTTCAGAGATCGCGCTAATATGATTGTGAATTCGCGAAATTTGCAGGTGAAATTCTCGGCCATCGCGTGGACTCGCGACGGGAAGGGGTTCTTCTACTCTCGTTTTCCAGCTCCAAAGTAAGTGCCAACATATAGTAGTGGATTTGATGAAATATGCTACTCCTACTTGACATAGCGTCGTTTGTTTGGACGAGCAGGAATGATGGGGCGCCATTGGGTTCTGGGATCAAGACTAGTGTTAATCTCAATCATGAAGTCTATTACCATTTTCTTGGAACCGATCAGTCAGAGGACCTGTTGTGCTGGGAGGACCCTGACCATCCCAAGTACATATACACCCCTGAAGTTTCAGAGGACGGCAAGGTATTTTGCAATTATGGCCATGAGGCAATCTAAGTATTGACATACATGAGCTACTCCTGAGCTGATATCCCATCACTTCACTTGTTGCAGTATGTGATTCTGTCAGTCGCAGAAACTTCAGAACCGGTAAACAAGTTGTACTACTGTGACCTCTCGGCTCTCCCTGACGGCCTGGAAGGCATGAAGGGGAACCATGGCAATGCCATGCTTCCTTTTGTTAAGCTTGTGGATGAATTTGAAGCATACTATGCGCTCATCACCAATGACGACACTCAATTCACATTTCTCACTAACAAGAATGCTCCAAAGTACAAGCTGTCGAGGGTTGATATCAACGAGCCACACTCATGGATGGATATTCTCCCTGAAGATGAGAAGGCTGTCCTAGAATCGGCCTGTGCTGTCCATGGTGATAAGCTTCTGGTAAACTACCTGTCGGATGTCAAGTATGTCTTGCAGATGAGGAGCTTGGTTACCGGGGAGTTGCTCCATGACATACCCATTGACATTGGCAGCGTCAATGGGATCTCTGGCAGACGTGACGATTCAGAGGTGTTCATCGAGTTTGCTAGCTTCCTTACTCCTGGAATCATCTATAGGTGTGATGTCAGCAAGGAGACTCCCGAGATGAACATATACAGAGAAATCTCAGTTGGTGGTTTTGATCGCACAGATTTTGAAGCAAAGCAGGTAATTTTCAATAGCATTACGAGCTCTTAGCACGATACCTGAACTTTGTAGAAGTACAATGCATTTTCAGAGTTGCACAATTCATGTTTGTAACTCAGCTAGCATTTCTCCTCTTTTTTTTTCCCCTCTTCATTTTTTTAGGTGTTCTACCCTACCAAGGACGGAACCAAGATCCCCATGTTCATCGTGTCCAAGAAAAGCATCGTTCTTGATGGATCGCACCCGACTCTGCTGTACGGCTACGGTGGCTTCGGCATGAACATGACGCCCCATTTCAGCGTCACCCGCATCGTCCTCATGCGGAATCTCGGGTTCGTGTCGTGCATCGCCAACATCCGAGGCGGCGGGGAGTACGGCGAGGACTGGCACAAGGCCGGGTCACTCGCGAACAAGCAGAACTGCTTCGACGATTTCATCGCGGCTGGTGAGTTCCTCGTCTCTGCAGGCTACACGAACCCGAGCAGGCTGTGCGTCGAGGGTGCGAGCAACGGGGGCCTTCTTGTAGCTGCCTGCATCAACCAGGTTTTTTCACTGTAACCTCTTCAGTTTTTTCAGAGTTCTCTGCAGAAGATTGAGCAAGAACTCACTGTGGATTGTGCATTTTTTTTACAGCGTCCGGACCTTTTTGGTTGTGCTCTGGCTCACGTGGGTGTCATGGACATGCTTCGATTCCACAAGTTCACCATAGGTTCTGCCTCATCCCTGAAACCCATAAACTTGAACTTTCTTTTTCGTTGAAATATTTCATCTCACCAATGTGCTCGGCAACACTTGCACGCAGGCCGTGCATGGACCTGTGATTTCGGCTGCTCGGAGAAGGAAGAGGAATTCCACTGGCTCATCAAGTATGGCACTAGCCCTCTCTCTGACCACCAAGGATTCTTAATCCTTTTTTCCTTCAGTCACATCATAGCTTAGCAATGCCAAACTACTGACGTCGCAGGTACTCTCCCCTCCACAACGTCAGGCGGCCGTGGGAGAAAGGTCACCGGAGGCAGCAGTACCCTTCCACCATGCTGCTGACGGCGGACCACGACGACCGCGTCGTGCCGTCGCACACGCTC
Organism: Oryza longistaminata; assembly: GCA_009805545.1. Taxonomy (NCBI): domain Eukaryota; kingdom Viridiplantae; phylum Streptophyta; class Magnoliopsida; order Poales; family Poaceae; genus Oryza; species Oryza longistaminata. The sequence goes on from CM020181.1 coordinate 23,101,948, forward strand.
AAATTCCTCGCGGTGCGACCCGTGATCTCTCCTCCTACCTTCGCCGCCATTTTCTCTGAATTCTGATGAATTTTCTCTGTTGATTGGGGGGCAGACGATGCAGCACGTACTGTGCACGAGCGTGAAGGAGAGCCCGCAGACGAACCCGATCGTCGCGCGGATCGACCGCAAGAGCGGGCACGGATGCGGCCGCTCCACGCAGAAAATCGTAGGCGAAATCTTTGCTCGTCTGTGTGTGTCACGTTTTTTTTTCCTGCTGATTTGACTGAATTTTGCTCCGTTCCGTGGGTGGCAGATCGACGAAGCTGCGGACAGGTATGCGTTCGCGGCAAAGATGATGGGGATCTCTTGGATCGACTGAACAAGCCTCCGAGCAGTTGGTGCCTTGGTGGGTGCTAATGGGTTTTACTTCTTATAGCATATAAAATTTGAGAGTTGGATCTAGAATGAGATGAACACAACTTCTGTATATTTTTGGCTTAAAAATATTTAAGGGCTAGATATGGTTGTGAAAAATATCCATGGGTCTCACCAATATTTAGAGATTGGTTAGTTGGCTATGGTCATTATATAGGTGTCTAAAAAAACCGTGATGTGAGAAGGATAAAATTTATTCCCTCTTACACTCACCATAAGAAGGTGAGACTCAAACCTGGGTGAATGTGTTCACAAATATGTGCGCTCACCACAGATTTTTTTTTTTTTGTTGAGAATTACACAGTACAACGCAGATACTCATAACGCACGCACGCAAACTCTACCCCTACGAGCATCTTCGAAGATTGGGCCAGCAAATCCATCTTGGAGATTGACGAAGTCACCACGGAATTTGTAATGTAATTGGTCGGGTTTTTATAGTGATTGGCATGGTAACTTCGCATCTTCTATCTTCTTATGTAGTTCGTTGAAAAAAAATAGTGATTGGCATGGTTGATACTCGATATGTACATGTATTACGGATTTCATCACCTATTCCTAGATGGAAAACAGTTGTGAAACTATGAATGTATAAAATGAGCTTGATCATGATTTTCTACCCATATCTGGGAGTGCCGAAGTTTCTCTAATATTTTGAAGACGTATTCATTCTCCTCCCAATCCTAACCTACCATGCGCAGCATGAGAAAACCATGTAAAAAACCGAACCAGCCCACCCACTGCACCCCCTAGGCTCCCTTCCCCGACCGTGTGAGAGAAAAAAAACTAAAGCACCATGTCTTCTTCTCGCTAGAAAAACCATAGTTTAAATAACCAACAAAAATACCGCCTTAAAAGCAATCCAATAGTCCCACCAAGAAAAGACATCTAAAATCAGTTTGGGCCTAAAAGACAAGTATGACAGTTGATTTTATGGGTCTATTGCAATGCAGGTCCATTTAACTAGTGGGGAGAAGGAGAAGGGTGAAGGAGAAAGAGAGAAGCGTGTGTTCAAAGTAAAACAAAAGAAAAGTGGCCAAATTGCAAGCATAATTATTCAAAGCTAGATTAAATCATACTATTTCATATGGTAACTGTATTTGATATACAACCCTCTCTAGAGTTATGGTAGGCAAGATTACAACTATTTTTTATATAGATCAATATCAATAAAGTATAATTGTATTCGATATACAACACTCACTTATATGGTTAAAAAGTACAAATATATTTTGTATATACATTTTATATACCAATCAATCAATTTATGTTGTTATAATCTAATAGACTACTACTGCATCCGTTTCAAAATATAATAAATTTTAGCTATATATCTAGATAAGAATATTATTGGATGGATAATTTATTACTATATTTTAGGATGTATGTAGTAACTTATGTTGGATGGATGATTTCAGGTGAACTTGAATATATAAACATTGCTCAAAGGGCACTACCGTATAAACCGAAACTTGGAGATGCCCAGCTCAATATGCAATTCAGGTTCTCAAAACAAAAGAAAAAAAAGCAATTCAGTGGAAAAGATCTGGAAAAGTGGTAACCGGCACGCGACCACGCGTACAGAGTAAGCTGATCGCACGCGTACCCTACCCGGGCACCAAAACCGCTGCTCAAACCAACAAACCCTCCCGGCCCCGGAAATCCCACGAATCCGCAAACCAATTGGGTTTCGCCCCCCAAATCCGACCGCCACTCAAGCCCCACGACGCGCCACCGGCCGCCACCGCCGCCGCGGACAGCCGCGATGCCGAAGAAGATGGGCGTCAACTCCAAGGCGGAGGCGGCCCGCGAGCGCCGCTCCGTCGGCGGAGGCCGACCGCCGGGACCGCGTCGAGCGCGCCAAGGAGGAGGAGTACTGGCGCGACGCCGAGGGCCCAAGTCCCGCGCCGCGCGCCGCCGGGAGGAGGACGCCGAGAAGCGCGCCGAGGCCGCCGCCCGCAAGGCCGAGAACCGCCGCCTCGCGGAGGCCGAGGCCGCCTCCGCATCCGCCTCCGCGCCGTCCAAGACGGCCGCCCGCAAGGCCTCCCGCGTCGGCGCCCCGGCGCCCAAGGTCACCGAGGCCGAGCTCGCCGGCGCCGCCGCGAGGACGAGCGGCTCCGCCTGGAGCGCGAGGCCGAGGCCGCCAAGAAGCGCGCCGCGCGCACCGCCGAGGAGGAGGAGTACGAGCGCGTCGTCTTGGTCGCCAACACCAACAGGGACGACTCCATCATCGAGGCGAGGTCGGTCGACGAGGCCATCGCGCGGATGTCGCTGGTTGACTCAGAGGGAGCCTTGCCCGCCGACAAGCACCCTGAGCGTCGCCTGAAGGCATCATTCAAGGTATAGTGACCAAACTTTGTGCTTATTTTAACTCAATTGCTGCCCGATAGTGTGGAATCGTGTTTACTTCTCAAAATATGTTGCTTGAAGACAATGAATTGAGCACCTCACCTCCACCATGTATGCACATGATACAATGATAGTCGTTGGTTGTAAACTTGTTGTAGTTTCTACTTTCTACTGTGATTGTAAATCACAACAAAAATGGAAAGAAAATCACAACAGATTGAAGTCGAATGCAGGTTAGTATGCCATGTATTATTTTTCCTCTCCACTTTGCGTCATAACTTAATTATGGAAATTGACATGCTATCCCATTTTGTAATAGAATGACAACTGCTAATATGGTACTTCATTAGACAATCTTAAGTTTGATGTAGCACAAACTCGGTTAGACCTGATTTTCACATATGATTATTTAATTATTTGACTTACTAGGATGTTTGATGTGCAACGATTGAACATTCGGCGCTTGAATTTATTTGTGATAATCTTGATGATAGGCATTTGAAGAAGCAGAACTCCCTAAGTTGAAGGAAGAAAAGCCAGGCCTAACACTGAATCAGTACAAAGACATGATATGGAAGCTATGGAAGAAGTCTCCAGACAACCCTCTTAACCAGGTTTGCTCACATAAAGATATTTAATTTAGCTTGTTCCTGCTTACACATAATCCTTGCACATTCTAGGTTATTGTTGTGTATTTTAATCTGCCTGCTCTACCACTAAAACATTTTATTCAAAATTATGTTCCCTTAATGTTGTGAACTCAAAAAGGGTTACGATTGTCAATTGTGGTGATCTACTCGAATGTACGAAGAATGGATGCAATTTGGGTATCGCATTAAAATAGTGTCCTTTGTTGACAATTGTTTTCGATAAGTGACATTTTCAAATAGAGTAAATTTCACTTTGGAAGGTTAAGGTTTTCACTTAACACCACATGTTTTTACATTGGATTGGGCTGTTCTGCTGGCTTAGGAACATCCTAGAGGCGAGTAGGCAGCAGCCTGCAGCTTCTCTTAAGCACCGGCATTCATGACCCCGCCGGAGTTGTTGCGATGGTGCAGAACATGGACAGGCAACAACCAAGGAAAGAGGGACCTAGGGCAGGCATGTGTGCCTGTGTGGTGAAGGCAAAGTGTAGGTGAGCAGCATGTCCATGCATGGGGAGAAGAAGAGCGGCTCCAGGGCGAATTGTCATGGATGATGGGAATGTGCAGAGACGTTGGCGATGACGGTGGCTAGGACGCGGACAGGGCGAATCCTCGACGGTGGCGGTGGCGGTGGCGGTGGCTGTATCGTGATTTTCTGACACGAAGGTTAGTGGCGGTGGCAGTCAGGAAACGGGCGTGGCGGCAGCAGCGTGGACACAGGGAAGGACCGAGAAGATGGCCAGTTTGTGCTTGCTTGCGTTGTTGCGTTGATGGGTTGGCCCAAATAACCAAACCCCTGGCCCTGTCCAAGGTGCAATGGAATGCAAAAATATGTGGTGTTAAGTGAAAATCTCTAGCTAGACCTAGTCCAGTGTTAAACTTAGGTTAAAAAGATGGCCCAGTGTGAAATTTACTCTTTCTAATATTTGCTTTAACTAAGGAAAGCAGAAGTACTATATTCTTAGATACTTGTATCAATTGTCCATCATCTGACTGGTATTTATATTTAGGCTGCAGAGTGATGATGCATTCCTGCTGATTTTTAGAATTTCCAAGGTAAGTTTTCATGGCATGACCAGACACACATTTTACTGTCAACAATTTTCTTGAACAATAATGCACTAAAACACTCTTTTTCTTGATGTGCAGACTTCCAAATGGGTCAGAACTTCATCAGATGCTCATGGACTGAATGTGTGGGAGATGAACAGCTTTTCGGCTAATAATTTACAAAGTGATGCAGTATATATCATGTGAGCTCGTTTTTGTTAGAGATTTTCTTCTGGTTCCTGTTGTGCGTAATGTGGTCGGGGGCACGTTCACTTGAATTTTAACGATTGTCAATTCGAAATTGTGGTTCATACAAGATAGCTATGGCATTGGCTTTCTACCCCAATGTAGGGGACACCTGTTTCTGTTTATATTTGCGGGTGCTTTCCTGCTTTCTCTGCTCATTTCATGGATGGAGTCATTAAGCGTCATAATGCGAGTTCTCACATCGGCAAGCTCGCAGCGTACTAGTATAAGAGCAGGTTTAATAGTGGAGTAAACATCGGCTCCAATTTACATCCACGTCATTCAAAGCATCTTTGACAGAACCATTTTTTATGTATGTGTGGGACCACCAGGTTTGCTTTCTTTGGGCCAAATTGGAATACTGACATGCAGCAGTTCATAGATTGGGGAATTGGCCTAGGCGCTTGTGCTTGGCCGGCTCTCATGCAAGCGTCCGCTTCCCTCTCTCCAACACTTTCTCTCTTCCACGTAGGCGAAGGTTAGCTATTAGCCAGTTATTGTACCCGCTCTAAGGGAGCTCGCAGCGTACTAGTATAAGGGCTGTTTGGGAAGCTTTTAGGATTCTGAAAGGCAGATGGTTGATAGCCAGCTTCTCATAATCTGAAAAAGCTGAACTGTTTGGGAAGCGAATCAGAGAAAACTATAACTTCTAGCTTCTCATTTTCTGGATTCTACAACTATAACTTCTCAGAATCTGTATAAAAAACTGAACTGTTTGGGGAAGCAAATCTGAAAAAACTGGGTTTCCCAGCTTCTAGCTTCTAGTTTATTTTCTGAATGCTACAGCTACAACTTCTCAGAATCTAGACCAAAGCTGGACTGTAACTGGGTTTCCCAGCTTCTAGCTTCTAGATTATTTTCTGAATGCTACAGCTACAGCTTCTCGGAATCTAGACCAAAGTTGAACTGTTTGGGGAGCTTTTGATTCTGGGTAAAGCTGTAGCAGGTAGAAGCTCCCTAAACAGGCCCTAAGCCAGTATAAGCATGATGTTTTTTTTTGGCAAAACTGTGGCTCATAATACATAGCTGTAAGTTGACATTATAAAGTTGACATTGGAGCAGACTGAGCTCAATTTCTCAAATAGCCTCTCATCAGAAGGTTATACTATAGTAAAATGACATATTTTCTGAACTTGCCTTGTGGTCTTCTGCAGGCTGCGCATTTCATCAGTACAGATAGTGTACAACACCAATAACCAATGATACGAACTGAGCATGATACCATATGACAATAGCATATTACTGCAGGAAGTCCATCTTAACGTCAGTGACATCGAGTTGCAGTATCTCAGCTCTGCAGCTTAACATGACACCAACACTGCAAGAGCAGCAAGGTCGTTAATATATATGATATGATTTGAAGGAATATGGCGCCAATACAGCAAGAGCAGCAAGGCCATGAACATATTATGAATTTAAAGGGCGGTTAAAAGGGCTTAGATAAGAAAATATGAGGAATTGAAAATTCAGGCTAGGTTTTTTTTGAAACGAACCTTGGGTGTGTGCGTCCAAGATCTCCGTGCACAAACTCCTTTATGTATGTCCCAGCCTGTATGGACACCAAGGTTGATTAAACCGGAGGGAGCAAACTACAGAATATAAATGCCTTTGATGAATTGCCTTATGACGGATTCACAAAAGCATTTAAGAATCGCAATATTTTTACAAGCTGATCTGACATACAAAACCATAATATACAGTGAAGAAGACCACATTCATTCAGCGAAAAATAATAACCCAGGTAATCACAAAAGATAGAACTGACGGGAAGGACAAACTTGCAATGCTTACTTGAGTGCATAGATGCAACAGGTAATAGTTTGACCCGCCAGAAATTTTTTCAATCTCCATCCTGACAGATGATTTTCTGTTTCTCAGATGAATGGAACATAAAATGGATTTGACAAAGCTGAAATCAGTCTCAACTCACCAGTGTATAATCCGTTTTCTCTCTAATGGACTTCTACGATGTAAGACTCTTATTGGCGTCTTTTGTACAATTTCCTACACAGCAAGCAAGAGTTACTATGTTCACATAGTATCCAAATACCTTAGAACAACAAAGAAAATAGAAAATCAATGACCTTAGCTAAGATCCAAACCTATTCTTTCCAAATATGAAATATATTAGTCACAAATAAGCATGATACATATAAGTCTGAGATTTATTCGGAAACAGCATGTGGACATTAAGGCAGAGAAGGTCTTACTGGATAAACATTTGAGGCCAAAGGTTATGACTGTAATGGCCACTGGCAGTTTAAAATTTACAAGAAATCATCCATTATTTCCTGTGATCGCCCATACAGTATTTTTCTACTGTTGTAGACTTATTCTGCACAACCCCGTGTTCTGGTACTAATTTATTAGATCAGGACAATCTTATGGGATATGGCAGCACGTTGCTAGGTGTGAAAAGAAAATGAAAAAAAACAACCAAAGAACATGATCAAAACAACACTCTGCAGGTATTTAGTAGAAAGAAAATATGTCATACCATATCTTTGATAAGAGAAATATTATGTAGGTCATCATCCGTCAGAGGGCGAGACGTCCATACGAGGGCAGCATACTGCTTCTGCACACGTAAAGTAGAATTAAGCACTGACAATCAGCAAAAGGTTATCACCTTTCGGCAACAAAGTTATTTATGGCTTCAGACAATAATGCAATATAAGTATGAAACATATCATGTTAAATACAATAACAAACTTTGATGCTATCGTTTCTGTAAAGTGATATATCATCAGTGGTAGAGTACCTGCTTCTCTGCTTCTCCTTCCCGCATCATTGTCCATATTTCACTGCCTACCAGCTTGAGATTTCTAACCCTGACCTATAAATGCTGAAGCATAAGCACATCATATCTAATCCAAGTGCGATGTTGATACCCTTTACTGTGTTCTTACATGTTTCTTTTCAGAGTCATTAATCTTATCTGCTATTTGTTGAACTTCAGTAGCAGATGGAATAGATCGCACATTCAAGATTTCAACTAAGAATGGACGACCAGATCCAAGCATCCGAACCTGCATATATGGTTCATTCAGCATAGAAATAACAACAGATACTCTGATGAAAAAAATAGCAAAAGACACAGCTCAAAACCATGGGATTACATCAATATCTTCTCTTCCAGCAGCATGGAACTTATAGCCATCACCTTTGCAGATGGCACGGACATTCTCCCCAATTATCTCCTACAAAGGGGTATGGGGATGTTTAGTTGTACGTTTATTTCTTGGGTTGAGACAGCATATAAGGTATTGTGTCTTACCTCAACTGATGCTTCCCCCATTCTCTCATCATCAATTATCCAACATGACTGGCTGACATTCCTTGAAAGCTGATAATAAGGAACGTTGTCATGAGGGAAACAACTCAGTTGAATAGCACAGCATCAATTAAAGTGCAAACATGCAAAGAAACCTTTAGTTTGCTTCTATGCACTGAGTATGAGGAAACACTTCCAAGTGGCATTCCTAATGGTAATAATCCATTACAGAAGACACTGCTGCAACAAAAATATTTTTCTGTTGCCTAACTTAAGGTTGTCCTATGATTATACAGAACTACATAGTTGTTCCAAGTACGCAATTAGGAGATTAGCAACTACAAAAAGGATTACTGTACGTGTTGCTGACATACTGATGAATTATGCAAGTTAAGACCAAGTATTTGTGGAGCATACCTTCAAGTATCTTCCACCAATATATATGGGTGACCGTTGGCAAGATATCACAAGGTGGCAGGGTTCTAACACCTGAAGGGAGATATAAATAAGTGAACCAAAATCAGTAATATATATGTCTGATTTCTTGACCAAATTGACACAATGATAGAACATTTGGCACCTTTTCAGGTGGCAATTGAAATAAACTACGGAATTCTTGATCTTGAATGCCTTCAAGGGTCTTGTTGATGAATGCATCTGATTCACTTAATATTTGTTTATCATCATCTGTTGAGCCCCTTTTACTGCTTCCATCTCTTGATTCTGTTGAGACATCAGACAAAACAATAAAATAAAATGTTGAAAAGTGACCGCCCATCAACAATGCAGTCTGTCTTCATTAATATCTATACCTGTTTTTCTTTTACGACCACGGTCATTTGGCAGTAGCCTTAGAAGCTTTTGTGAACCTTCATCATGAGTATAAGTTAAGCGAATTCGAAATGAATTATTACCATGTTTCACATTCTGCATGAAATTAGTCAACCGTTTTGAGATAAGTAAACAAGCAATGCTTGATTTCAGGAGATATTATCAGAAAAAGGCATTTACCATTTGTTTTTCTACTGACGGTACTAGCAATATTCTCAAGGCCTCCTTCACTGACATGGTCTGCTGAGAAAATATTTTTTCATCGAACCAATTTGCACTGCCATATTTCTCTTTCATATATAACCTATTAAAGGCAGAAATGCCAGCACGTTATGAAAATGCCAGTGCAGTGTCATCATAGATTTAATATAAGCACACAACAGAAAGTTCCATCTGTGGTTGAGAACAAACACAGTAAATTGTTGAAGTATAATTATTATCCATCAAGACTGAATATACTTTATTCTCTGAATTTTTTGCTAATTAAAAAAAATGTAAATACCTTTCACTTACAAATGGTTGCATTATATATCACCACTTACATAATTTTAGCTTTTAAAAATGATTAATATGTGGCACCCCCTTCAGTCACAAACCAATTCATGGTGCTGTATAAAAAAGTGAGGCAAAAATTCTTAGGTACAGATGGTTACCTAATGGCACGATCATTAGCTGCTATAACTGCAGGCAGTGAAATTTCTAGGGAGAACTCATCGACTTGGTGACCCTCTCTCTGGACTGCTTCAGATATAATTGAAGTAACATTATCGATAGGAGAAACACTACGGAGTGGTTCTACACCATCATCTTGATAGCAGGTGGGCAGTAACACTCCAAAGCAAATAGAGCAGTACGCCTCATCTTTTGACAAACATGAACAAGACCCACTTTTTGCGGAATCGTCATGCTCTTCAAGAAACGAATGCAGAACTGATGCCGTAAGAGAAAGGCATGGTGCTGCATAACTAAAGGCTCCAAAGAACCGAAAGATGCACCGCACACAGACCTGCAAATATTGTGCAAAAATGTTGACAAATTTCTCCGTGTGTGAAACTGAAAAATCATTGGGTTCAGCATGGCATCGAAATGTTCATTCAGTAAAGGGGAGGAAATGGATCCCACAACAAAATCGTAGTAATACACGAACAATACGTAACACCCAGTACGCTATCCAAAAATATTTCCGTAATAGGTGAAACCGGAATTTGGGGAAGTTAAACAGGGATTGGATAGTGAAAAGTGTGCAGCAGAGGGCATGACTGAGAAGACGAACCCCGACGGAGAGGAGGTGGTGGATGGCGTGGAGCGGTGGGAAGGAGGACGCCGCTGCGCGTTCAAGGATGCTCCTCGCCTCCGCATCCACCTCCGCGGCGGCGCTTGTGGCCGCCATGGTCCTCGACGCGGTTGATTAAACCCTAGCTAATCCCCTTTTAGTTCAGACTAGTCCTATGGAGAGACAGAGAGACCTCCTTCCTTCATCTGAACTTGGGCCACCTGATCTAACACTAATCTCAAAGCAAACAAACCTCTCAAATTTCACCCTTCTTCTTCCTCCCTCCTTGCTGCTCGCCGCCTACCGGCGGCCACCGGCACCGGTCGTAAAGGTCAGAGCAGAGCGAGAAGAAGGGTGCATTCAACACAACAGCGAGGCTCGCAGTCCGCCCATCGCCGTTCCTGCTGCGGTTGGGCGTGAGAACACCGTGATCCTGCCGCGGCCGGGAACGGACCGGTGCAGATCCCACCGTAATGGAGCGGAAATCGCCGCCGATGCCTCGGCCGTCGGGGGCGCCGAGCCGCTCGCCGCCGCGTCGCCGTCCACGGTGGTTGTCGGCCTCGAGGCGAACAGTGGCGGGCTCCGCAGAGAGAAGCTTTGCGCCGTAGAGGAGAACAGAGAGGTACGCTGCTCTACGATTTGTGCTAAGGCACGTGTCACACAGATGTTCAATGTTCTTCAGAGTTCAGGTGAAGGAAGGGCCAAGATCTTCAGAGTAATTCTTTTCTTATTAGGGATAAAACGATCTGCGATCAATTAACTTGCCAATGTTGTTCATAACCAATCCTGACAAAAAGACAGGTACGTGAAGAATCTCGCACGACAAGCACGCCGATGTGCGAAACCTGCCGAATTGCACTCTATATAGGCCTGTTTAGTTCGCGAAATGAAAATTTTTAGGTGTCATATCGGATGTTTGACCAGATGTCGGAAGAGGTTTTCGGACACGAACGAAAAAACTAATTTCATAACTCGCATGGAAACCGCGAGACGAATCTTTTTAGCCTAATTAATCAGTCATTAGCACATGTAGATTACTGTAGCACTTATGGCTAATCATGGACTAATTAGTCTCAAAAGATTCGTCTCGCGATTTCCCCTTACCTGTGCAATTAGTTTTTCTTTTAATCTATATTTAATATTTCATGCGTCCAAAGATTCGATGTAATGTTTTTGGGAAAAACTATTGGGAAACTAAACGGGGCCATAATACACCATCCGTGTTTTTAATAGATGACACTGTTAACTTTAGACATATTTAACCATTCATCTTATTTAAAATTTTTATGTAAATGTATATATAAGCTTTAAATTATGCTTAAAATACATTAAGTGATAAAGTAGCTCTCAACAAAATAAATTATAATTATGTAAATTTTTCGAATAAGATGAATGATCAACTATTTTATTCCTTTATGAAGCCAAATGAGTGTTTACACATGACTCTGAATATATGTACTCATTGAGTCATTTGGAATGTTTATTGTTTCCTAGACCTTTCTGTTTAGAAAGTGAAACTTCTATGGTTGCATGTTTGTAATTGTGCTTCTGAAAAATTTACCAAATTACAAATGGTTTTCCTTTTGTGATTCCGTTATGTTGGACAGGTGAACTGTACCACTGTGTAATGCATTTATGCTATCCATTTTCTTGCAGGGTATCTGTTGTACACCTTTGATATAACTGGCCTGAATGACTAGGACAAAAATAATATCAAGGTATTTTGTTCAAATGAATGTTGATCAACAGCAATAACCTGGGTGCATAAAAGTCACTAACTTCTATTTAAATGATGATGTCAGATTGTGCTAGGTATTGAGAATGCAAAGTGCAGCATATGCTTAAATTTGTGGCATGATGTTGTTACTGTTGCTTTATGCCTCCACAACTTCTGGTACTTTTGCCAATTTTCCTAGCTACTTTTGATTTATCTCAAAATTCTGATTGGTGCTTATTCCTGTATTCCTTTTAAGCAATGGCTGCTTCTTTGAGTGGTTAAGAAGGTCTTCAGCTAATTCGCGTGATAAAAGTTAGAGTGCTGCCTGTCCACAATGTAGGACGACAGTGCAATTAGTTGGTGGGAATCACTTCCTACATAATATTGAAGAGGTGTGATAGTTGGGTGTGATGACTTAACTCCTCAATACTGTTTAAGTGCTACATATTGTACAGCTGAGATGTTTATTTATAGTTCTGCTTTTGTAGGCTATACTGTAAGTTTTTTCATCGCTACAGCGGTCTGATGAGGAGATTGCATTGTTGGAGTCATATGCCCCGGTCAAGACAAATATTGTGAGTTCAAAATCTTACTAAGAAATTGTTGATTCCCACCATTTTCTCAATGGATTGTATCAAGTGTTGTGCCAGTCTCATATTTGCCAGCACTGATATTTGTCCCTGTTATCTGCCATAAAATCGAATATTGTTTTAAAATCATCATCTTTTTTTCAACTTGTAAACCTTATTGTTTTTTCCTACAAACTTTGCCCATGTTACTGTATTACTGTTTAATCAACAGCTAATCAAGGCCATCTACACCGTCCGATGTACCACGCGGCAACGATCCGTCCCCTCTTCTGCTTCTACCCTCCCGTGAGCTCGTGGTTGAAAGTTACATTTGTCATGAATTTGGATTATCATTCTATTTTGAAGATATCCTTGATTGATAAATGCACTGCCATGTTTCAGATAACATTTTATTCTCTTATTTCCCCCAATTTTCCTTCCATTGGCAATTCTCGTGGTGTTGGTTTGTCTGTACTGCACTTTGACACATTATATTTAATTTACAAGACTTGCCAGGTGCCTAGGAATGTCTTTAGTATTCAACTTTTGACAAGATAATAGTGGATGAAATGAAAATCTGTTTACAATTAGTACTGGCCTCTTAATAAACTAATTAGTAAAACAAAATTCCCCAAATGGTGGGCTCATTCCGTTAGTCGGGTACTTATAATTGTAGAATTTCCTTTCAGTGCAGGTTGATCTAGAATCATGGTTTTCTCTGTAAGTCCTATTTTGCTTATCGAATACTTGCCTCTTAATAAACTAATTAGTAAAAGAAAATTCCCCAAATGGTGGGCTGATTCCGTTAGTCGGGTACTTATAATGGCAGAATTTCCTTTCAGTGCAGTTTGATCTAGAATCATGGTTCTGCTTATCGATGATATTGTTAAATGTTGCCATGGAATGTTAGCATCTGATACATGGGCTTCTCATCTATAGACATGTTGTGCTTGTCATTACCTCTAACCATATCATGTTATTTAATTTATATCACATGATTGAAAATGCATTTTAGCATGAATGACTCATAACGATTTAGAATTTTCTAACTTACAATTAGCAAACCATGGCAGAACAATATGGTATTTCAAATTTTCATTTAGTTGCACTACTTGAGAATGAGTTTAGTGGTTTGGTTGGATGGAATGTTAGCATCTGATACATGGGCTTCTCATCTATAGACATGTTGTGCTTGTCATTACCTCTAACCATATCATGTTATTTAATTTATATCACATGATTGAAAATGCATTTTAGCATGAATGACTCATAACGATTTAGAATTTTCTAACTTACAATTAGCAAACCATGGCAGAACAATATGGTATTTCAAATTTTCATTTAGTTGCACTACTTGAGAATGAGTTTAGTGGTTTGGTTGGATTGTCTAAGTGCAAATGTTGCTGTCATTTGTGGGAATCAGGAAAATATAAAATGCCATATATAATATCCTCTATATTTTAGTTCATAGAGTATAGTTTCCATTCACTCCCAAAGAAAATATGGGTATAATCCGGAGCAAATAATCTGGAAGCAGATATGAATATGGATATTTTTTGCTGGATATGAATACAAATACTATGACGTTGGCGAAAGGGCCTGTAGCCTAGTGGTTACAAGAGCCTCAGTAGCATCTGAGGTCCTGGGTTCGACTCCCCATGGGAGCGAATTTTCCAGAATTTAACGGCGTTGTGCTTTCAGTAGTAGGCGACGTACCCGTCGACAGCGAGGCTCCTGTGGTGACTTCTTCAATCTATCAAGGAGGATTTGCCGGCCCTCACCAATCGACAGCGAGGCTCCTGTGGTGACTTCTTCAATCTATCAAGGAGGATTTGCCGGCCCTCACCAATCTATCAAGGAGGATTTGCTGGCCCAGTCTTCGAAGATGCTCACAGGGGTAGGGTTTGCGAGCGTGTGTTTATAGGGGTAATTCTAAAAAAAAAAAGAAAAGAAAATACTATGACGTTGTTTCCAGTGGATGGGGATACAAATAAAGATGCATGCTTATTGTTTTTCAACCACATTTGCTTAAGCAATGATTGGTCTATTCCAGTATTACTATTGTTGGCCCCTTTGGAACATATAATTGATATGCCTTTTGCATGACTCTTCTCAACTAAAATGCATTAGATTGCATCATGTCTGTGGTTCACAATATGTTACATATGTTATCTGGAAAGAATATAATTAAATTTGCTACAGTTCTGTGCTATTGTTATGTTATTTTTGCATTGTTGCATGTGGTGTTTGGGATCCAACTAAAACTAAGTTGGTTCTTTTATTATGTAATCTCAACCGATATACGGAATTTATATGTTGTGTATATTCATGGTTGTTAAATTGCTACATTATATTCTGTATATATACAGTTTTTTTTGGCTTCAATTTTATGCCGTCCTTTCCAGCTTTCCCGCCGCACCGCGCGGGGCACCCTCTAGTTACATTTGTTTTCTGCACTTCTGCTAGGCTGCTTAGCTACCACTAGCCTTTTACTACCCAGCTGCAGAGAAACTAAAACGTGTATATATGAACATGAATTCCCTAACCATATAAACTAAAACGCCTCCGATGATCTAACCATATCTTGGTCCATCGATTTAAGGGGAAACCAATGATCAGTTACTTTATTTTATTTATTATATATATAGAACAATTACTCCCTCGGTTCCATAATATAATGTACAACTACTTTCTTTATATATTCCATAATATAAGGCATGCATACAATTAATTATGACATCTTCTTCATTAAATTATTAATTTTTTAAACAATTCACTCTCACATTCTCTAATTCTATTGTATGCATGCATTATATTTATTAGGATGATCCAAACTACAAGATGATAATAACTATTTCTTTATCTTTGGGTTAATGGTGGTTGTGCCTTATATTTTGGAACGGAGGGAGTAATTTATTAGAGTCACGTGACAACTTAGGTGTATTTTGTCGGAACACTACTACTAATAGTCTCAGTTTACTTGTAGTCAACTACTGTTGGTTGTAGCTTGGTGGCATACTCTACCTACCTATCAGTTGTTGATGTTACTCGCGGAGTATCGTTCTTTATCTTTGGTGCTAGATGACATGCATGCATGCTCATTGGATATCAGCTGATTCTTATATTAGGTACATTGTGCATGAAATGTCTTGTAAGCAATATGACTTATTAGCGATCGGTGGATAGTGGTTTGTATGTAGAACTCGTATACGTGGGGATTAGTGAGGACATACGATTCCACATGTGGAGGGGAGTATCGTGGTGGGTATACCTGATTTTTTTTCTTTGAGATGGAGATCTAATGGGTAAAATTAGTAGGTCCACCGATTTTTTTTTCCTAATTTATTAGAACACCATGTGGCGGTTTACGAGCGATTGTAGGAGACCACATGGTGGCTTGGGAGTTTTTGTAGGAAGTTAATTTAATGAACTTTTAGTATATATGATAGATAGATAGATGGATGGATATAGATGTACGTTTACACCAGGTCACATTTTCTCTGTTGTTTCCTAATTGGTTTTACTTTCATGCCTAGTTAATTAATTATATTAGCTATAGGGTTAAACCAATCTGCATGAGCACACAGACAGTAAAGTGGAGGAGGGGATTAGGTAACAGTTGCTTGCACAAGCAGGTGGACAGAAAGGCATGCATTCGCTTTAATCACACTGCTCTGAATGTGACATTTCTGTCATGCCGCTCATGCATGATTAGTGGCCGGAGTAGGAGTACACGTTACTAGTGGAAGGAGAAAATCTTGTTGTCGGAGGCTGCCGCGAACGGGTCATGTGCACACTTAATTACCGTGTAGTCACGTCCAAATTCCAAAAACATAGTAAGACGTTGAAGAGGATATTGAAACACGGGAGCAAAATTCACATACATTATATTAATTATTATACTCACGTCACATGGGCTGGAGCCTATTTATACGGAGGAGGAGCAAAGGATCGGATGAAATCGACCAAGATGATGAAGATAGCAGGTGTTGTTATTTTAGTTCTTGTTATCTGTCCAACTATTACTTCCGCTACCGAAACCCGGGGAGGTAAATCCATCCATCCATCTCATGTTTTCTCACAATCTAGCTGAGCTTGATTCTCTCTTCCTAATTAGTAGTAATTACTTGTGCATGTTTGTATTGTGTTAGCGCTTCTATTCCTAATTAATTACTTGTGCATGCATGCGCTAATTAATTCTGTTTGTATTGTGTTAACAGGCCGGGATGACGACCTTAGTGACGACAAAATCTGGACATCTCTGATTGCATTCGTGGGGCGCTATATGCTGACCCACTATCCTGCATCGAGGACATTGCAAAGAAATGCGGGTGGAATAATCTGACCCCTGCATGCGTGATGGAAGAGATGGACAGCTGCCACTAAGGCGACCACCGGCCACTCTCCATCAGTCTCAGGCTGACAGGCTCTCAGCCATAATAATTAATAAGCTGTAATAAGGGGCCTAATTAATATGTACTACTTCAGTATATATATATCCGAGCTGGTCGGCCAAGTTGTATCCATTGCTGAACCGCCCGGTCGGCGACTGGAACGGGTAGTCGGCGCCGTACCTCGGGTAGTTTGCCTTGCAGTTGGCCTTGCAGTTCGCCAGGAAGTTGTTGTTGCCGACGTCCACCGTGGAGTCCCCGAACACGAACATGGCCGGCACCGCGGGCTCCTCGGCGAGCCCGCGCCGCGCGAGCTCGAGCAAGCACAGCGCCGCCACGAGCGCGAATGCTCCGCGGCGGCTGGCCATCGCAGCGATCGATTCTCTCTGACTCTCTCGACCTGCTTCTTCACTGCGATGGCGCGCGGCCGACTTGGCAGTGTAGACTTGCAGAGCTCGTCAACGTGCACGTATATATAGCATGCGTGGCGAAGAACGTGACAAGAGAAGAGATCGACAGATCGTGTGTCAGCAATGCATGAACTGGGACGAGCCTGTACAGCAGCAGGCCAATGTCACTATCTTCGAATCCCTCGCCTCGGTTAATAACACCAAAGGATATCCTCCTTGTACCGTAATGCTTCGTGTTCCTTGATCACGTCGACGATTAAAAAAAAAAGGCAACGGAAGCAATACAACTTCAACTTGCCAATTTGCCATTGTGGCTGTGAAAAGAGAGCGCATATCTGGACTGAAACGTGTTGTGCCAGCGCAAGTCAGAATGTCAGAGTACGGGATTATGGTTTGGATTTTCAGTCCGTAAATCCGTTTTCCGTTGCAAACTAGCGACGCTACGTACATCCCGTCGGTATAGGACAATATAAATCCGTTTTCAGTACGTAGGCACTTCCGCATCGCAAAAGCATAGAATATATCAGCGACGAACAGGACACAATCGACATCAGTATTTCATACGCATCTAAATACGTACGCTACTAGTTAAGACTAGACAATTAGAGGAATCGCCTGTTCATGTTAGGTATACTGAATCCAGCAGTTCATGTTAGCCTGTTAGGTATACCAATCGACTAATCCAGCAATGGTCAATTAAAACCGAGGGAATAAGCTAGATGATTTTGACTTTTTTTATATAAAAAACACTTTCAGTAATTATTACTCCACTGAAATAATTGGTTAAATATATTGACTTTCTTGTATTATTAGAAAAGATACACTGATTTCACAATTCATAAGCATTTGTTGATCCACTTGAAATAAATAGCAAATTTCGCTATACCTGGTGGCTGGCTGCTCATATGCATACATTTCACATCGTAGACTATTGTCCGCATCCATGGTGTTTTTTCATTTGCGTAGACGAGCACATGAGCATCGCTATCCGATGCGGAGAAGCGTGTGGAAAGAGACATTTTTTTCATTAAGAAACCGGATCTTCGCTTCGAACTTCATGTTCGGCAGCAACAGACGGGCATGCTGCATTAACAGTTCATGGTACTAACTGAAGGCGTCTGTTCGCTGCAGACAGCGTCACGGAATCTGGAATTGATCTGGACGGCGACTATGGCGAACATATCATGCTCGCTTTGGCAAGTGGACGACAAATGTACACGCTGACATGCACGTACGGCTCATGTCAACGAAGTTCGAAACCTGGTTCTGTTTCAGGTGGTTGGCCTGTTTCCAGTGTCCAAGCGCCGGAGACTCGCAAAGCTACATCACTACAGAAGTACAGATCGGTTCTCTGTACCGCTGTACGTGCCAGCGATTGAGAAAACAAGGAACTAGCGTAACTTCCGGTCCGATGGCAGATTGGCAGGCACCAGAGTGAGAAACACGAATTACAGACGAGTAATTGCGACGATTACGCAAGTGACCTGGGCCAAAACTTGGGTAAATCCCTCCTGGCCCAACTACAGTGGCCCGCCCATTTTCAGACTAGTCAGCCTAATAGTTAAGGGAGGCAAAATCGACCTTTTCCGAGTCCAATCAAGTTGACTGCACGTTGCTATGATAATTCGTAGGTATAATCAGGATGATTTTACGAAAGGGCATGTAGCCTAGTGGTTACAGTGACCTGAGTAGTACCCCAAGGTCCTGAGTTCAAATCTCCTATGGAGCGAATTTCAGATTTCAGATTGGGTTGTTTGTGGGGCTAAGTTTCCTATTTTCAATGGCCGTATATATCCGGTTGGATATAGAGGCCGGGTAAAAAATACCCTTCTCTAAAAAAAATAATCAGGATGATTTTTTAATATACTCCCACTTGTTCAGTTTACTTAATGTTTCTTTATCCAGGTTCATGTTTGGGATTTTTCAGGCCAGACAAACCTAATATTAATGAATGAATGGAATAGGTCAAATCATGACTGCTGCCACTCAGAGCTAGAGGTATTATCAGTTGATACTCCCCTGCTTGATACCCTTGTTTTTCTGTTTCAGAATCAGGCATAAAATTTCCTTCATAGATCCATATTCTTATCATTTTTTTTGGCATGTGCAGAATATTCTTGAAGTGCAAGTCTATGCAATGTCTGACTCCTTAACTTCCAAGATTGGTGGAACCAGCAAAGAGTATACAGAACAATCTTCTGCAGATGTTAATGATATGGATGTTGATTTGTCCTATGGAAGCTTTGGAAGATCTAGCTCGCATGGGCTAATTGGATTGGAAAATCTTGGGAATACTTGCTTTATGAACAGTTCAATTCAATGTTTGGCCCACACATCAAAGCTTGTTGATTATTTCCTAGGAGATTATGACAGGGATATAAATCGGACTAACCCACTAGGACTGAATGTATGTATAGTTTGTCGTGAGTTTACTGTTTGTTTCTTTTGAATATATTGGCTAAATTCACTGTTTTTTTCATTAATTAGGGGGAACTTGCTTTGGCATTTGGAGAATTATTGAGGAGATTATGGAACACCGAGAGAAAACCAGTTTCACCACATCACTTTAAGGCAAAGATTGCTTGTTTTGCCCCTCAGTTCAGTGGCTTTAATCAGCATGATTCACAGGAGCTTCTTGCTTTCTTATTGGATGGCCTCCATGAAGATCTTAACCAGGTCAAGTGCAAGCCATATGAAGAAGCTAAGGATGCAAGTGGGCGCCCTGACAAAGAAGTGGCTGATGAGTACTGGAGTAATCATTTAGCTCGAAACGACTCTGTAATAGTTGATACTTACCATGTAAGTTCTTTAAATTTTTCGTGTGTTGAAGCAATTACACTATTATTTTCTCCTGCCATTGACCCTTTTCTGACATCTACTTGCAGGGGCAGTACAAATCTACATTAACTTGCCCTACTTGCAGTAAAACATCAGTCACTTTTGACCCATTTATGTACTTGTCTTTGCCTGTACCTTCCACGGCAAAGAGGACAATGACTGTTACAGTTTTCAGCACTGATGATAGCATAGAGCCGATCTCATATGATGTCACCGTGCCACAATTTGGGAGTCTTAATGATCTTGTTCAGGCTTTAAGTTCTGCTTGTTCACTGGGAGATGATGAAATCTTGCTGATTACAGAGGTATGCTTTTATCTCCATTGAGCTTTGGTCCTTTTGCATTTTTGCCCACTTTCTATCTCAGGTTAAGGTTAAACAGTATGAGTCATATTAGGCCTTTACTTACTGGAAGTGACTATCAGGTTTATAACAACCGCATCCTCCGATACCTCGAAGAGCCTTCAGATTCAGTTTCATTGCTGAGGGATGGAGATAAATTGGCAGCATTCCGGCTACCAAGAAAATATGAAAAATCCCCAGTTGTGGTTTTTACACACCAATACTTTGATGAGTAAGCACAATCAGATATATTTGTTGCTAGATTTTTATTTGACTCAGGTATTTTAGTAGAACTAATAATACGCTTTTGGTACCTCTGAATCCAGGCGTTCTAGTGCTGATAATATAACACCACAAATGAAGGAATTTGAGGCCCCACTGCTGGCAGTTCTTCCTGAGAGAGCCAATGGATTAACTCTGAAGAATATGTACCTGAAGTTGTTGGAACCATTAAGATTTTCCAAGAGTACTAGTTCTCTTAATGACAGTGGGAGGTGTAATAGTGGCTGTGCTGCTGTCATGATGGATGCAACGCCTGATTCAGATAGTAAGTTTCAGAGTGCTCCATCGGAAAACGCCCCTGAAAGTAGCCAGTCTGAGACTATTGAATGCCAAATGACAGAAGGACCTAGTGCGTCATATATTGGTGACACTACTGATTCTGATCGGGAGGCACACATGGAAGAGTTTGAATTTTATTTAATAAATGGAAGGGGTGAATTCCAGCAGACGAGAATACAAACAGATGAGGTGGATTTACTTGAGACAACACCAAACCGGCTACTTATCAATGTCCATTGGCAACAAAATGCAGTAGGACAATATGACACCTCAATGCTGAAAAGTCTACCTGAGATTCATAAGCTTGAGCTTATCCCGAAAGGAAATGAAGATTCTGTCGCACTACATGGTTGTCTGGAAGCCTTTCTAAAAGTGGAACAGTTGAAAGTGGAACAGTTGGACCCAGAAGACAATGTGGTGAGTGCCCCTTAGGAACAGCTGTTATGCTCTTGGCTTCACTGCTTATTGGATAGCCTTCTTTGCAATCTTCATTTCTTTTGTTAACCAAAATAGGTTGATGTGCGTATGTATGACGCTGAAATAGATTGATTACCTTTGCAAAATATTACCTCAATACATGGCTAGCTTGCTTTGGATTCTGAATTGGAAGTGTACTGTTGTACTGTTGTTGCATTACTGATACCCACTTTTTTTTCTCTGCTTTGCATTCAGGTACTGCCCATGCTGCAAAAAGCATCAACAAGCGATGAAGAAATTAGATCTGTGGAGGCTACCGGAAGTTCTGGTCATTCATCTCAAAAGGTTCTCGTACACCCAATTCACAAGAAATAAGCTTGAGACTATCTTTTTCAATGTCTTGATAATGAGCAAGGCTGGTTGGTTTCTGCAGCATGAAGAAGGGAAGGGATGGTACAAGTTTGATGATGAGTGCGTGAGACCTAGAACTGAAGACAGTATAAAGACACCTGCTGCTTATGTGCTGTTCTACAATGTAATAGCCTGCTAGTGATTAGCCTTGGTTCTACAAAATTCTTTTTGTCAACAAATTGTTGCGAATAATTTTAAAACGATGTAACCTCTCCTTTTAAATTAACTCGTGTGATTGATCTGTTCCTGTCGCTAGTACGACGCCATAGCTACTCCTGTGTTGCTCCATCCATGAATGGCTCTTTGCCAATTCCTGAGAGTCAGATGACACTGACATGATGATCATTGAAGGTCTGAAATCCCCATTCTGTAGCTTTGCTTTATGGACCAGGAAAATATATCCATGGTGATTTCTGATTCCGTCCTATCTCCAGAACTCTGCTGTTTGATAAAGAACAGAAGATTATTGCTGCCCTCAGTTCTGTTTGGCCTGATTGCCTTGGACAAATATTCTGACATCTCTCAAGAACATCTTTTCTGCCTTGACATATCACAGGACCAGACCAGGTTGGATGGGCATCAGAGCTTTATGTGCAACAGTATGTTGATTGCAATTGTCATAAATAAGAACAATAAAAAAAATAAGTCTAACTACTCATTAAAAACATCCCATACCAGAGTTTGATTAAAATCATCTAAATGTCTAACTACTCATCTGTCATCTTATATCATTGACAAGAGTGAACTATCAGACTGCCACTGTCGCTTCCTTCTAAACCCATCAATTTGTTCCTGTGTAAAACCTTTGTCCAGCCGATCCCCATTCCAGTGCTCCATACGCTTGAGCATAAATAAGCCATAAGCCAGAAGACAGACGGCGATGGACGTTTAAACTCCACATCAAGGGATTTCTCCAAGTGAAAATCTTAGATTTGTTAAGATCAGACGATGTCGGCGTGTTCTTCTTGAAGGCTTTGTTTTAGAAGTTTTATCCTCCTTCTTGAAGGCTTCGTTTTAGGAGTTTTATCTCTTATTGGATTGTTGTTCTTAGTTTTTAGGTTCAGTATGTCAAAACTGAGGTTTTCACTGGTTTTTTTTAGGTTCAGTATGTCAATACCGAGGTTTTCGCTGGTTTTCCATAAATTAATCGTGTCGTTGTAAGTTTTTGGGTCCAGCTTTCCTTATAAACTGGATCAACTCTCTTCTTCTATAGTGAATTGCCGGAACTCCCTGCCTGTCCCCTCGAAAAAAAATAAGCTGAAGTGCATATTTATAGCAATCACTGGAGAATGATAATTGTGCAATGCATGGACGGTTGATATAAAAAACGGGAGAGATCTCAACTTTTCTTTTTTAGCTTGCCGCATGTTGAGCTTGGTTGTATGATAACTAGATAGAAATAAAAGAATAGCGCTGTTAAATCTTGATTTCGGGGGATTTGAAAATTAAACCTGGCAATGTGCATTGGTGATGGTGAGTAAGAAAAGGCATATAGGCTACACTTTGGACCCACCCCTTGTTTATATGGAGTTCATTTACGCCTTACAAACTGAACTCACGCTAAATAAACCCAACCAGCCAAACTTGTGATGGCCGAGTAAAACTTTGATACATTTGCGTATACGGTATATATATACCTGGCCAAACTTGTCATGGCCGAGTAACTCCTGGTGTTATGGTGTTAGGGTCGCTGACAAGCACCAGCCGGTTTGTCAACTAGTATCGCGACAGGGTTCGGCTGCTGCCGCTCGCGTTGGTGGCGCGGCCGCAGCGGAGCGCGTTGCTCGGGATGGGGAGCTCGTCGCGGAACGAGTGCGACGGCGTGTACACGCGGAGGTAGAACTGCTGGCCCTGGTACCTGCGCGCCCAGTCCTCCGACCTGAGGTTCCACATCCCAACGTTGTCCAGCGCCACCAACACCGCCGTCCACGCCCTCGGGTACACCTGCACAAGCGAGCAATTTTAACCAGTTTGCAATTCGTTTTCGTGTAATCCCCTGTGTCCGGCACCACGTCGAGTGAAAATTGAAACGAGACTGCGTGCGTTACCTGAACCGTGCACCGGGAGACTGCGTCGACGAGGTTGTAGCCCTTCCTGCTCTGCTCGCTCCACGCTCCCTTGTCCATCCTGCGACAATGCAGAAAGTGAACGAAAAAAAAAATCAGCGAACAGATGAGACCAAATGGTGCAAGCTGCATGAGTCAGGACTCAGGAGGCAATGTAACGTGACCGTACCCAACGACGAACACGCTGTAGCCGTCGAGGTGCCAGCTCTGGACGCTGTCCTCGCTGTTCTCGAACACGATCTCGAGGAAGGACCGGTAATCGGAGTCCATCACGGCCGCCTCGCTCCGCGGAGCCGCCGCGGCGCCCGCGGGCGGCGCGTCCGGGATGCCGCCGAGCCGGAACACGTCGCTGATCTTGTAGTAGTCGGCCAGCTTGAGCGGCGTGTCAGCCTCCACGAACGACACGCCGTTCACGGCGTACCGCTGCTTGCCGGCGACGCGCCCCGCCGAGTTGGCGAGCCGGATTGTGCGTGTCACGTTGATCGAGCCGTAGTGGTACGAGCCCTGCGGGTTCGGCCGTGGCCCGCTCGCCGTCAGGTTCGTCCTGGGATTGGGAAACATCAAAAGAAACCCACCGGTCAGTACCAGCATCTGCCGTCCACCGCGAGAAACGGACGGTCAGGATGAGGCGATGCGGCGAACCTGATGGAGCGAGCCTGGTCGAGCGAGAAGTTGATGTCGTCGGCGAGGCCAGCCGGTGGCGGTGGCTCGGAGATGGTGGCGCTCGAGCCGGCGTAGCGCAGGACGGCGGACGAGTTGAGTGCACGCTTGGCGAAGCGGGTGGAGACGGTGATTTGGTAGACGCCGGGCGGGCGGTTGGCGGTGAACAGCACGGACAGCGACTGGCCGGCGTGGACGTAGAGGGAGCTGTAGGTGTTCTGCACCGTGTGCGTGCCCTCCACCTCGACCAGCGTCATGTTGTGGTCTTGGATCCTCAAGTTGAGCGTGCTCTGCAGGCCGACGTTGGAGACGCGCAATCTGTACGTCTTCCCTGCAAAAAGAAAAAAAAAAGTACACATTACCAGTGCTTGAAAATCTCACGGTATGATCAGATTGGTCAAGGTCACTCGAAAATAGTTGTGTTCTACGTAAAGGCAAAAGGCCTCACCTTGCTCAACGGTGAAGCTTGCGCCATTTGGACCTTTGCCGTTAATCAGGATGCCATCAGGGGAAGGCAGCTGCTTTCCACTGTCCAGCATGGCTTGCAGAGCCTAAGCAGCAACAGCAAAACAATCACTTAGTACAAGGATCCATCTACTGGTGATGAAATTAGTGTAACTGCAATGCCATGCCTTGTGGCTGGTCTTGTACCAGTCGCCGATCAGCGCGGTGTACTCGCCGGCCGGCTGGTCGAAGGGGACGGGGATCAGCGGGCGGCTGCGGATGCGGATGGCGCCAAAGCCGCCGGCGGCCTTGTGGAAGGCGAGCGACGGGAAGTAGAAGAAGCTGCCGATCTGGTCCTTGGCCTGCATTTGGTAGGTGAAGTTCTGGCCCGGCGGGATCGGGCAGTTCGTGCCGGACACGCCGTCCTGCCACGAGTTCTTCCTGTGCTGAAGCCCGTTCCTGCAATTGTTTGTGACTTTGCATTTTTGATTTTTGTAGTTACGGTAAAGAATCGATGTAATTGTGAGGGATGGCATATTTGAAATAATGCACATATGCGTGATCTAAGATTGTATTTCAGGACCGAAAATAAACGTCGGAGGTGATCTAAAACTAGCATACATAACAAAAACGGAAACAAAGTGGAAACGTATGCCAATAAGGCTGTGTTTAGATTCAAATTTTGGATCCAAACTTCCAACTTTTTCCATCACATCAACCTATCATACACACATAACTTTTCAGTCACATCGTACCAATTTCAATCCAAACTTCTAACTTTGGAAAGAACTAAACACAGCCTAAGGCAATAACTAAACTCTCTCTCTAAGTTTGTGGTGTATTAGATGCACGGACGCGACTACAAAAGCTAGCTAATCATGTAATCAACCTAATCTGCACGCAAAATGCGTTCCAAAACAAACTTCCACGTTTTGGGTTCCCCATGACAAATCTAGCCTAGTTGATGTTTAGCAGTATATTCAATCAAACCAAA
Source organism: Oryza longistaminata (assembly GCA_009805545.1). Lineage (NCBI taxonomy): Eukaryota > Viridiplantae > Streptophyta > Magnoliopsida > Poales > Poaceae > Oryza > Oryza longistaminata. The sequence goes on from CM020181.1 coordinate 23,127,854, forward strand.
GATAAGTTCATCTACAGAATAGTGCACAGAATTTGTACAAACTAATGATGAAAATGAGCAAGAACGCAGATTGACTGGGTGCAACGCTTGAGAGCGTTTCTGTGTAAAGTGAACTTGCCATGACAGAAGAAACGGCTCCGACAAACGGTTGTGCACGTTGACGATCAAGTTATCATTCGTCTGGCAGTCAATCTCCGGCCCCGGAAATTGCCCATTGATCAGAATACCCTACATGAAGAAAAAAACACACACAAACAAGTACTAAAAGAATTAGAGAAACAGCGTACACATCAACCCTGACCAAAGATGAACAGCAGAACAGATCCATCAAAATCTACACCTGCTGCTGGACGCCGAGAGGATTGATGTTCCCAGTAGTAACCTCCCAATCGAAAAATCTATACGGATCTTCTGCCCGTGAGGAGGAGGCGAAGACGAACATGTAGACGCAGACAGCGGCCAGGGCTCCCATGCTTCGCCGTGACGACATGACGCCGGTCGACGCTAGCTGCCGGGAGACGGTGGTACGGCGGTCAGGCGGCGGAGATCGATAGCGCGCGCGGCGCCTGCTGTGGACTCTGCTCCGGGTCCCGTACGTCGCACATTTTATAGATGAGATCTACTGGGACGCAACCGCAACAGCATCGATGTACGTGAAAAAAATCATCGTTATTGAGTTTAGGCAGGGTGGTTTAGTTTAGGAAGAATTTTAATTCTGTTACAAAAGAGATAAGATATTACAAGGGGATTGGTAACAGAATTTGTGGTATGTCTATGGAGCGATGGACGGTCGTAAAATTCGTGGTGTTTCTGCTCATCTTAGCTGATGCTTTTGGGGATAGACGAACTTCCTATGTCTTATATCTGCCCTTTGTTTGTCCGGTTTTGTTCATGTCCTTATATCTTCAACGCGGGAACAGTTTTATGGATTTCTCTTCTACATGTCCAGCATTGATACGACCTAAATTAAACTGGCCCGGAATAAGTTTTGTGACAAAGTTGTGATTAATTTACAGACCGCGCGTGTACTCATATGTATGCGTAAAGGAAAGGAACACGTACGTTTGTGCTCATTGTTGACTGCATTACAAGGCAGTATGACCACCGATCTCAACTTGGAAGGCAAGGTTAAAAAAAAAATACAAGACCGTTGTAGCCACCGATCAACTGGTAAATTTACAAGGCAAATTTTGAATCCGTATTTGCCAGCAACGCGGACTATCATAGCTAGTATTTTTGACTTGAAAGAAAAACTGGTAAAACTCTTGGGCCTTACTTCACCATGAGATCGTCCAAATGGGCCGGAGCTGCACCGCGAAAGCAGCCCACGGGCTACAAAGCACGCGCTTCACTCGCTCTCGCGGCGAAGCCTCTCTCCCTCCCTCTCTCGCTGTCCGGTGGGCCCAGGTCGTCCCCACCCGACAGCGCTCCGCCTCTCCTTCCCGACTCCACCGACCCCCGCGCCGAGCTTTCTCGCCTCCCGCGAAGTCGCCACCGCGCGCTGCTCGTCCGTCGTCGCCGCTGCATCCGCCTCCTCCTCGTCCTCCCTACGGCCGTAGGGTGCGGCGGCGGAGGGGGCGACGATGCCGCGCTGCGGAGCCGGAGGTCCCTGCGTGTGGATCCGGGCCCTATCCCAGCCGCAACGCCACGGTGCGCGCTGCCGTTGTTTGGTTCGATTTTGGCTGTGGGTCTTACCGATTTGTGCGCAGGGAGGAAGCCATGGCGGGGCGTGAGGGTCGTCGTGCTGCTGCTGCACGCGCTGTTCATCGGCGCCGTCTTCCTGCTCGATCCGACGCTCCAGAGGCAAATCCACGAGGCCAAGTGGTACGAGTACGACCCCCCCCCCCGCCCTCCCCCCTCCCTCCCTGAAAATTCTCCGAAATGTTTCCGTCGGAGTTCGTGTTATTGGTTTCTGTTTGAGCTATATGGAGTCGATATGCTCCTAGCTTCGGGTGGCAACTAGGGCTCTTTACATGGGCAACATTTCGTCGGGTCGTAATTGGCAATTGGCTTGTGTCAGGTCGCAGCCTGCTTTAGTTGAGAACAAGCATGGTTTTTATGTATGCCTTCTATCTGCAATGCCGTCTGTGAGGATGAGGTCGTGAAATTACTGGGCTGAGAGCCTTCCAGCATGTTATAATAGTGTAAATTGTATTTAAGTTTGATATAGAAAAAGAAGGATTGCGTAACATGTTTGGACAATTAGCATGGTGTCCCGCAAATGGTGACATGGGGGCTAAGGGCATATTGCTTGACACTCATTTGTCTCGTTCATCCTATTCAACACATGAATTAATAGAAGTTTTAAATGGAACAACATGATTGTCGTATGATTTTCACCAAATATGTTGTCTAAAATTTGTAGTTTACTATGGACATGCCAGGGTAAATCTGCTTCGAACAATGCTGCAGTAGCATTATATCATGAACTTTATAATAATATTAGTGGATAAAGCGGCATGTTATTGACCTTGAAAACTAAAAACAACATATTTTGTTACTTAGATAACAATTCGATATTCCGAACTAAGATAGTATAAGCCATAAAGCATACCGCATACACCTGATGGAAACTGATGTTTTTTGTTTGTAATTTAGATATTGTTGTCTCAGATGTTCTAGTGCACATTTTATGACTTGGACAAAGTGACCTTGATAGGAACTGAATAACTATGCTACTAGAACACAAGTGAATTATAAATGCCTATTGATCAATAATTCAATAGATACAATGTGTTGCTCCCTTCCTTCCTTATCAAGCTACCAAGGTATTATCGGAACCACAAATCACTTTTTACTGTTAAAAGTTGATGAAAAACGTGTTTATTTAAAATATTATATAGTCCATAGACCATGTGCATATTTCTTTGTTCATCTTGTTGTCCTTGAGCTATATGTGAAAATAGAGCATCGGATCAAAAGTTGTGCCTATATTTAAAAAAGGGAACATGTATGTTTAACAACCAGTGCTGACATGATGATGGCATCAGCAGACCTTTGCCCCTTTCCTATAATCCACATGCACGTACTTCTTCTAGCAGGTCCACGTGTATGTGCTCAGTTCTCATGAGACCCGTGTTAGCCAGCTTTTGAAGTTTTAAAAACCAGCAGTTATGCTTTATTGACACATATTTTCAATGAGGGTCCACTGAATCAATGGCCAGATGTTTTTTTTTTTCCTTTTTTGTGAGAATTCGTAATTCTTCTCTCTTTTCTTAGCACTTCTAAAAGGCCTTTGACCAACTCTTATATGTAATATATAGTTTTTTTTTTCTATTTTTATCTTAGCACCTCTAAAAGGCCTTTCACTAACTATTGTATATTATATATACTACAGCTGAATGTCAGCTGATGCTATCCAGCCTATTTGGAAACTGAAAACACTATTGTGTCATTTCTCTGTTTATATGTATATCTAGAAGAAATTCCATCACCCCTCTATTTAATCTTATTCTACAATCTGCTTTGATGGCAGGTACATAATTCTATATGGGTTGCTGGTTTTACTTACCTTGGTACAATACCTATATACAGCCACTTCTTCTCCAGGGTAATTGATCCTTGCGGATGTTGAAGTTTTCCCTAGATGATGACACTTATACGTTGCGTTTACTTGACTCTTGTGCTGTTAGATATTTACCTGATATGTTGACAGCTGGCTCAAGGATGCATGCAACCTTTATTAATACAACAACTCTCTCAAAGTAATGTCTTACTTTATGTTGTTTTGCCTTATGATATATATGTATTTTAAGTGCTGAGCCTGAGTATCGTACACCACTTATTTATGCTAAATTAAATGCCTTTGTGATTAAGAAAAGGCAGGCCAATTCCAAAAGTGGAAGCTTAAACTCTGCCATGAGTCGCAGCAAAATAGAGCAGCAAAATCCACAATCCACTACAGCTTTGTTACTACAGCAGACGATGGATCTATATCCTCCTGGAACATCCACCAGGTACACCTGTTTATGTTTGGAATTTATGCTGCTGAAGTGTAATATTCAATATCTTTTGTCATGTAATTTCTGTCCTGTGATACGGTTGTATGCTCCATTTTATTTTAGGGATTTCACATGCTCTTACTGCCGGCTCATCCAGGTATCTTTGGTTTTCCAAATTTGGCATCCAGAGATAGTATTAACTGAATACAGTGCTCCAAAAATATACACAAACAAAGATAATTTGACTTGACATAATGTAGGTCTTTCAAGGATGTAACAAACTAACAATCTGCATTTTGTAGGAGGTATGCTTATTATGGTGATTAGTCTTGTGTTATGCCAATGCACTGAATGACAGGACCAGTGTATCTTAGATTATGGCATGTGCCAATCGCCCTATTTTTTTTTGTATCTACTAAGTTGAATGTTGGTTTGCCAATGTATGACATGACCAGTTATGACTACTAGCATCCTTTCTCATCAGTGTGTCCAGTCTTAAGACCCCTTATGCTTGCCAAAGTCCAAACGATAATGAGAGTTTCTCTGGCTTGATTTTTGAGAAGTCATAGCCATCACCAGTCACAATCTATCTACTTAGAAAAAGGTAGACACTATCTGAAAAAGAGAGAAGGACACACTGAACTTCTTTTCCTTCATGAACACACCGTGCTATGCTCGTTGTTCTTCTCAATTAACTTTGTAACTGCTCACATTTGTATGCATTATCCATATTTTTTAGTTACCACAAATTTCATTCATACTAGCGTGTCTGAAGTTTTTTGTCCTGTCTACTACCTTTTGCAGCCTCCACGCACCAAGCACTGTCATGACTGTGATAAATGTGTCCTCCAATTTGATCATCATTGTGTTTGGCTTGGAACATGCATTGCTAAAAGGAACTACTGCAGATTTTGGTGAGTTCTGAATTTATATATTGTGCAGCTTAGTTTGAACATATGCTTCTCAGGTGCAGCATAATATCCTGTGTGGTGTATGTCATGCAATCTCTACATAAGCACCCGAGTGTCCTGCTTCAGTTAACATGTGTTTATTGTGAGAAATCAATTATTTGTGTGCTCATCCATCCATTATTTCTTTAGGTAGTCAATTTGTGTCTTGTCTTAATTTTTGTACTCCAAGTCTCTGTGGCAGAACTGTAGATCGAGAAAACCTGTATGAAGATACCAGGTTATAACGGTTATATGCCTTTTGCCTAATTATCAAACCATGCCCTCACACTTTCTTCATCTTGATTCTTATCAAGGATTTATTTGGCTGCAATTAACTGTGCACGGAAGCTGTGCTAAATCATTGCCATGCCTTTCCTTTAATATTGATCTAGTAGGAATTAGCAGGACTGTGTGTTCCCAGCAATTCATTCAACCTATACCTCCCATCTTCCATAGTCCAGAATTCTAGAAGTCTGATGCTTGTTATTGTGTTACATTTTCTTGAGGAGGTTGGTCAGGGATCATGTTAGTCTTAATTCTTAGGCATCCTAAATGGAAAAAAAAAGGAGCTAACATGCCTCATTGAAATGTACATATAACAAGCTAATGTTGTTCTATTATATGACTCATCGAAAGTCTTGGCAGCTATCCTCAGGACATATTAATGTTTTTCAGGTGGTACATATTCGAACAAACAGTTTTAACTGTCTGGACTGTTGCTTTCTACATTCAGTTCTTTTATTTGGGCACCGTTGTATCCTGGTATGTATTTTACCCCTTTTAGACCCTATATGCACAAAGATTTTTCAGTTGTGCCTTTTAGTTGGTCTCCAGTTTGATTCACCAGACATCTCATCTGAGTATATTGGTTATTTTTCATGGACAGGTGGAAGTTTGCTATTGGTATTGTACTTTTGGTAGCATTGATATTAATCCTCGTGGTCCTGCTGCCCTTGTTGATATTCCATGCGTAAGCTTCTAGTTTATATGCCTGACACCAAAATAGTTGAAGATCTGAATGTCTTATGTGTCATAAATACACAAACCAACCGTGATCCAGGGTTTACTACTTCGGTATGCACAAAGCTACTGCATGCAGGGGCGCCAGGAGGGGGGTGGGGGCTGAAATTTTGGAATGAAAAAAGTGAAAACTGAACAACTTTTGACTAAATTTGAATAATTCACAAAGAAAAACAAATGAAAAAGTGAAATTTTCGGACGAAGGGATGTGAAATTTTGGAAATTACAAACCCTACCGTGAACCTTCTGTACAACTCTTGCTGGTTCTGGTAGTTGTATTGATGAGCTTGTTTATATGTCTGCAGTTATCTTGCTCTTACGAACCAAACAACATATGAAATTGCCAGAAGGAAGCGGATTTCTTACCTAAGGTATTAGAATGGCTGAAGATTAGCAATTATGCTTGTGTATATGTATTTGCTTGTCATTACAACACAAGTAATGAATCATTGGAATTGTGCCACTTTCAGGGAGGTTCCTAGCAGGGTTCATCCATTCAGCAAAGGCATTTGCAGAAATCTGTATGATCTTTGCATCTCTAAACACAGGGGATTTTTTCTGGAAGCAGTGCCCCCGCTGGAGGTACTACAAGCCAGAGCTAGACCTTACACTTGCCGAGATGTAATCTCCTGCCGGTGCTGTTAGGAGCTTGGTATATGCTCTATATCTGGACTCACTAGTTTAGTGTAATGCAAATAATATGGTAGCTATAATTTGTGTCTCATTTTTCATGTACAGTGTATGCGCATTTTTCTCCTAGAAAATCTGGATTGATCGATATCCATACCTTGATCTGAGTATGCTCAAATCTGGATTTTTTTTTTCTTATGCATTTGTAGATTCAGAAATGGTGAGAACTCTTATCAGCGTACAGGATGACGGATAGAATCCTGGGAATATATGGCCCTGTTTAGTTCACACTAAACTTCCCCCCAACTCCCAACTTTCCATCACATCACATCACATCAAAAATTTTCCTACACACATAAACTCCATCTTTTTTTTCCAAACTACCAACTTTTCCCAAACTTCTCTCCAATTTCAGGAAAAACACAGTCAACCTTTACTTGTATATTCAATTGTGTGATCCAAGGGCCCGACTGGTAGTGTTCCCAATTCTGGTTCTTGGTGATTCTGATTCCAATTCTCCTGAATGGCTGAATCAGATCGTCAACAGAACCAGAACCAGATGTTTGGCTAACAAACTGAACCAGATATTTGGCTAACAAACTGAATCCTTATTCTGATATGACTATGAGGTTGTCCTAGCTTAATTGCCCATATTAACATAGGCAAAAGTACTTGATACCATTTCTAACGTATTCCAATGGTCTGTTTTTACCACGCACACAAACTTTTTTTTTTTTTTTTTGAAAAGAGGGCAAAAGCTTTGGTTCGTATATATTGATAGAGCAGGGTGAAAAAAATACAAAATGTTATTTACATGGCTTCATCAAAACGAGGCCCGGGAAAGGCTCTACGGAATTCCTCCCAAAGCGGTAAAGCTCTCTTAACCTAGTCGCCCCCACCCAAGTGGTCGCTTCTTTTTTAATTTTGGCGAGAACGGTCATTGGTGGTTGGCCCTTGTTCCGAAAGATTCTTGCGTTCCATTCGCACCACAGCTCCCAGGAGATGAGAATCACTAGGATCTTTATGGCCTTGGTCGAATTCTGCATACTGTGCGTAAGCATGTACCACTACTCTTTGACGGAGGTGCAACTGTCCCAATTCTGGAGATTAAGGTGTAGTCCCGACCATCATTGAATCTCCATCCAGATTCGCCGGGAGAATCTACAGTGGGCGAGAAGGTGGACTGCCGTCTCCTGTGTTACGTGGCAAAGAGGGCAAACTTGTTGATTTGCCCATCCTCTTTTTTTTGAGCCTATCGGCTGTCCACACCCTGTTTTGCAGGACGAGCCACTTTGGTGGCGCCCAACACTTCCAAATTGCCCAACACACACAAACTTTTGTTTTTCTTCTTCCCTGTACCGACAGCCATGCATCTTTTTGTTTTTTAAGCTGCCATTTCTGTCCATCTTCCTCATGGACTACATATTTCTGTTGCTATAATCTCTGCTCTATTGTTCTGTATGACTATCTCGTTCGATTTCGTTCTCATGTGCTCTACTGTACTCGGTAGTCGGTAGTAATGTTGAAGTGTTATTAGAGCATAGCTTCTAAACAAAATCAACCTATTACAGTTGTGCTGAGAAAAGACAAAATCACCACACTACATTGCGTTTTCCGTCGGTTTCACAGGTTTTGCTGCATTTGCAGTTTTCTCACTGGAAATCCGCAGGCTTGAAGAACTTCACATGCAGGCCTTTCTCCACAAGGCCCCAGAGATTCCCAACTATGAGCACGAAGCTCAGACCCATGCCAAGGCTTCCCAGCCCCCAGTTGGTGTACCACATGGCGGTGCCCTTGGCCGGCCTCATGATCGCCACCCACATGAAGCACGGGTACGCCAGCGTGACCGGCAGCGAGATCCCCCCGAGGAGGCCGGCGAGCTCCGACAGGAACGGCAGCGCGACGGCGATGAGGAGGTTGATGGCGCCGAAGAGGGCGCGGAAGCCGGCGCGCATCCACCACGGGCACGGCCGGTCCTTCTTGTGGACGTACCCGGTCTCCATGTTGTCGAACACCGGCATCGCATAGATCTGGTACGTGGTCAGGCAGTTGACGATCACCAGCAGCGTCGCGGTCCCCAGCAACACCCTGGACACGTCCCGGCTGTGGAACTTGTACAGCGCGCTCAGGATCCCATTTGGTGGTATCTGCATCGAACGAACGGACGCACGGGGTCGATGAATTTCACAAGAGAACATTTCAAGTTCAGAAGCACTTTTTTGTTCATCGTTCAGGCCAGATGAGGCACTCTCACCTGGTCGCCGTAAGCCCAGAAGCCACCAACGGCCACAGGGTACAAGCAGAGTGCGATGATGACGTAGGCAGCTTTGACGCCCTTCCACATCGGCACATGAGAAGGATGTTTCAGAGTCGATGGCATTGTGGCCTGCGAGTTGATGGCAAACATACACTCATCAGTGACCTTATCTTTTCCATCGTTGTCAGTGGCTGAGTGGAGACGGAAAGAGTGAGAGAGAGACTTGACCTGAATCTCGAGCACAAGATTGTGCCCCCTAAACGCGAACGCGATTATGCCGAGGCCATTCAGGATACCAATCGCGCCGTCCTCCTCGCCGGTGGCCCTGACCGGGTCGTAGGACACGCCGGCCACCCTCCCCTTGGCGACGGACACGACCCAGATCATGGTGCAGTACGCGACGGCCGCGGTGGCGCCGACGAGCGACACGCCGGCGATGGAGTTGAGGTTCGGGAGCTGGGACAGCAGCGCGGCGACGCAGGTGAACACGAGGTACCACTCCACGGTCGTCAGCGGCCGGGCCAGGCACACCTCCCCGCACGCGATGTTGAACAGCAGCTTCATGCTGCCGCCGCCGACGATGATGAGCGCCGTGCAGGTGCCCGCCGACAGGTACATGACCGGGAGCAACGCCAGTATCTTCCCCCATTTCTCGCCTGATCAAAGTCGAAGGCATGCATGAGAAAACAGAGTCGCCGCAGAAAGAGTCACAGTAAGTCGCCGTGAACTCGAGAGGAAAAAAAACGCACCGAAGACGGTGGTGGCGAGGTGCATGTATCGGCTGTACCGGGTGCCACCGGCGACGGGCTCGTGGAGCTTGACGAGAAGCCACAGCGTGTAGAGCTGCCACGCGAACGCCACGGTCAGGCAGATGATCGCCCATGTCCTGCAACACACACACACACAGCGCGCCATGTCACATGTGCATGTTCCACGGTTTCCACGTACTCGCTGGTACTACTAGATCACTAGGAGCAGTACGTAACACGTCGAGCGCGTACCACCCGAGGAGGGAGAAGGCGACGGGGAGCACGAGCGCCTGGAAGCCGATGCCGGAGCTGAGGCTGTGGAACGCGGCGTAGTAGGCGTTGCCGCTGCGGGACTCGGTGATGGGCAGCCAGGCGTCGCGCGGGTCGGCGAGCCGCGTCATGTGGCCGACCTCACCCAGGTAGCCGCTCACGCTCGCCACCGCCTTCCTCACGGGGCTGGCGATGTTCGGCGTCCCCATCCCTCGCAACGGCGACGCCCGGCTGCTCTCCGGCGCCGCCGCCGGTGACTGTATCTGCGACGGCGGGGCCGACACCGGCGGCGGCGTCGGCGTCGGCGGAACCGACGTCACCTCGCTCGACATGGCACAGGCACGCCGCTGCTGCTGCCCGCGGCGCTAGGCGACGTAAAACACCACGGGCGGTTTGGTGCGTTTGCTGGGCGGAATGCTTGAATCCCGGGAGGGTTTAAGGGGAGACGAGATTTATAGGTGGTCGTCGCTCGCGCGCGCGGTTGGTGATCGAGTGGGCGAGTCATGCTCATGGAGCGTAGGTGTGAGGGCGGGCGGCAGGCAGCGCGAGCACGGAGCCGTGTGTATGGAAATTGACTCGAGGGCAGCACGACCGTACTAGCCCCGGTCGTAAAATAGTGGCTCGGCCTGTCTCCCTCTCTCGAGCCAAACACGTACAACGAACAACGTCCCCACCATTATACCGTAGTCGGACGGAGGTAGGCCATCGACGCAGCCGGTTGACTGGTACATGTGCAGTGATACATTAATTTATGGGACTGCCCGTCTGCCATTTGACATAAATAAAACACTATAAGAAACTAGCGAATTCTGGTACGTTGGATCAGTTTGAGATTTGTGCAGTGCCCAAACCTAACCTCTCTCCTCCTCGTTCCTCACTCACTATTAAAAAATGATTTAAAATGATTTTTACAAACACCCCTAGCTAGTTCATTTTCACATACGAAGAGATACGTATGTAAAAATATTTTAGGGGTGTTCACTAAAGACCTGTTTAAAAAATAAGATAATTTTTGCATACAAACCTATTAAGAGGTCCGCATGCTAAATCTTTACATCGAGTCGGACGCACATTCTTCCCTCCCTCTTCTTTTCTCTCTTTTAAGATCATAATTAAGTCCCTCTACTTTGCTCCTCCTCCTCTCCTCAATCTCTCTTTCCTCCCCTCTTCCTATCATGTATTCTTCTCTTTCTATCTCACCCCTCATCCCCTTCTTGACAAACAACGACAGGAGTGACCAATGGGTGACGATGAGAGGGGCGGTTCATCGTTAGAGGCCTCTGGAGAAACACGCAGTAGGTGGGTGGTGATAGGACTATAGGAGTTTGCGCCACGACGGGTGGATCTACCACATCCAGCCCCGTGACGGGCGGATCCGGCGCCCTTGGCCCTTCGACGGAAGGTGTTCCCGCATCGCCATCTTCTCACTGTCGAAACGCCCCTGCCTCCTAACTACTCATTTAGCTTTACCCTCACCACCAACACACGCCCACCGTCCACTATCGACCCTGTGGCTTCGGTGGTGCCGTTACGTTGCCCCTTCGCCGCCGTCATCCCTCTAAGCTTAGAGAACACTCCCCTCTTTCCCCTTACCTCACCCTTTTCCCACCCTAACTCTATTCTAAAATCTAAACCCTAAATTGTCAGGTCATTGTGAGCGGTCAGAGTTCATCCGAATCACCGGAGCTAGTGAAAGAGTCTTAGCACGAATTAATCATGAAGCACATCCCGTGATAAAAAAGTAATTGCAATACTTAAGGAGCTAGTGAAGGAGTTTTATCACGAATCATGAAGCACATCCCGTCGAATACAAAATGGTGATTTTCGCAGATATTTAATTTTCATGCATGCGGCTCACCCAACCGCGCATGCGAAGATCGTCTTCCTTCGTCTGGAAAACCGATTCAGTATCAGTGTTTAGGCCTATATTTTTGTATATTGTTATTTAGCAGTTCCATATAATTATTCGGACGATCTGCATGCATGGTTATGTGCAGAAAACCCATTGATTGCGTCAATGCACGTGGTTTCAAACGACACGTGCTGATCTCCATGCATGGTCCAAAACCCCTCTTTGGTATAAACGCATGTGGTGTGAGCTCAATAGTTACGGGCGTCTGCATAGTGCACAGACGATCGAGAACGGTAACGAAATCACGATATATATCACGCATGCCGGCCTTCGATAACATTCTCCCCATGGCTAAACATCAACGACGTGGTCCTGCTTCGTTGGTGAGACAGTTGAAATGCAGAACCAGATTTCAACACCCAGGTTACAGAAATTTCTAAGGCTCATCGACTAATCCTGTGCATGATTTTCAACGATTAGCTACGACGTGGGTGGAAGATACAGGATTGCACGGCACTACAGTACTGTTTTGTAGTGCTTTCGTGGTACATATTAGTCATTTAGTCTAGGTTATAATTATCGCCGGAACATCGAGTGCTCACGTCCATCTCAGCAAAAGGGAAGAAAGATTAGTTAGACCTCGTAGTCAAAACTAAAGGAAGAAAAGATTTGTTTTGCGTACCAAATTTCATTCTTCTTCATTAAAGCCGATAGACAAGATTCCATAAAAGCCATGCAGTACTGTTGCGAGTGGATCCTTTTTGTGAGACATGTGATTGCTTATTTGCTTACCACAAAACAACTGAGATATCATGGGGTTCAAATCTGTACCGTTCTGCCCAACCCAAATAATCTATCGATCGTTATTACGTACTGACGTAGCACTCCAAAATCAAAGATGACGTTAGGTAGCTTCAGCTTGAGTCGTTATCAGGAATCAATGTATGTTTCCACTATTGTATAGCACAATAGCTACTCCCTACTGTTTCTTAATGAGAATGTACAATCCACTTCAAAGTGTGAGAACATTTTCTCCTGAAGTAGTTAAGTAACCTACCCAATGTTATTTTTGAAGGACATTTCTACTACCAAAGTACGTATAATTAAAAGTTCTTAAACGTCAAAGGTCAACGGTGTTCACGAAAAAACAACGTTCGTTCACAATCCACATGAGAGTACGTACCCGGACAAAAACTTAGTTGTACAACTACCGTACCTATTTCCTGATGGTTGGTGAGTGATGACCAAGGGTTGGCAGTTTGGCACAGGTCTCGCACGGTTAGTTAATGCAGTGTTTGACAAAATAATAATAATAATTTGAAGCATTCCAACCTTAAACGAAAATAAACGTGTGGTATGGTAACCAAAGCCATTTGTCAGGTGTAGACTTGTCAAAAGGAGCCAGCTTGGAATTTTCCTGAGGCAATGAGCAGCGCATGCTGCATCAGTTCGGTCGGTGAACTGAAAGAAACAACAGGTCACTTGCGCGGCAGAAAGCAAGCATGAAAGAAGCAAGCGAAATAAAGACGAGGAAGTGGAAGGAGATATGATGGAAATGGTCCCTCTTTTTTTACAAAGAAAAGGCACATTTCCACGGATTTTGTTTCACTCATGTGGTGTACACCCAAAGAACGACCGTCCTCTGCTGCGTTGTACGAGAGGTAGCTAGACACACTGATGCTGCTGCTTCTGCGAGGCGATGAACGGCAGAGGATGAGAGGAACAACTGAACAAGGAAATCTCTGCGGACAAGATCTGGTCTCTCACGATGTACCTGCACTTGCAGTCTCTCATGGCGTTTGTCGAGGAAGATCTCGCATGAGCTACCTCCGGCACCGGGTAAACCCAACGCATCTCTCGTTTACTTCAAAAAGGAAACTAAAGAAGAAAAAGAAAGAAAAGGAATCAAGCGTCGTGACGCGGACGCCGCACTTCCTCGACCGACTGCTTCTCCATCTCTCTTTTTCCGCTCTTTTTTTTAACGAGTTACGGAGCACGTTAGTAGTTACTTCCTTTGTCCAAAAAAAAAACCCAAGGTTTCCATATACAACGTTTGACTGTCCGTCTTATATGATTTTTTTATAATTAATATTTTTATCTTTAATAATAAAACATGATTAATACTTTATGTGTGACTTATCTTTTTAATTTTTTATATTTTTTTTAAATAAGACAGACGCTTAAACGTTGAATACGGAAACCCAAGATTTGTCTTTTTTTTTTGGGACGGAGTGAGTACTTATAAAGTCAACAAGTCAATAAGTCAATGATATGCACATGCACAGCTTGAACTGTTTGCATCATCATCATCATCCTTATTCGCCGTAGTACTGCTCCACGAAGAAACACATGATATCGTGTATGCCACCACCTCACATACCCTAGGTACGCCCCTACTCCGTACACCCGCGGGCTTGGCACGACCACCTGGGTTCACAATCCCAAGATGGCCTTCCGAAATTTCGAGGTTTCGACGAGGCTCGAAAGTAGAAGCCGTATGAGATTTCGATGAGTTTTCAAATTCAAATTTGAATTGATAAAAAAGAAAAAAATCAAATAAAATCTTATAAATAGTATGATATTCGTAAAACCTACTGGGATATAAATTTTTGAAAAATTTGATGTATTCCGTGTATTTACTGAAATTTATAATAGGAAAGAAAAGAATAACAAATTAAAAAGGGAAAAATTCAGTTTACCTCTTTTTATAGTTACCGATTGAAATTTTGATGATTTCGCTCGGAATTTCGCCAAATCCGACCGGTTTTCGCAAGGTTATCGGTAAACTCAAGGAATTTGTATTTAAATTTAGATTTATGAAATTTGTTCGGAATCTACCAGCTTTCCACCGGATTTTGCGAAAACCGCCATTCTACCATAGCCCAAAACAGAAGGCCATCTCGGAATCGTAAACCTTGGCAGGGTTCACAATTCCGACGAAAACCGGTTGAATTCCGCAAAAATTCAAGGTTTCGACGAGGCTCGAAAGTAGAAGTCGTCTAAGATTTCGATGAGTTTCATCCAAATTTAAATTTGAATAGATAAAAAAGAAAAAATCGAATAAAATCTTATAAATAGTATGATATTCGTAGAACCTATTGGGATATAAATTTTCAAAAAACATTGATCTATTCCATGTATTTGCTGAAATTTATAGTAGGAAAGAAAAGAATAATGAATTAAAAAAAGAAAAAAAATCACTTTACCTCCTTTTCTAGTTACCGATTGAAATTTTGATGATTTCGCTCGGAATTTCACCAAAGCCGACTGGTTTTCGCGAGCGTATTGGTAAACTCAAAGAATTTGAATTCAAATTTTGGTTTATGAAATTTGTTCGGAATCTACCAGCTTTCCACCGGATTTTGCGAAAACCGTCATTCCACCATAGCCCAAAACAGAAGGCCATCTCAAAATCGTAAACCCTGGCAGGGTTCACAATTCCGATGAAAACCGGTTGAATTTTGCGTAATTTGAAGGTTTCGACAAGGCTCGAAAGTAGAAGTCGTCTGAGATTTCGATGAGTTTCATCCAAATTTAAATTTGAATTGATAAAAAAGAAAAAATCAAATTAAATCTTATAAATAGTATGATATTCGTAGAACCTATTGGGATATAAATTTTCAAAAAAAAATTGATGTATTTCATGTATTTGCTGAAATTCCGTATAATCTCACACCAAAATGCTATCATTAACTGTCATTAATTAACAGCATGCTAATGTGGTCAACAAGAGGCCATAGGGATAGAAGCCAGTGACCAAATTGCCATGGACAAAATAAACGCTCACTCTTCGCTGTACTCGGGCATGCAGGCCAAAACGACCTCCTTTTGTTGATTGGAATTTGGAAGGAGCAGTCCGTATGTTTGTTGACAATACAGGGTATATGGTCGTCTAGTACTGAGTACTATCGTGACATATCTTGTCGTTTTTATTGCTTGGATATATCGGCATGATGGATTCATTAAGAATTCCAAGGAGGATAAGGACATATGCAGACGAGGCCATGATAGCTAATGGTTCATTTGAGAGGGAATTTACATAATCAGTTTGATTTCCGTAGGTATAGAAAATGATTCCCATGAGAACAACTTCACCTAGGCAATTGGCCTAAGGGAGTAGTACTTCTGAATAATGGCTGCGATCGTATTTAAAGGTTCTAGATTTTCTTTCACGAAAGAATTAATCTACGAGATATTGTTTGGGTTGGGGATAATTTTGTCAACACGGCTCTAAATTGGGTGTGGCTAATACACTCCTCTCCTCCCTTCCTCCTCCCCTTCTTCTCTTCCTACTGCACTATTGAGTATATAATATATGATTGAAGGATAAATCAAACCAGGCAGATATGTAGTCAAAAGTCAGAACTGCTTCGTGGCATCTTTGTGAGGAACAAATTAATCTAGCCGAACGGCCCCGTTTGTTTCTATCTACACAAGACTAAACCATGATGTCACACACGATATTAAACAACTGCCTATCAAATAGTCGTGTGCTCCAAATCTGATCACTAGTCCTAATCAAAAGTCACAGAATTTTCAGTAGAGTACAAGTATATATCCATTTGGGATTTGCTTTGTGGGGGCAGAAACTTGCACACAAAATAAACAAGTCATGCTATCAAGTCTCAACAATTCAATAAATCCACGAATTGACTGATTCTTGGCTGCATCTTTGTCGAACACGTTTAAATACACCAAACCTGAATCAATATCAGCAATAGGCCGCAATGGACGGGCAAAAAAACCACTATTTTTCGCTTGGCAACCCTAATAAATGTATCACAAGGAGCACATTTTGGAAGAAAAGCTTCAATCGCAAGTCACAGGATATGATCGTCTACCTAATTGAAGCGCGTACCTTGCTTATGTAGATTAGCTACCCCAAGTCAAAGAAGATGCCAAAAGTTATAATTCGCTTTTCGGCCGATTAAATTACACTCGCTTGTATAAACTGTGCATGTTTTCGATATAATACTCTCAGCTAGATTAATTATAAAATTGTATACGATTGTGATGAGTTGCTGACGCGTGTGATGGTGATGATCTTCTATTCGACGTTCAATATGTCGTTTTCCTACTGGGAGCAGCACAGAGTATTTGTGTCCCAAATTGCTTCCACCAACACACAAGTAATGTAAGAAAAACACCCGTCATGGCTTTGAACTTTGACTTTTTCCTTAATCATTTTCATATGCAGAGCTCTACGTATTTACCTCCTATATGCATGCCACTATCTTGTGATATGATGGCATTTCAAACTTGAAAAGGCAAATCAGGTCATAAGAGAACTGCAGCTAGCGTCGTTGAGACGAAATTAAGAGACCAGAGCAATGTTGGCTTCACGAGATATAAGAGACTTTTATGGTCTTTTGAATCAAAAGAATTATGGAGAAATATTTATAAGATTAAAATCGTATGAGAAAATTTTCTATGTGATCCTTTGATTTAAAGGATTGGAGTTTATAAAATCCTATAAAATTCCTATAAAACAGCTCATTATACGTAAGTTTTGGAGGAAATTTAGTAAGATAGATCCAATCTCCTGAAAAAAAATCATTTAAGTCAATCTCTCCTATCTGATCATTACTATGTTTTCTCGTGTTTTGCAATCATTTGTTTTACACTTATATTTTTATCACAATCCTGTGTTTTTTTTTCTTTTTTTTTATTTCTACGATCCAAAGCTCTTAGATGCGTGGTTCTGAGGTTCTTCGGGGTTCAGAGCTCTGACCGTGCATATACATGCTGTTGCTCGCTAGCCGATCGGTTGTCCAAGGGGCGAACTACACATCGGTCATAGACAGACCGGAGTTCGTCGCAGTCTCACCTCCCTCTTCATGCTCGCCGTCGCATTCGCGTGCTGCGTTAATCAAGGCAGCCACATGATCCACGCGCGCCGACCTGCCTGAATTCTAATGCTTCATGTGTATGCATATATCATACTCTGCACGAGTGTGTTTTATGGCGAGATTTCTGTAAAACCCTATGAACAGGTATGCAACTTTGATGTGAACCCTGAAGTCTGAGCATTGTTATTGGGGTGCACCGTGCACTACTACGTTGGGCCAGCCGGTGCCCAACATCTTGACAGGAGAGGCAACACTAGACAAAACCTTTTGTTGGCGC
>CM020181.1:23146040-23264017 GCA_009805545.1 Oryza longistaminata
GGAACTGTTAATGATGGCTACCTGTCGGCGTGGCCGGTCTGGTCTGTTCATCGAGGTAGCTGACGAGAGGTTGACGGGCGTTTGAGCGTATAACTGTGCTGATAGAACGCTGACAAAATATTAGTTGGGACAGGCATCATCAGGGAAGTAAGTTTATACAAAATGATTTTCCCGTGGAATTTAAACGAGGCTAAATAGAAATATAATTATTTTTATATACTATATTATCTTCTATTCTATAAGTATAATTACGATTTCTATATGGTACTGAAAATATAGTCTAAATTATTTATAGAATTCAAAATACAAGTATATACTCTTAATTATTCATATTTTTTAAAATAGAATTGAATTAAGATACAAATCTTAGCTTATGCTTTATAGGTACATTTCTATTTTGTATACAAATCAATCTGCATCGTTATAATTTATACTCACCAAAATCTAACGTGTCAGTATTTTTTTATTAATGTAGGAATTCCTATGTCTCCAGAGCGAACGTGGTGATCTTTTAATGCTTTCGATCAACGTAGGAATTCATAAGTCTTTAGAGCAAGCGTGGTAGCTTATTTTCAAGCTATCTATGTACCCCTCAGGTTTTGAATAGATTGCACCGTTGACTTGTAGACATATGTTTAACCATCTATTAATAAAATTTCTACAAGTATACGAAAGATATAAATAATGCTTACAGTGCTTTTAATGACAAACTGATAATTACATATTTTTAAGTCAAATGCATGCAAAAACAACAGAGAGAGGAGGCAGTACATAGATATATAGTTAGATGGAGGTTGATCGTATATAAACGATAGATAGATAGACCCCTTCTTCATTCTTGGACCCACTCCTGAATATTTGACAAACAATATTGGAAACAAGCCCATCTTTCACTAAAACATATCTAGTTTAGCTCAAACGTAGCTGCCTTTTTTTTTGGTGTCAGGGCGGTCTCATATATCTAACTCTCGCAAGGATAGGATGAATGAATGAATTTATGGTGCTGATGGATCCTATCTTTGGAAAAATAAAGCTCAGCCAGTTCTATTCTAATCTGACTGACTTCCTCACCACCAGAGTGAGTTGGCCCCAAGCAGAGGCGAGCCCGCGAGATAGATAGATAGATGAGATTTGCTCCGATCACAAAAAAGTATCTCGAGGTACCGGTACATCACGGTATCAAAATCGTTCCTAATCGTGGATATAACAATGCAGTACCTTGATTACTTTTTACTGGATTGAAGCAAATCTCTAGATAGATAGATAGATGGGATGCAGATATAGAGGATCTGGTTAGCATTGCTCCAGCATTTACCAAGGTTTGCGTTATGGGCTTAGGACTTTGAAGCGCGATAAGAAGAAAGATCCAGTTGAGGAAAGAACAAAATACCAGAAAAATGGTTGGGAGGAGGCCCAGTGATGAACGACTTACGAGGCGAGAACCGCGAGATCCAACATCGGGCCATTGCTAACTGCTGGCGAAAAGATGCCGCACAGTTTCTGAAACATTTTGATTGATTCTCGTCCAAACCGCTTGAAGGCGGACTATGCGTCTATGCCCTACGCGGCTACGCCTCGATCACGAAGCGATCGATCGATCGCGGGAGCACCGCACCGGCGTTGCACGGCCTCGTGAGGATGAGATCTGTGCATGGAGGATTCACCGGTAGACCACACAAATCGGGCCCGCACCGACGAGACAGCTCCGCCGGCGTGGACCATTGTCCGCCACTCCACCCGATCACAGAAAACACACGAGCGTTCTGCCATAACCTAGCAACCCATAGCCCAGCGAACGAAAACGTCGCCAACGTAACGTCCAGGCCGCGCTCCCTGCACGCAAGGCGCAACGCACGGGGGCAGTCAATGTGCGCCGAACAGGAACGCGCGGTTTCACGGGCGCCCTCGTACGTGTTGGTGTTGCCAAAGCCCCAAGCCCCAGTAGTATTATAAACCACACGAGGACGACGTAACTCGTCACTCGACACAGCCAGCCTACCCGCGTGGCGCGTTCCCAGGTGATCTGCAAGAGCAGTACACACTACACATCCCACTCCTCCTTTTAAAACCGCGTCTTCCGTTTTTCGCCAAATCGCCACTCGGCGCGGCAGAAAAAACGGGCAGAAGCGTACGCTACGCCAGCCAACGACGCTCGGCGAAAACCGCGCGCGATGGCCGGTACCGCCGCACCATCTCGGCCCGGCGCCCAGGCCCGCCGCGTTCGCGATCGGCGCGACCGCGAGGACAAGCTGGCGGCCGCGTACACGTCCGCTCGGCCAGCCTCCCCTGCCGCTTCCACCCGCTGGTGGTGCAGCTCGACGACGACGCGCGGCCCTGCGCCTGGTGATCGGCCAGTCTCCTCCCGCCGCGCCGTCCGCGTCGTCCGTCTCGGCGGCGCGTCGCAAGTCGGAGGGTGCTCGTGTCGCTCCGGAGCTGCTGCCACCACCCGCAGGCGCAGGGAGCCGCTGCGCAGGCTCGGGCGGTCCACGTTCGCGGAGCGGGCTGCTCGACGACTTCCTCCGCCTCGCCGACGCGCACCGGCAGCTTCCGGGAGGCGCTGGTCGGGCTCTCTCCGCGCTCCAGGCCGAGACGCGGCCGCGCTCGGCGCGGCGATCCCGCGCGGCTGGCGCCGCCGGCGCGCGCGCAGCGACGAGCGCGGCGCGACCCTGCCCCGCCTCGCCGCCGCCGCTCGCGCCGTGGTGGCAAATCACCCGCGCAGCTTACCGGAGGACCTCCCTTGCCGACACCGCAGCCATCGCGGCCGCAGTCGGCCGACGCGACGATCGCCGTGGCATCCGGCTCCGCGGCCGTCTTCTCTGGCCTCTCCTCCCTCTCCAATCCGCCGCCGCCGCCCGTGTCGAGGTCGCCTCCACGCCGTGCGGGTCACCGCCCCGGCAAGACTGACCGCCTCTCGGACGAACCAAAGCACCAGCCACCATCGCATATGGTGGGTGCCGACCTCGTTCGTTGGATGTCGCGCGCCAAACGGCGTTCGCCAAGAAACAAAACGACGACGGCGGCGACGACGGCGAGTCGTCCACCGTGCACTCCGCTCGAATCCGGCCGACATGAAGCCAAGGAGAAAGGCGCGCGGAGAAGCGGCATTCGAGCGCCATTGAGACTTTAGATGCGGTGCAAATCGCCAGCTTCGACAAGCAGCGCGAGAAGGTGTTCCGTGGCTCTGTCAACACTCGAGTCCTCCTTGCTCCAACATTCTGAGCCCAAGCTTCTGATGCTTCGAAATAGCTCGAGTTTAAAATTTTGAGTAGCATTTGAAATTTTAGCTTGTATGCTTGGACACATTTGTATATTACTACGAAAAGAAACGTCCAGAAGCAGTTGTCTGGTTCGCAATCGCCGCATCTTTTATGAGTGTTTGAACCGGTTACGAGTCTTCTGAATCTATACAAAATTAAGACGCACTTTTGTTCCTGTTCTTTCATTCTTTGGCTCCCAAGCTATCCTCCACAAACCTATGGAATCCAATTGAACCACAGTCTATTCCAAAGAACCTTCTAGTTTAGATTGACCCAAAAAAATTGTCATGTGCGAAATGTTGATTGCAAAAAAATAGCATATGGCAGCACCAACTTCCCAATACATGACTCCAAACACCATGAAATGCCCTTGGAGAATGTGTTGAACCCCAGTTCAGAACACCCTGAGGTTTTTCTTCCCCATGTCTTGATGGAAAATTCCATTACACCCGGATGTTTGTCCGAGGGTGGAACAGAACCACAAGACTTGTTCTTGTCCTGTACGGCACCAGAAACGACACGAAATTTATGACCATGCGTCGCTCGATAGCGCCTCACAATTCCACCAAAACCCTGTGCTAATATCAGTATCCGCAATGACACATTCTGTCGCCCACTTTGGGCCAGTCTTGCAACCGTCGAACATTGGCTTGACTTGCGACATTTCCGTTACAATTCAAAACAAACACAGCCACCCAAGGGAGGTTGAAATGATGATGGGATAGGAATGAGTCCAAAAGGAATCATTAGCAGTACAATACGTTTCCCAGCTCGCAATCCCTGTGAGACGAGCCCGTTGCTGTCGGGGTCGTCTGCTGCTCGCTTGCGGGGAACATGCTAAGGCTTGGTTGAAAATATAATTGGGCGCTTCGCGAGGGGAATATATAGCTGGACTGGACGCTCCTGTGCTCGAGCAGGCACCGCCGGTCGTATTGGACCAGTCCGATCTGATGCCACCCTGCAGTGCATGCGTTGGTGATGGAGGGAGAGTCGGTGAGAGTCGGTGTGGATTCCTCCCCACCTTTTCTACTTGCCGCCTTGCAATCCGAGTCGGCTTTCAGATGCCTTCTGCTTGTAAATTAAGCTTGTTCGTGAACTGAAATTGGCAGGGTATTCATGTGGCATCCGCGAGGCATGTATATATGCCATCGATCATTTGATCCGCATATGAGCATGCACAGTGCATTGTGAATGTCGTCGTGGATGAAGGCACTATCGTTCGTATTAAAAAATAAATTCTGAAATTATAAAAATAAAAAAGATTCTAATTAGGAATACAATTTATAAATAACTAAAATTAGTGATAAAAAATAAAGACTATTAAATGAAAAGACCATCTAAAACACATGACGAGATTAATTAAGTAACGAACCTATAAATGAGTAAAGTGGTGGCGGTTGATGGGACATGTAAAAGCTATTAATAAAACATCAAATAGAATCCTAATGACGATTAAAAGGAAGGACGATGGGCAAGTCGTGAAGCAATCAGTTAAGACGGTTGGCAGGACTTCTAGAAAGTAAAAAAAGATAAACCACAATGATAATTATATTTGATTTTTAAAATTTCAATGACAATAAAAATGAGAGGCAAAAGGTGGGTCGTACAAG
Source organism: Oryza longistaminata (assembly GCA_009805545.1). NCBI lineage: Eukaryota > Viridiplantae > Streptophyta > Magnoliopsida > Poales > Poaceae > Oryza > Oryza longistaminata. The sequence continues at coordinate 23,150,908 of CM020181.1, forward strand.
AGTACAATGGCAGAGCCACCGATAGTTGGTGAGATTTCTAGAAAGTAAAAAAATGAATTGCAATGATAGTTATCTTCGATTTTTACAATTCCAATGACAATAAAAATTAGGTGGCGCATAGGTCGTAGGGGAGAATAGAGGCAGGGTTTGACGGGATTTCTAAAAATTATAAAAAAATGAAACCCAATGAGACAATAAACTCTAAAAATATAAGGTCCAATTTTTAAAGTTTCGGGCTTCTAAAAAGTAAAATAAATAAACCCCAATGATAATCATGTTTGATTTTAAAATCTCAATGACAATAAAATAAAGAAAGGCGGTAGCTGGCAAGCCGTAGAGGAGTACTGCAACAACCTCGCTGACGTTTTGCTGGAACTTCTAGAAAGTAAAATTAAATGAATCTAAACGATAATTATGTTTGATTTTTAAAATAACAATGACAATAAAAAGAAGATGCAGTGCATGGCCGTAGAGGAGTATAATGGTGGTAGTGTTTTACGGGACTTCTAGAAATTATAAAAATAAAACCCAACAGGATAATAAACTCTAAAAACTATAAGATCCAATTTCTAAAGGTTACAAAGAGAATGAATAGAAACAGTGGTAGATCGAGCAAGCAAATAAAGAAGGATATGACAGAAGTAAGGGGTAGCAACTGATGTGGCTTTTAAAAACTATAAAATTAGAAACACGGTGATGATAAGGTTTGGTCTTTCAAAGTCTTAAGACAACGAGATAACTATTTAATAAATTTTAAGTAAAGGTATTAAAAATATAAATTTTATATGGGTGCTAGCCGCGCAATTGCGTGGGCCACCCAGCTAGTTTATATTGGTTGAAACCACCTTGAGATACAATTCATTTAGGTGCATGTTGTTATCTATATAGGGTTACTCTATGTTGGGCTCTGTATATCTAAGGTTTAAAGAACAATTAGGTTTGTAAAATTATACTGTATTCATATTGATGGTAGTAAAAGGTATACTTTTTTTTTCAGCATAAAGATATTTTCTTACACATCTAATTTTAGAAAGAAGAGCAATTAACTGACGAATCCTATCGATTTTGACACATATTGCGAACAATATTATCAAAGACGATCCATGAAAATGTAGTGTCTAACAGAGATCTATCACAGGAAAACAAAACGGCTTCGTACAAAAATCCACACTCCTCAGGCAACACATCAAATGGTATTAGCTTGAGACGGATGAGTGCAATCCTTGTACCAACAGACATCATTACAAATCCAAACTTAAACATCAACAGTATCACAGAAGATGGGTCGTTCGAGAGACGAAGGTTACGGCTACACTGCTGCGTTGTGTTTGTGGCGCTATTCGTTCCAAGCAGCCGAGCAGCCCAGATAACACGAGCATTGAAAAGTTAGGTGGCGGTGAAGGAGGGACGGCTCGCCGCTCGCCGGCGTTGCCGTTGGAACTCGGACACCAAATGCCAACACTGAACCACCAGATCTGTCATCTGTGCAAGTGTAATAGAGAGAAGGAAGAACACTAGCTCGCTAGCATATGGGGCCGCATGAGTCCAACGCTGACTCATTTTGGTTGACCGTAGTCAACTCGTCACGTCAGCCAAAACCAGACATGATAATTCTATAGGACCTCGAGTACCCTGATATTACAAGTTGAGAGACACGTTACATCTGGTTTGCGGTTCGAGAATGTAATTTGAACCCGACATCAAGATAAGGGACCCAAAATGAACTTATCCTTCTACTTGAATTGACGCAGCCCAAAATGTCATGTTGGGCTCGAAAGCTGGCCCAGTTTATATCAGCCTAACATCATTCTGTCGTACAGGTATTTCTTTTCTCGATTACTGAATGATGATGGACTTAAGTACCCTTCGTCCCTGTTAAGTCTTCAACACCTATATGCACCATACTACACGCATATCATCTGCAGGACCCCAAATGTCCTTCACGGATCATAAATAACCAGTATTATAGCAGTAGTTGAAGAATGAAGTCTCTTTAATATGGTTTAGGTTTAAGGCGCCCAAATACCCAATGGTCCAAAAGCATCCGCTAATCATTTCCTTTAGGCTATCACCATGCTAGACTGATATCTGATGATTCATTCAATGGGCCAATAACCATGAATACGGACTCATGCGTCTATGATTAGAATCTGGAAATGGTTGCAAAATACAGTGGTTGTTAGCTGTTACACCACTATCTTTTGCTAAAATCAGTAATCAAGTACCTGTATGCGCTTCTTTTTATACTGTTCTCTTGCGGTAGGGTTTGCCGTGTTTGCTCCCCCTGGGCCATGGCTTTACAGTTCTGTTCCGTTGATGATTGTGAAGGCTCCCGGACTCCTGCCACATCATTTCTGCTCTGGCCCAAATTCTTTTATCTTCTTTTTGTTCACGAGTATCTGAAAGGCTGGTGTGCTATCAACCACACCAGGCACGCTTGATACCTGCGTAATGACTTATGAGTGGATAATGTGCAAGAGCCAAATGTACTTAGATATACTCAGGAGTCTCCTTATTTTTGTTGATGCGATTCATATATGTGATTGGGACAATCTAGTGACATTTTTCAGAATAAAACTTTACCCTTTTGCAGTATGTTAGGTCTGATGTTTGCTGCGCTGGACCTGCTGGTTTCTGAGTGGTGAGTTCCACATGTTTGGATGGTGCTGTCATTGTTGCTCGTTATGGGAGAGAGCCTTTTCTTTTGGAGCGCTATGCGGATCATGTCTCTCATCCTTGCCTAAAGATGAAAAGAACCAGAAATGTAGCGGTAGAGCTAGCATGTTTCTTTCCCTTCAGCCAATTATTGACCACTCGAGTCTCAGACGAACACACGGGCGCACACACAACACAAGAGACCATTTTCTCCTTTCAGTCTGAAGGAGATTGTTCATTGTCGTTTCGTTCACGTATCATTTGCATAATTGCATTTCCATTAAGCTATGGCAGATTAGGCTTTCCTAAATAAGGCTGTTAATAAACAGAGACTGCATGCCTGGAACCAACAGAAAATGTATTATATTTCTACACCACCGGAAAACCACCTTTCACCGTCCAAAAGTACAGGTTCATAAAGAAGGGCAGAGGATAGATGGCAAGAAATTCAAGAGGCGCGATAGCAAGGCACAGCGTTGAGCTTGAGCATTGGCCTGCGCTCGCAGAAACTTTAATTCGTGGCAGTTTTGACCCAACTAAATTTTGCCTCTACTCCTATTTTATGTGGGTACGGATCTTTATTAAGGCAGGCATAAAGCGGTCTTGGGGTCCTGAGAGCAGGTACAATAGCAGGCTATAAGCCAGCTGTAAACATATTTTAAGAAGATAAATCAGGAGAGAGAAGAGCAGCGGGCTACAGATTTGTAGCCAGCTGTAACACGGACTCCAAGACACAATGTGTCTATGACAGGTGGGACTAGCTATTAATAGTGTAGTATGTAACTATTGTATGAATGAGCTATTAGATTAGCTATAGATGAATTGGAGCTAGTAGTTGGCTATACTATTGAACTTGCTCTGATAGATCATACGGAGACCTATCAGAGATAAGAAATACGAGTACTATGATGATGCTGGCAACAAATGCAGATTAATGATTCATCCCTGCACGAAGGATGCAGTATGAATTCTGTAATGCATAGTAAATTGCAGTACTAGTACTAGCGTTTTTCTTACTCTGTACATCTCTTGAAGTCTCAGTTTGATTTCTGACAAGTGCTCATGGTTGATCCGTTGCTAAGATCAACTTTCTTTCTTTAACTTAAAACATGGTGTGCGACTGTCTGCACCTCGTATCAATCTTGAACTTTCCATATGCGTCATCATATTTTTCTAGGGGCCAGTTTAGTTCCCAAAATTTTTCTCCTTCACCCATCACATCGAATCTTTGGACACATGCATGGAGCATTAAATGTGGACAAAAAGAAAAACCAATTGCACAGTTTAGCTATAAATCGCGAGACGAATCTTTTGAGCCTAATTAGGCCATGATTAGCCATAAGTGCTACAGTAACCCACGTGTGCTAATGACGGCTTAAGTAGGCTCAAAAGATTCGTCTCGCGGTTTCCAGACGAGTTCTGAAATTAGTTTTTTCATTCGTGTCCGAAAAACCATTCCGACATTCGGTCAAACGTCTGATGTGACACCCAAAAATTTCCTCTTCCCCAACTAAACACACCCTAGGTTGATGATGCTCTCAACACCCAACTGGAGATAACTTATTCGCCATTTGCAGTTCACAAATCTGCATTGTTGCTTTGGACGATTGACTTTGTTCAGTCGAGGAAAACTATCAGCCCCTTTGAATCGCAGGATTGAGAAAACGTAGGAATAGGAAAAACGTAGGATTATGATAGGAATATAAATGTAAAACAGAGGATTGCAAAACGCAGGAAAAACACAGGAATGAGCGTTTGATTGAACCGCAGGAAAAACACAGGAATTGAATGATAGAGATAGACTTAAAGGAAAGTTACCAAGAGGTTGAAGCTCTTGCTAAATTTCCTTCAAAATCTCTATAGGATTGTCCATTCCATAGGAATTTCAAAAGATTGGATACGATTCAATCCTTTGTTTTAAAGGGCTTCATAGGAAATTTTTCTATAGGATTAAAATCCTCCAAAATTTCTATGTTTTTCCTTTAAATCAAAGGTGCCCTCAGCATTTTGTATACCGGTCAGCCAGAAACTATTCAGAGGTCGTGCGCACACTGAACATCTTACGTAGTTACATATAGGCTGTATTTAGATCCAAAATTTGGATCCAAACTTTAGTCTTTTTCCATCACATCAACCTGTCATACACACACAATTTTTCAGTCACATCATCTTCAATTTCAACAAAAATCCAAATTTTGGATCCAACTAAACACAGCCATAGTTCCAGTTCGCGTGCATGAAGCAAGACTTGACTTCTTACCATGGAATATAATAAGGATGCACGTAGTGAGTAGGGAAGCGAATTGTTTAAGTACGTTGCAGTTATTACGATCTGATCAGGGAGAGTTTTGTTACCATGTGAATCAAGAAACTTCTATACTTACAGTGGCCATTTGGATTGACAGTTGCATAGGGCCATGTGTTTTTGAATTGCTGATCTGAAAGCCCTACGCCATCTCACTGCGATCATGGTAGGGTCTTTCACCCACATGATAGAAAACTCATGCCTCCTCAATAGAGTAATCAGATGGTTCATATGCTGATGTGAATTAGGTGGCTCAGCCGCTCAGCTCATGGGGGGTCTCCAATTCTGGGAGTGGGTTTAATAATTAAATGCCGTAACAGATTCAGATCAAACTCGTCAGCACTTTCCAGAACGTAATTACCGTTTAGGTCGGACAAGGACGTCCTCAGTGGAAGATACTGTCGACTGACAGCCAGCCATGGGTTCTGAAATCCTTAAACATTCATGCCCTTTTTTACAACATGTTGAACTTTAAATTTACAACTGAATAGTGTCCTCATCAGAGCGTGATTTGCAAGTTTCAGACCATATGATGCTCCCCTCAACAAGTCACCAATACAATAATAGCACCATTCTGCACGTACCACGGATGCTAATATTTCTTCCTGCCACCACGTGAGCCGCTCAAGAGATCGCTAGCATGGACACTTCTTTTACATTATGAATTTGTGAGTTGTGACTTGTGACCACAAGATTGAGATGATATGCGGCTTCAATGGACAAACACAAAGGTGATCCTACGAGAAGCTATTGCTCTTTTCTTCTCCCTTTTAGCCGGTTAGACCGGCTAGCTCGGCCTCATGCCCTCATCAACTGCGCTTCTTGTTTCATTTGTGTACAGATTGTCCTGGACTCCTACTCCACTGACCAGTGACCACTGCCCTTGCTGAGCTGCTGCTTAGCACTGTTTGAGCTGCTTATCTAGCGGGTAATAGCCCTTAACCGAGATGGTGGCTAGCTAACTACTAGGTTCTAATTGCCCATCCAAACTTGTCGGCAGACGAAGTCGTTGATCTGAATCATAATTAAGTCGGTGCTAATGGAGGAGGGGACGCCAGTACCACGGGCTTGAATTTGACCAATGTTCTACTACCAAGTACCAACAGCAGTAGGGTGATTGAGCAGTGAAAAGTGGCAGTGTGGCACTGTCGATTGAACCCCACTGTAGCATAAAGGGTAGAAAAACTCACATGAACAGAGGAGCTGTAGAATTGATGATTGAACCAGGAAGCCAGAGGAAGTCATGGACGGGAAGCAGGAGCAATGCCTTTCTCTAGCTTCAGTGGTTGCATGGAGTTAAAAGGCATCAGACATGGCAGGTGTCACTGCCTGGCCACCGTAGTGAGAGTGAGACATGCCCAGAGGTAAAGAAAGCTAGCTCGAACAGGTGCAAGAAATGATCGCCACCAATCCGGCCCTCGGATGCCGTCCGAGTTAATTCTATCTGCAGCGTGATCTCCTTGCAGGGTTGCGTCGAGATCTTGCCGATCGCCGTGGCCATGGCCATCCTTCCCCTCTCCAGAACTTTGCTCAATTCGGCCGCCATGGCCATCCTTCCCCTCGCCAGAACTTCGCTCACTTCCCAAAGAGGATGGAGGCTTGGAGCGGTCCAATCTGAATCAGTGCACCAACCACGGTGTGACGTAAGGAAGACAAACAGTGAAGACAAAAGCAATGAATTTGCAGGGAAGGGAAAAATCAATGAATTTGCGTTCGGATCTTCAGAAACACGATATTTTTATTCTAGGAACATCAATTTTTCATTTTTTAGAAACACGGTACAAACAGACGTCCACGTGCACACTCATCCTTACGAACGCACACATCAATATACTGTCTCTATAAGCACCTTTGAAAAACTGTACTAGCATATCTTAAGATTATCAATTGTTCGTGGTATCATGAATAGATCTCTCTTAATGTTTGTTACCATGGTAATTATGTTTATTGCCAGGGTATGACAATGGTAAGTGCTTGATAACTCTACCAATAAAAGGATTTTAAGCGAAATATTTTTTTAAAATAAATTTTGTTTGATTTTCTTGGTGTTCATTACGATAAACCGCACGGTTACTGGAACTAACACCACGGTACATTAAAAAGGCAACCACAATATGTTAAAAAGGTAACCTTGAGAAATAAATATATTCTTAAGGTGCACCTTACACATTATGGAAGTTGGCAATAGTAAAAAGTTTCTTAGAGCACCCGCAATGGTAAAGTAAGGTGCTATCTATAAAACATGTACATCTCAGCAATAGACTAGATTAATAGTAAACCACCTCAATGGTATGTCTACATGGGTATCTATAGCTCTCTTATCCATTGCCTCGTTTTTCTCTGTAGACTATCTCCAGGTTAGTAGATAGCTTTGCTCTCTCTCTTCATTTAATCTCTTCCAGTAGGAAAAATTGATGACATGGATTCTCTTATAGAGAGCCTATAGATAACCATTGCGGGTGCCCTTATAGTGCACCTCAAGCTTACAACTAGTCATAATGAATAAAAAAGTATTTCTCTCATTTGCTTTCTCTCTCCCGCTATCTCAAAGAAGTTGGAAGCCATTTCATATTTTTATTTTGTCCAGTGCCCATGATACAAGATACTAAAGACTATATACATTATGCATCATAGCATTATACGTTGGCATTGCCCTAAACCATTCAGAACTCGTTAGAGTATGGACAACGAATGTACAGTCACTTCTAAAATAGGCCACTTGGCTACCACCACACATTAAAATAAGTTTTTTTTTCCACAATACACAATGATTTTAGTGTGTTATCAATTGTCACATGTGTCTTTGTCGCTCTGTATTTCAATCCCCACTCGCCCCTCCCCACCCCAACCCCCAATCCCCATTTATGTGGGAGTAAAAAAATTACACGTAACACCCTAAAAACCTAAAAATGATATAAATCCTTGCGTCATCCTTCTCCCTCGTTAGCGCACTCTTCTCTCTCCGTGCCTCTCCCCTCTTTTTCTCTATGCCGCTGCCTTTGCCCCCTCTCCTTTGACAAGCTCCTATGCAACAAAGGGCCATTAGGTTGTCTGTCCATCATTTGATCTTTTCCATTGTTCTCCACCTGTCGTCTCGTCCTCGTTGTCGTTGGATGAGACGTAGAACTCGGCAAGGTGGCATGCGCCGATGGAGAGAAGCTCAGCAGTAGTGACGGGCTCAACCCCTCACAGATCAAGTGATGGCGTCAACCTCGGCGGCGGATCAAGCTTATATCATGGCAACCCCCTTTTTCCTCTCTCACCAACGAGCACAAATTGAGATGGTGTGGATTGGGGCCGTAGTCGAATACCTCGATGGTGAGTCGATGACACGACATATGGGGCAACAACTTCAATTGTAGTTCGAGCAAAGACCTTGATGTATCTAGTCATAAGCTTGGCGGGTTTGGTTGCGAGAACTCGCCGGATTGCTCAAGTTGGTGTTTGATCTTCACTCTTATTTCCTCTCTCGTATTTTATGAGCCACACTCGAGATGATGTCGGACTAACGTGGCATAGGGCATGAGTGGCCTCGCCCCTATCGAGACAAGTGTGCCCACTGCAAGGCACCAAATTAATTCATTCTCTCTCTCTTCTCTATAGGCTTGTTTTTCCCTCAAGGTTCCCAACCTCGCATTTCTCGTTTTTCAACTTCTCAAATTGCTAAGCGGCGTATTTTTTTTAAAATTTCTATACAAAAGTTATTGTGAAAAATCATATTAATTTAATTTTCAAAAATTTTAAGCTAATAGTTAATTAATTTATGTTTAATTCGTCGCTCTATTTTGCGTGAGAAGGAAGAGAAAGAACACAGCCTATACTCGTTGCTGACGTGATCGAGCGTGCCCACATGTCACCGTGGATTACCGTTCATGCCTTTAGGATTTTACGGTATTTTCTGAGAATGTCACTAACGCCGTGTTTAGCTCCAAAATAATTCTTCAAACTTCCAACTTTTTCATCACATTAAAACTTTCCTACACACATAAACTTATAACTTTTCCGTCACATCGTTTCAACTTCTTATCAAACTTTTAATTTTAGATTGAACTAAACACAGCTAAAAGTAAAAAAAAAAGAAGTGAACTTCAGAAAACCTACGAGATACTATTCAACATGAATTATTCCCACCGTCTTAAAATATAAGAATTTTGAATGGATGGACACTTCCTAATACAACAAGTCCAAATTTATTATACTCTGAAGTGTTTTATCTGTTAAATCTTTGAGACGGAGGGAGTAATTACTTATAAATCGGGTAAAAAGTGTTCCGAAAGTGTTCAATCTCTGCATTTTGAAAGTTGAAACAAGCCATGGCTGTCGTTAGCGTATGGCCTATGCAAGCACTTAATAGTCTTACTAGCAGTAGCGTGACAAAAGTAACTGCGCGCAGCGCACTGATGATCATCAATGAAGCATGGTTCCGTCGTACACTCGTACACCTACTATTCCTGTCGTCCTCTCCACGAGTTTTATCATTACTACGCTGCGCAGAAATACTGAGGGACAGTTTAGTTCCCAAAAATTTTCCCCTTCACCTATCAACATCGAATCTTTGGACACATGCATGGAGCATTAAATGTAGACAAAAAGAAAAACCAATTGCACAGTTTAGCTATAAATCACGAGACGAATCTTTTGAGCCTAATTAGGCCATGATTAGCCATAAGTGCTACAGTAACCCACATGTGCTAATGACGGCTTAAGTAGGCTCAAAAGATTCGTCTCGCGGTTTCCAGGCGAGTTCTGAAATTAGTTTTTTCATTCGTGTCCGAAAACCCCTTCCGACATCCGGTCAAACGTCTGATGTGACACTCAAAAATTTCCTTTTCCCCAACTAAACACAGCCTGAGTACTCCGTATAGCAATGTCCACTGCAGAGGTATTTATAGGATATAGGCAGCAGAAGTAGCGTTATGTCGACGTAACAAGTCGTGCAATTGCTGCGAAACTCTACGAAATTCGGCGACATGCATGACCCTTGCTTTGGCTCTGTTGAAAAGATGTACTGTAAGAGAAAAGTTAGAAGTTCTGTGTTTAGAAAATTTTTGATGTGATCAAAAGTTAAAGGTTTAAAGAAAAACTTTGAAACTAAACACGGCGTTAGTTAAGGTAACACAACCAGTAAAGAACTGTTGTATCAATATAGCCCTGATTAGATTCCAACTTTTTTCTTCAAACTTTTTAACTTTTCCGTCACATCGAACTTCCTACACACAAACTTTTAACTTTTCCATCACATCGTTCTAATTTTTAAAAATTTAATTTTGACGTGGAACTAAACACAACATATGGCTGTATAAATATAACTAGCATGGTGGCCCGCGCAATTGCGCGGCTAGCATCATTATATTTTCTCTCATATAATAGCATATATGTTTTCTCATTATATTATTAAAATATATTACAATGACAACATAATTTTAAATTTTGCAATAACATTTCAAAACTACTAATGTGTAATAACTACTCTAGTCTCCTCTTCTAATATTCCTTATTTTTTAATTCTGAATTTCAACTATTTCTAAATTGTATTTCTATATGGACTCTGCATTTTCTTTTTCTCTAATTAATGTGAGAATTACGGTTATTTCCTAATGGTATTTCTATATGGACTCTATACTGCTTCTAATATTCCTATTTTTAATTCCGAATTTCAGCTATTTTCTAATTGTATTTCTATATGGACTCTAGTCTCCTCTTCTAATATTCCTTATTTTTTAATTCCGAATTTCAGCTATTTCATAATTATATTTCTATATGGACTCTAGTCTCCTCTTCTAATATTCCTTATTTTTAATTCCGAATTTTAACTATTTCTAAATTGTATTTCTATATGGATTCTGCTTTTTCTTTTTCTCCGATTAATGTGATAATTTCTAGGTCATGAGAGCGAATGTGGAGGTCTTTTTTTTTCCCGAATTTTAGTTGTTTTAAATTCCTATATGGACTCTATATTCTATTTCTAATATTTCTTATTTTTTAATTCCGAATTTTTTTTTCTTAATTGTATTTCATATGGACTCTATACTCTACTTCTAATATTCCTTATTTTTAATTCCGAATTTCTATTATTCTTAATTGTATTTCTATATGGACTCTATACTCCTCTTCTAGTATTCTATAGGACTCTAGTCTCCTCTTCTAATATTCCTTATTTTTTAATTCCGAATTTCAACTATTTCTAAATTGTATTTCTATATGGACTCTATTTTTTCTTTTTCTCCGATTAATGTGAGAATTTCTAGGCAATTTCTAGGTCATGAGAGCGAACGTGAAGGCTCCTTTTTTTCTGAATTTTAGTTAGTTTTAAATTCCTATATGGACTCTATACTCTACTGTTAATATTCTTATTTTTTATTTTGAATTTCAGCTATTTCTAAATTGTATTTCTATATGGACTCTGTTTTTCTTTTTCTCCGATTAATGTGAGAATTTCTAGGTCGTGAGAGCGAACGTGGAGGCTCATTTTTCTATTCCTTTAATTATATAATAGATAATAGATGTCATGGTTTATCCTGATACGTGACAACTGAAGAAAGGCACGGAGCAACAGGCTGCGTGCGCCGCGGCTGTGCGCCCCGACCAGCCGGCACGTACCAGGCAACCTCCCACACCTGTGTCGATCCAGGCAGGCCGAGCGCGACAAGCGTCATGCACTGCACGGCCGTTCGGCGCGGCGCGGCCAACCCAAAAACACACCGCGCCGGCGCCGCCTTCCCGCCTCTGATCCGATCCGAGCACATGACGGATGACTCCCCCCGTCTCTCTCCTCCACGCCCGCACGGCGCACCCACCGCTCCGTCATCGTCATCCCGTCCACGACGCGGTCCCCTCCTCTCCCGACGCTCTGCCGCCGGGTCGCCCACCTTCCCGTGGTCCGCTCCGCTTCTGGTCCAGTACTACTACTACTGCCCCGCGACTGGATTTCCCCCCGTGCGACCCACCTCCCCACGCTGCGGTACACAACAAAAACCGGCAACAGCTGCCTGCCACGGCCAACGGGCCAAGCCCGCAAACGATAAAAGAGAAGATTCTGACCGCTCTGATGAGCGAAACCCTCCTCGTCTCCTCCCCACTCCACTCGCTCCCTCCCATCAGCGTTTCGCTCTCGTTTCGTTCGGTGTTGCCGCGCGCGCGCGCGCCCGCATCATTGGCGCCATCACTCTCTCGCTCGCGCCAGTCGCCCAACGCCACCGAACGCCATTATGGTGGGAGGATACTAGTAGTAGCAGGAAGGGCGGAGCGGAGAGGGGGGAGAGGAGTGTACGCTTGCGAGGAGCGGTGTACGTTCGTACGTGCGGGGCGTTGAGTGATGGGTGCAAGGGGTCCAAGCTGGAGGACCAGGAGGCCGTCGCGCTGTGCCGCGGCCGCGCCGAGCTGCTGGCCGCCGCCGGTGCGCCACCGGTACGCGCTCGCCGACGCGCACGGGGCGCTCGCGGACTCGCTCCACTCGATGGCCGCGCCGCTGCACCGCCTCCTCCTCCTCCAGCTCCAGGCCTCCTCGCCGCAGCTCACGCTGCCTACGGCACGCAAGGGCGGTCGTCCGCGGACCGCCCGCGCCGCCGCACGTCGTCGCTTCCTCACGGCCGTTCGGCGCACCTCGACGACCTCGGGTCGCCGTCCGGATCCGAGACGGCCTCGCCGGCCGACTCGCCCCTCCGCGCATTCCCCGAGCAGCAGCTCCCCTACCCGCATTACGCGTACGGGTACGCGCCCGGGCCCGCGTTCGCGTACCCGCCGCCTCCGGCGAGCTCCCTGCAGTTCTACTACGCGCGCAGCCGCCCGCCGCTGCCGTCGGTCGCGTCGCGCAGCGCGCGCCGGTGTCGACGGAGCGCGTGTACTACGGCTCGTTCGACCCGACGAGCGTTTTACCCGCAGTAATTACGGCCATAAGGCGGCGGCGTGCCGGCCACAGCCGCGCCGCAGCGGGTGGCGGCTCCCGCGCCTCCTCGTTCGCCGCCAAGGGAGAGCTCCTGGGCCTTCTTGAACGTGTTCGCGAACTACGAGCCGTACGACAACTACTACTACGACTCCACAGCCGCAGCGGCCTCTGCCGCAGCGTACACGCCGAGCAGGAGCTCGCGGGAGGTGAGGGAGGAGGAGGGCATCCCGGAGCTGGAGGAGGACGAGGACGACTGCGTGTTCAAGGAGGTGGCCAGCGGCGGGTACTCGGCTGGGAGCGGCGGACACCGCAGCCGGCGCAGCTCGATTGGTAGCCTGAGCAGCGTCGCCGAGCAGGAGAACGCCGTCATTGACAATGACGTCGTAGCTAGCACCAGTGAGATATACCGGAGGCCACTGGCACACCGGAATGTCGCCATGCGCGCGCCAGCACAGGCAGCACAGAGGGTCGCCGGCAACGGCGGCAATGTGGATGTTGCCGGGGAGATCAAGGCCCAGCTTGTTCGGGCAGCAGAAGCGACAAGGGAGCTCGCTCCATTGCTGGAGGTCGGAAAGCCGAGCTACCAAGAACACAGCCATGGTAAGCTACCAAAAATCTCCCTTTTCTATTCGACCCGGCTTTTCTGTGCTGCATTATGTGACTTGCATTGTTAATTCTTTGGGGTTAGCTTCATCACGGTTGATGTCGTCAATCCCTGTGCCTAACTTGGGGTGCAAAGGCGTGGACTTGGTGGACATTAGAGGAGGAGGGGTAATGGTGGACTCGAAGAGCCTATCCTTGACACTGGAGAAGCTCTATTTCTGGGAGAGGAAGCTGTATGGTGAGGTCAAGGTATGCTCATCTTTGGGACATGATTTGGTGATTGATGATAATATGCACCGAAATTAGGTGAAACCATAATGCTCGTACATATGCATTCTGTTTTGGTGTCAAACATATAGAGGTAATGCAGAACAAGTTACGACTCTGTTGCTCACAGTGTCACTGGGTCCTCTGGTTTGTATCTTAAAGTTAGTTCTACACTAGCTCTGGAACTTTGATAGTGTTTTATGTATAGTCCAAATGCCCTTCTGCTTGAACAAAAGTAACAATATCTGAATATAGCATTGGCATCCTACTAAAGAATTTTGACCCCAAATTTCTTGAGATGTCACGCAATACATTACCTAACTTTCAGGTATCTAAAAGGTTGCAAATGCTGAAAAAAATGTGATATCCATCTGTTGCTAGTCATAGTGTTACTTGATTTGTTTTGCTGATGGAGGAGCTTTGTTAGCATTTTCTTATTAATTGATCTTGGCATGAAAGGGTCCACTAGATTGTACCTGGTATTATGGGAATTGACTTTGCAGGCTAACGGCCAGATCTTAAGCGCTCCTGTGACTAATAGCTAAAAATATAATTACTCTGTTCAGCTCCAACACCGTCTCTTAGGTAGCTTGTGGAACCCAGAAAAACACATGAATATGGTTCTGAGGTACCTGTCGGTTTTGTTTCAGTGATGGGGATTTGGCATACTTTTTTCTTTTCTGTTTTGTGCCACAGTTTTATGCAATTATGACCTGCTGTAGACTGGTGCAGAAGAAGTTTGGTCCTGGATAGTGGCAGGTCTATTTAAGCGCTATGTCTAAGCTTTTCAGACTAAAATTCAGTGTAACTGGAGAGTTTTGTTCCCTGGGGTGCTAGGTTTATAGTTGTTGTAGAGCTGCTTCATGTGAACCAGCGTTGGCCACGTCCATGGATGTGTTCAACCCAATATCCTCTTTGCATAGTATTCTTACTGCTCTTTTATATTTCTCTCGCAGGCCGAGGAGAAAATGCGTTTACTTCTTGCCAAAAACTCTAAACGACTCAAATTATTGGACCAAAGGGGTGCTGAGGCTCATAAGATTGATGCAACAAGAAATTTGCTGAGGAAATTGTCAACAAAGATTAAAATAGCTGTCCGTGTTATTGCCAAGGTTTCAAGAAAGATAAACAAAGTGAGGGACGAGGAATTAGGGCCACAAGTAAATGCCTTGATCCAAGGGTATGTCCCCCTTTTAACTCAAGGATAGTTGCTCCTACATTTAGGTTATATGTTTTTTGTTGTTAATCTGAATGTTCAAATCTGATAGTTTCAGTAAAATTTCAAGTGTTACTTTGATGTTATGCATTTTGAACTGAATAAATTCAATGAACTGGGGGAAGGTCATGCATTAATATCTATAATTGTTGAATGAGTTAGATTCTTTCATATTGCACATTGAATTGTGAATAGGTGGTATTAAAAGGTTGAAGTACCTGGCTGCCTCTTCTAGCTGACTTTCCTCAATAACTTTCATCTATGTCTCATTTAGTTCCAGCCCTTTCTAACAAAGTGATAACACTTGATAACACTTTCCAGGTTTATCAAAATGTGGCAGTATAAGCTACACTCTTACCACACACAGTTTCAAGTGATTTCGGAAGCCAAAAACTTGGTTTCTGTCGTGTCACGTGAAAATGGACCTGATCTGGCAATGGAGCTTGAACTAGAGTTGATTAAATGGATCATCAATTTTTCGTCTTGGGTGAACGCTCATAGGAACTTTGTAAGGGCATTGAATGGATGGCTAGCACTCTGTCTTAACTACGAGACTGGGGAGACAACTTATGGCGAACCCCCTTATTCACCCGGAAGAATAGGTGCTCCATTGGTTTTTATTATCTGCAACAGATGGTCTCAAGCTATGGATCAAATTTCTGAGAAGGATGTGGTTAACGCCATGAAAGCTCTTGTGTCTAGTGTACAGCACTTGTGGGAGCAGCAAAATCAAGAAGAGGGTGAAGAACGAATCCTAGCAATCCGAGAAAGGGAAAGATGGATGAAGATGTTGGAAAAGAAGACGCTAGAGGTTAAAAGGGAAGCTGATGAATTAAACAAGAAGCTGGCCCTAGTACTGAGGCGGCAGAGTTTGCATCAGCGTCCAACAATGCAAACATACGAAGCCCATTGTGTTGAAGCAAGCAGCGTGCATATAAATTTGAGGTTAGTTCTTCAAGCTCTGGAGAATTTTGCTGCCAACTCCCTGCAAGCCTTCCAAGAGATACTGAGGCAATCTGACAGCTGAAGAAGGTGAGGTTGTTGAGAAGACAGCATGAAAATGTGGTAGGCCGGAAGCAAGAAGAGAACTTCCAACAGCAACCCGGTTTGTTAAAATTTTGAAGCCAACTCATTAGTCGGAAACCAGAGAATATGGATCAAAACACATGATACAGACGAGTTGGTGAGCACGGTGACCATGAAGATGAAATAAAACTTGGATGGGCTTTGTACGAACATGGAGGCTCAGATGAAGGAATTGAGAATTTGAGATGAGGATTTTTGTGCTGTGCCGTTATAAATTTCTTGCCAGAATTTGGGGGCAGAAGAGATGAGGGTTGTTCTGTCCTGTGTTCAAGCACAGAGTTTACCCACTGGCTGGGTGAAGAATCTGGATGCCATGGTTACTTGAACACCACCAGAATACAGAAGTACGAAATGCGGTTCTACATTATGGGCTCTGCTTCTACCTAAAGGATTAAGGTACTGTTTCATTTTGGTGATGGGGGGCATGTACAGTGACTGAAAGTAGTCAGCTGAACGTGCAATAGGAAAACTATTAGTTGATGCACGAGTTGTACATAACTATATATTATGCTGTATTCGCAATGAAGTTTATGAAATAGTATTGCCACTAGGCATTACTAGTAGCTTGCTCAACGCTGCACGTACACTTTCAAGGTTCTGTGTGACGCGCTTGCAGCCACGTTGAAACAACAAAGTACGTCGTACATACAGCATAAATGATTTGGTCCCAGTTTGGAGTTCTGTTTCTATTGAATCTGTACCCATCCCAATCGTAGATGCACCTGCCTACATGATCCAACAGAAAAGCAACGAATAACACTCTATACGCGAACAAATCTACGTCTTTGCAGAAGATCCATTAATTCATACGGAGAATCAGTACAGCTAGCTTACTTGAATGCTGCGTGCATCCATGGATGATGGATCCGCCTTGATTCCTCAAATCAGGCGTCAACTTGACCGTGCGCTGATCAGCCGATCACCGAATCCATCCTCAGGACGCAAAATCCGCTGTACCGCTACCGGCTACCGCACGTAGGTAGGCGGCCGCCGGCCGGACGGGCGGTGGAGGCGAGAAACCAAGTCATCACCCAACCGGCCAACCGGTGCCGGCGGCACATCGAGGCATCGGTGGGGGATATCATGGGGCGGGCCCGGCGTGACGAGCGAGAGCCGAGCCCGAGAGGCATACGCACCGCGTCAGATGTAAAGCCCAACTGAGAAAGAAAAGCTCGGTGAAGGAATAAGTTCACTTTGACTCCCTTAATAGTGACTAGAATCTAATTAATGACCCTAAACCGCAAAACCGGATATCTCGACCCCCAAACTATTGAAACCGGTGCAATTTGACCCCCTAGGTGGTTTTGGAGGGCGGTTTCGCTGACGTGGCGCTGACATGGCGGTGTTGATCTAGTCTGCAGGGTTGACGTGGCGCAAAGGTGGCATTGAATTAAAAAGTATTCGTGGGACCCGTTTGTCATTCACACTAAAAAAATTATTGGGCCCACTGACATGTGGGCCCCACATGTCATCCTCTCTCTTTCTTCTTCCTCCCTTCTCTCTTTCCTTCTCTTTCTCTCCCCTTCCACCGGCCGCGGGGAGCACGGGCTAGAGCGGCGGCGGGAGTTGAGCTCGCCACCGCCACAGAGGTCGGCGCCGGTGCCGCTGGAGGCGAGATCGACCGCCCGTGCCAGTGTGTGAGCCCTGGGCCTGGGAGCCCGACGGGATTGGACCGCCACGGAGCTCCGCGTTGGGTGTGGCCCGGGCGCCCTGGCCGAATGCTTCATGCTGCAGCTCGTCGACGGCGTCATGCGCGCAGCCGCCAAGAGGGTCTGCGTCGTGACTCGTGACCCACCAATAAAAAAAAAAAGAAAAGAAAATCAGCCATCCGGTGCAAATTCACCACAAAAGCACGGTGAAAACCACCTGTTAATTATGGAATCTCCACCGCGATGCAGGAGATGGGAAAGAGCAGGTCTCGGAGTTCTCTTTATATAGGCCGGAGGGGAGGAGGTCGACCGCACGGACGGAAAACGGCGCCGGCGATGGTGGAGCTCCCTATTGAAGACACCGGTTTAAGAAATCGATTGGGGGCGATTTAGTGCGGGATTAAGTGGGATTTGTTGGGGAAATTGATGCCCACTACACAAGGAATCGATTTTTGCAATTAATTTGGAGGAGAAACGATAGGGCAGGGAGATCAACGGAGGCGGCAGTACTTGAGTTTCACGGGAGAGATGAACAGACGACGGACAGAGGTGGAAGAAGCTCCTGGCGAGCGGGGCCCACCTGCCAGCGCACGGACAGCGAATGGAAGAGAAAGAGAGGGGGAGGATGAGGAGAGGATGATTTATGTGGGCCCCACCTGTCAGTGGTCCCACCCATACTTTTGGTGAATGAAAAATGGGTCCCACCCATATTTTTTATTTCTAATGCCACTTAAGCGCCACGTGGAAAGGATACCGAGTCAACACAGCCACGTAGGCGCCACATCAGCGAAACCGCCCTCCAAAACCACCGAGGGAGTCAAATTACACCGGTTTTAAGAGTTGGGGGTCGAGATATCCGGTTTTGTGGTTTAGGGTCACGGATTAGATTTCGATCACTTTTGAGGGTCACAGAGTGAACTTATTCCCTCGGTGAATCTGGTGGAAGCGCAGGGCCCATCGAGCCTGGTGCCCAACGGGGAAAGAGGGGCTTCTCCCCATGGGCCCAATGTGTGATTGAAGTCCGTTCTCGAACGCCTTGGCACGATGTCGCGTGAGCACGTCATGCGCACGCGAGGGAATTGCAGTTGGAGAGATGGCTAGCGCGGCACGGCACGGCACGGCGCTGCACGGCTGGCTTACCGGTGAGCACGCACCACGCGAGGGCCGGGCGCGAGGACAGTGAGCAGAAGCAGGATGGCCGCCATGGCGGAGATGGCGTGGCACCGCACCGGGGGTTGGTGGTAGTAGGGTGGGGGAAAGAGAACAAACGTGAGGTGGTACTACTGTAGCAGAGTTTGGCGGCGATCGGAAGAGATCACAAGAACAAGAACAAGAACAAGAACAGCAGCCAGCAGGCCGACCCAGGACCCCAGTCAGCCAGGTCTGGGCCAGAGGTGGAGAGGTGTCCGTCAGTCCGTCCCCTTCTGTTTCTTCCAGACGGATGCTACTCCCTCCTGCTCCGTTGTAAAATAAATACTGTTCACGTTCAACCATTCGTTTTATTTAAAACTTTTTATGATGAGTATTTATTGTTATTAAATAATAAAATATAAATAGTACTTTATGTGTGACTAACTTTTTTATAAACATTTTAAATAGATGGACGGTTAAACGTTGAACACGGATACCTATGGTTGTACTTATTTTGAGACCGGTATATGATATATCCTCTATCTATAATTGAGTATTAGGATATATCATATTTTATATTAAATTTATTTCCTTTGAAACGAAGTTAGTAGTACAGTGAATTGCCTACGAGAAAACGTAAACATCCACTCAAGTTTCAAGTCAAAAATAGCAGTTCAAGAAATCAGTAAGACAACCAGCAATAAGAACTAAGAAGTCTTGGTCTCTCCGCACTCCGCAGAATGAATATAAACACAAATACGCCGCTGAATGCTTTCTTTTCAAGGGGGGAAAAACAAGGAAGAAATTGGTGAAGGTAGGTCTTCAGTAAAAAAAAAAAAAAAAAACTACTACTACTACTACTACTATAGCAAAACTGGAAAATATATGCTGAATGTACCAGGTAAAGTTCCTCCTTATCTTTTTTTCCCTTTAATTTAGGTGTCATGCTATGTACAAATTTCACGGGGAGCAAAAAACCTAAATTAGTTACATCCACTTGTTGAAAGAAAAAACAAGGGTAATAAGAAAACGCATACCAAAGGAAAAAACAAAATAAAACTATAGCATCTATTTATGGTACACAGGTAAAATATTTGAAAGAGTAAAAAAGGAACTAAAAAGTCTTCTTTGCCTCTCAGCATTCGCAGGAAACTAACACAGCACTGTACAATTTTCTTTGCGCATACCGAAGGTCTGTTTCTGCATTAGCAAGATACAGAACATTAGAGTGCTGAAGTACAAGTCAAATAGTACACAAATGATAGTCAGCCACTCTGCCTAGTTTGATTCAACATGTCTCCTTTACCGCAAATTTGTTCATATCAAGTACTTGTCATTACTCTCGCCGGGAAGGCCGAAGGAGGCCATCCGAGTATATTAAGAAGGAATAAAGTTACAAGAAAAAACTCGACAGAGGCTGTCGAGGTAAGTACTTGTCATTACTCATTATTGCCGAATACTATGATCAAAAGCCTATCTTTATGACCTTAACCAGACATGAATATATAAATGCATAGTGCATAATTCTTAATGCATCAAGTATTCAAGTGTATAACAAATTCACTAATTTTGTATTTACCTGTGTTCTCTGTAAGAAGCCCACACTGATTTCTACAAGTCTCCATAAAAAAACGGAGAATATAAATTACGCTGCAGCTTCTCTCTGCTAAAAACTTCACCGGCAATCCAGTTTAGCTGAAAAACCTAATTCTGATACTATCCATTTTACATGTCTAGTCTGAGACCATGTCCTCCAATTCATGCATGTCTGAATCAGTCTCATTTGAAGAATCCCTTCCCAAGGGTGTATTCTCGCCGTAGTCCAGATCTCTCCAGTCAAACTCACCATCATTAGCACGTTTCTCCATTGCTTCCCCAATCCGATTACTTAGATGAGGCTTACTATGCCCACTTCTTCCCTTTGTCTTTGCGCAAATACAGTCCATAGGGTGCTCATGGAATTCACCTCTTCCAGGTTTTATCTCATTGGGCTCCCCCATAAATCCCTTCTGAAATGTCTGAACTTTGGACGAAAATGTTTCCCAACTCATGCTGGTTCGATTGAGAAAGAGTGAGTAAAGCTTCTTGGCATTGGGCCTTATGGTCCTCTTGTGCCCAAAATACCTCCTGAAATTCAATTTTCTCTTCAGAATATGACCAGATGTACCCAAACTATTTCTGAAAAACGGGTAAAAACATTACCTTCGACCGGCCAACATTCTGGCCATGTTGCCGTTGTTATTTGTCACAAATACATCACTCTTATCACACACAATATAATCAAGCGCTGCCATGCGAGATGAAAATGAGAGGAAAGGCGCCAACTCCTCCTTGCTAGCTAGAGTTTCCTTTGAGTGGAAGTTTGGGAAGAGCGCTTTCAGAGGTGCCAGCGTCTCCTCTCCACCATACACCTCACCTGATGCAACATATATGTGCACATCCTTCCCAAATCCCAATGCTCGGAGCATGAGGCCAACCTCTTCTGGTGTGAGAGGGCACTTACCGTGCCTACGTTCTCTGTCAGGGTTGCTTGCCTGCATATAAATTTTCAAATGTGTTAATGTAAAAAAACTGAGATGGTCACACTTCAATAAACATAACTAGGGGATATTCTCTTACATGCAGTGTCTTCCATCTCTTACGGATTGCACCGAGTTCTCTTCTCTCAATTTCCCCACCTCCAAAGTAGCAACCAGAGAAGGCGAGCATGTCAGGCTCAAATCTGTCACAGCATGTGTGGATTAACAGAGTTTGTGCCATGCATACTATATAAAAACAAAAAAATTAGGCAAGAAACAAAACCTTAGGTGAAGGGCAATGAAGCGTCCACTTTTGGCTCTCATTCTTTGGACAAGCATTTCGCCCATCTTAAGAATTGGATCTGTGAACTGTAGTGCATGATAATTGACTCTGCACCTAAGCTTTTGAAGGTTAGTCTCCAACCTATTGGAAACCCGGTAGTCAAATTTGGTAAGCTGGACAACCTGCATGGACAGAAATGCAATAGAAACAATCATTATTAAGCATTTCTAGCTGAAAATTCCAAATATAGAAAGCACAAATTGTACTTACATGCTTTTTCAAAAGGGCAGGTAATACTCGGTTCTCATAGCATTTTGCAGTACACTTCCTAGGAATACGCATTTTGTAAGGATATGGTGTTTTCCCATTCCTGTCAGGTACTTGCCGTATGATCTTTACATCGCTTGAGAGTGAGGATATGAAAGACTCAACATCAAAAATATCTGCAAAATCACTGTGATACAGAACACAAAATCAGCAGAAGTTACTTCACTAAATTAACCAAGACAGGTTAAAGATTGTGACCTTGCATCTTTCCAGAAGGATTTCTGATCCAGGTTGGGAATGACAAGTGTTGCATTCAGAATACGGGCTGCAACAACAGCATCTATGATCTGAAAACCACATAAGTAGCATTCTTTGAGAGTCATTTATGGGTCGAAGGATATTTGACCAAAAAAAAAAGGCAATTATTGTGAAAAAAAATTATGATGCACCAACAGGCGAATTTCTTCCGACTTCATTTCTCTATTTACTAAGGACCAACATAAGCACTCAAACACAGCCAAATTAATTTCTCCTAATGCACTCTAGCACTAATTAACCATGGAAACTCGGAGCAGTAAATAGTAAAATATGAAACAACTGAAGTCACGCAGGGCGTTCAAAAGCAGTTTAACGGATGCAGTCACGCAGCGTATCAACAAGTTGTTGGGAGTGTAACCAACTGCCAGCCGATCATATCAAAGAGCAGTTGGGGTGAATTACTGATTAGTACTTGCTGGACGCGTGCAATTGAAGAAAGGGATTTGGAGCTAGCTACAACAGTATCAGCATCACTACAAGTTCCCGAGTCTCACCACTGCTATACATAAGGTCACCATTCTGCCACTAAAATGCCCCCCAAGCAACATAAAAAGTTCAGACGTTTTACGTTTGCACTGAAATAACAAGATGATTTTACTTGTCGCGTTGTTCAGCCAATCAAAAACTGAACATTTCCGTGTCCAAAAAATAACTGAACATTTCTCGATTACCAATTCGTATGATCTTACCCCTGTTCGCTGCTGGTTCAGGCCGCCGCTCGTTGCGATCATCAGATACCGATTCGGCTCCGTGACGGCCTTGGCATCTGCCGGACCATAAAAAGGCGAGCTTTATTGCCACCAAACATGAACAGTGTATAATTCTGGTCTTCTCCCAAACAAAAACTTTCGTACACGAAAACAAAATCGAAAGGTTTGCAAGTAACGCATACCGGCGAACGCCTTGGTCGCGTTGCTGCAGCCGAAGAAGTTGCTGGCCAGCTTCGACGCCCAGAGCTCTTCGCCCAGCTTGCTCCCGCCGCTCTGCGGAATCCAGAATCAGTTAGGCGAATTCGCGATTCATCAATATCCACAAGCAACAGAAGAAAACAAGCGAGAAATTCCTGCACTCACAGGAACGGCAAAATCGACGGTGCCAACTACATTTCGGCGCAGCTCGCTCGGCTTGTTCAACTGCTCCGAGAAATAGGAGGGGGGAAAAGGACAAGAAATAAATCAAACATTAATAATACGAATTGGAACCAGATGAAACCGGAGGCGAAACCCATTGCATGAATCAACGACTTCCGCCATCCGAAATCCGCGCTTTATGCGGGAGATGTTACCAGGAACGGCGGGTTCTGTCGCCGCACAACACGGTGGCCGCCACCCCCACCGCCGCCGCCGCCGTCCCCGAGCGGCGGCGACAGGAAGCAGTGGAACGCGACGACGACGAGCAGCAGTCCCGCCGCCGCGACCTGCCGGGGTGCTGGTGGCGCCGCCGCCTCGTCCCCATGCGCCGCTCTCTCCTCCTCCTCCTCCGCACGCACGCACGCACGCGCACGCCGGCGCGGCGCGCAGCTCCTCCTCCTCCTCCTCCTTCTTGGCTGGCTGCGCCTCGTGCTCTTCCCGCCGTTTTTGATCGAGCGCGCGCGCGTTCCGATGCGCGCGGATTCGCGGCAGAGAGGAGAAGCGAAGCGGACGGAGGCGGTGGCGAGGCGAGCTCAGTTGGGTGGCAACAAATTGGAAAGCAGGTAGAGAAACCAAACCAACACGAGAGGAACTTATACACAAATAACGAAAACCTAAGGGCCCAAGTGCAAAAGTACCTTGTGCCCCAGTAAAAAAAAAAACATGGGGAGATCAGAGCGAATCTTCACCGATTAGCCATTTGTTATTTCGTTTGTCTGTTCGTTTTGGATCTAAGCCAGAGTTAACTATAGTGATTATTCGATTTTGTTTTTTCTGTGTGATGCTTGCGTTGCATGAACCGATCTGGCTTCTTCTGCGCGTGTCTCTTAGCTACTGCACCGAGGAACATGCCGGTGTCTACTGGTAGGATGAGGCGATCAAGCAATATCCGCTAACTTGACGGGGGCAGTCCGCAAAAAACTCTCCCGCTCTTCCGCCGCATAATGGTGAGATTACATGGATTTATTTATTTAACCGCTGTAAAAAAAAGTCCACTACCAGCACAATTAATTAATTAAATTATGTGCTCATTAATGGTGCAATATATTCAGTGTTTAATTCGCTAAACCGATCGATTTAATCATCACAGACTGCAGCACACGACGTGCAAAACGTGCAAGTTGCTTTTTTTTTTTCTATTCACTCGTAATAACAATAGAATTCGTGTTGCATGATGCATATATGCACGAACAGTCCATGTGATGGCTGGTTCAATGGCTGTACGACTGCTTAGATAATCCGAGCAAGCAAAACCTGCATCCGATTTGGATGGATGATTCGTCCCTGACTCGCTTTTCCAGCCATGTGTCACGCAAAAAAGGGCGCGGGAAAAAGGGGTTGGTCGCTCTGATCAGGTTTGGCACATGAGCAGAGATTTTTTTTTTCCGCACATCTCATCATAACATAAAGAACCATATTTCAAAATTGAAGGGAAAAGATTACAACACAAAGAAAAGGTGTTTTGAATTTTGTAATGGATAGATATGCTCTATAGCAGAAGAAAAGGAGCAAATGGTTGTTAAATATATGAGCGTAGCCTGGGTACAAAAGGTTGACACCATCGTGGGATCGTGCTACTGTATAAAATAATTGAATAATTTATTGGGATTCCCTGATGAGAGATTACAGGGTCATGCCATGACGCAAGTTGCATCTGCAGGCTGTAGCTCGACGACGATTGACATCGAGTTAAAAAAAATACATTTTTTAAGAAGTAAAAACTGCATTGTTGGTACTCTAGGCAGGGAAAACAGAGCACTCCTGTCTCAGTTTGTTTGACAGAGTTTTTTTTTTTTTAAAAAAAAATCATCTGTGACATCATTTAAACCCGTTGCAATACACGAGTTTCACATTAATACCATTCTTGCACAGAAAATTTAAGAAATTCACTCAGGAAATGCAATGCTCACGAGTTAATACTAATCCCAACAACTAATAAATATTAGTAGTAATTTGTTCAATACATGCTCTAGACTGGCCAACCCCTAGTCTCAAAATTCGTATGGGGTTTAGTATAGTCAATGTACGCATTTCAGCAGTCTAGTCCCTGCCTTTACCAGTGATGAGAATAAACCTGGCTAGAGTAGAGGTTAGTTTAGAAGATCTGCATGTGATATCGATGGCGTGATGCATATAAAAGTTTGTTACTACTCACTAGTGTGTGGCCAAGCATATAGTGGGGCTAAGTAGACCCTAACAAACTGGACACAAAGGGGCAAAAAATTGACGTGTGGCTGGGTTGATTAGAAGAGAAGTCTCAATCAATCTCTAATTTCAACCAAGCTGGTCCTACCCCCATCAAGTCATGAAAAATTTTCAGCTCTTCTTTTTTTTTTTCTCCCACTGTGTTTGAGCAATAATTGGCTTGGGCAAAATTCTCTTTTTATGTAGGATCAAAATCATCAAATCCTTGTCCTCCATGTCATTGTATATATTGACTTGATCTTTCTCACTCTTTAATTTACCTCTTCTAGATGAAGCAACCAAGAAATCTGGCGCACTGATTTGGTCACGGTCTCAGACATTGAAAAGAAAACACTAGAATATTATTTTTCAAAAGGGGATGCTCTAATTAGTAATTAACATGGCTTAGAGGCTAGGGTGTTCCCATGATCTGCAGTATCAACGGCTAAACAAAACATCCATTACTTAAAAGAGAAGCTCAGTTTAGCTGATCAAGTAGGAGTATCATTTTTTCCCCCAAGGTTCTACCAAAAAGTCTCATAAAAATGCATTGGAATATCAAGCAGCTGGATGCATGATCAGTAGAAAACAAAAATAACCTCGGCTGAATATATATGTATATATGATTGCCATAAATTATTAATTATTTGTTTGTGTGCATGAAAAATTTTCAGCTCTTCTTTTTTTTTTTTCTCCCACTGTGTTTGAGCAATAATTGGCTTGGGCAAAATTCTCTTTTTATGTAGGATCAAAATCATCAAATCCTTGTCCTCCATGTCATTGTATATATTGACTTGATCTTTCTCACTCTTTAATTTACCTCTTCTAGATGAAGCAACCAAGAAATCTGGCGCACTGATTTGGTCACGGTCTCAGACATTGAAAAGAAAACACTAGAATATTATTTTTCAAAAGGGGATGCTCTAATTAGTAATTAACATGGCTTAGAGGCTAGGGTGTTCCCATGATCTGCAGTATCAACGGCTAAACAAAACATCCATTACTTAAAAGAGAAGCTCAGTTTAGCTGATCAAGTAGGAGTATCATTTTTTCCCCCAAGGTTCTACCAAAAAGTCTCATAAAAATGCATTGGAATATCAAGCAGCTGGATGCATGATCAGTAGAAAACAAAAATAACCTCGGCTGAATATATATGTATATATGATTGCCATAAATTATTAATTATTTGTTTGTGTGTGATGAGAAAGGGAAACGCCAACAAACTACATCTATATGATTATAATTGACAATTCGGCTGTGCCCATGTGTACGTGATTACCTGTGGCCATGTGTACACAAAATTATTCTCTAGCTAGCATGCACTTGTTTACGGCCACCCTTTTGAGTTGGCCAAAACTCCATTCAATGGCTGTCTGGTGTGATTCGGGACCCTTTTCCTCCCGTGATAAAAGCCCATTTGGTTGCTAATTAATCAAAACAGGGATGATATGGAGAATTAATTAATGTGCTGCACTTGATGCCTAATTAGAACCATCCATTTGGTCCTTTCCATGGCACCGGCGCCGGTGTGGATACTGAACTTTTCTTGATTTCTTTGGTCACACGAGAGGACGAAGGGATATTTGGGGAGTGCAGAGGTCGGTGGTCTGATGGTCTCTGTCTCTCTCTCCCTGAATCCTTGTGCAAGTGTACACCTGTAACTGAAAAGGCCAGTAAGTACTGTACATGATAATCTGGCAACATAACTAATCACCGAAACGTAATTGCTGCTACTAATGCATAGTACATGATACTGTCAAGCGTGCTCACTACCAGCAGCAACGTACCATTGCCTGAATTCAGGGGTTGCCCATCGTACTGTACTCTAACATCACTTATTTTCGACCGTAGGGAGTACAGTACTACAAGTACAAGCAACATATTCCCATCTTCCTAAAACACGAGCATTATACGTGGCAATATGGTTCTTTTTTTTATTATTAAGATGTAGAGTAGATTCTATCTTAATTTTTATTAGTACGTTTGTCAAACCACTAAACGATATATTTTGTATGAAAATTTTCTATATAAAAGCAGCTATAAATTATTAAATAAATTCATTTTTAAGTTTATAATAATTAAAACTTAATTAATAATGCGTTAATGATTTTTCCGTTTTACGTATCCGACCTTAATCTTCATACATGTAAAAGGGGCCCCGCTACTACTATGCCGCAGTCTTCAGTTCTGCACGGCAAAGCAGAGAGGGACAGAGTGTGCAACGGTTGATGAAGCACAGCAAAATGGAATCCGAATCTCTTTTTTGCTCAGCAACCAGCAGTCACAGGCTCACGGCCAAGAGGCGAAGAGACAGAGCAGGCCGTGCCACCGTGCGAGGCATCCGCTGGTTACGTGCGAATCGGATAAAGCGGAGGCAGTTACTACACATGCTGCTGAACCAGCACGTTCTGTCTCGTTAGCTATCTATCAGCTGTTTTTAATTGTACATCGGTTTTTAGTTTTGAGTATATCTATCTGTCTGAAGCCACGAATACCAAATTGCCAACGTATACAGATTTCCAAATTGCCGTGCACGTGACTACGTGAGCACTCTTGGTAGGTGAAGGCGTGAAGCTGATGAGACTGAGAAAGTGAGAAGTGAAAACAGCAGATCTACTACAGTATTGTAAAGTGCAGCACTCATCAGTCATCACAAGGGGGTACTCCGTAGTTAGTAGTACTGGCAGTACTGCTACTGTAGTAACTAAACAGAGGGAGACCATCAAAGCAGCATGCAGATGTTCAACTAAACAGGGAAAATCTTTGATTAGCTAGTTAGCTAGCTTTAGGACATGTGCTTCGTTTTAATCTCCTCTGTTATTTTGTCTGTCTCCAGCATGATCTGACATAAATAGACTCGGAGATCATTTCCCTTTCCCCATTGGCAGAGCTTTCGTCCAACAGCACAAGGGCGGTCCATCCACAAAGCTTGCTACCAACTCCAACTGACCAATTTCCATGCAACGAGAGGCGACGAGCCGGCGAGGCCCATGGCTGACTCCGACTGAAAGCAAGCAACCTACCAACCGCTGTATTATTATCATCAGTACGCAGTACGTAGTAGTACTAAACATGCCTAATCTACGGAAAGGGATAGGATACGTGCTCGATAAGATCACAAGAACAGGAGAGGAGCATATGCAATTATGCATCATCATCATCCGAGCTAGTAGCACCCACTCGCCGATCAATCATGGAGAGGCAGCTGAGCTGGATTTAATTTACTATACGGCTTAATAATGTTAAACCCAACATCACAAACGATCGAGTAACTTCTACAGACTGACATGACATTGCACAGGTGTCGTCTCATCGTAAGCAGCTTCATTAGTACTACACCTCATCAGTAATCACTGCAAGGAAGTGATCGAACCAAACCAAACCAAACCAAAAGCGAAAGCCCGAATGATTCGCGAGGCAGAGCTGACGAGCATGTTGGGAGCACATGGGGGAGCACATGATACAGTGGCTTTGCCTGGGGCCGGAGTCATTTGTTTGGCTTGGCTACCCACAGCCGCCTCGGCCACACTGCAGGCTGCAGGTCTGCAGCATAACGGCCTCGCTCTCGCAGTCGCAGCAGCAGCAGCAGCAGCTTTGCTTGGAGTGGAACCAACAGGAGGGCGATGTCTGATGATTGTGTTGTTGTGTGTTGGATGCGTGAGGACTGAGGAGAGGGACGAAGTGTCAAAGTTGATTGGGATTTTGGAAACCAACTGTTAGATGGTGACACTGGTTTCTGAATTCTGATAAGGTTGGCTTGATAATCATATAGGAGTAAGACATAAGAAAAGATCAGGAAAGGTATTGAAGCCACATCTTTGTTACGTTATCAGTTTTGAAGATAACATGGACGGAAGTATGGGATAAGTATGATTAACCAAGAGAATTTGAGCATTGCTATACAGTATATGGAAGCATTGCATACGGCGTAATCTTTTTCAGCTTTGCTCAAATCTCCAGCACAACATAGGAGTAACATGTGCTGTACTTGGCATTTCGTCAGTACTACATCAGTGCTACTCCGTACATGGAAGCAATACGAGCTTTTTGATGAGCTTCTCAGATCTCCAACATACTGTTCTACTGTACTCCGTAAACATTTCTTCATCTAGGCGTAGAACTACTACTATGCAACGCCCTGAACCAGTAAACTGAAGGGGGATAGAGTCCAGCTTGGCAGTGGATCGCGGGGAGTGCTGTAGCTGACAGACAGGTGGGCCCCCACCCCCACCAATGGTGGGCAGGAGGCATAAATTAGGCCGAGCCGGGAGTGGGCCCATCTGTCAGGGAGAGGAATGTGGTCAGCTGCCGATTGGATTTGGTAGGAAGCAGATTCTGCCATGGCTCAGCTGGCGCCTTTGCTTGTGCTTGGAGTTTTCCTTCCTCTACTCCGGGATGGACGCACCCTTGTGCACATTGGGAATCGGAGCTGCAGATCAGTGCCGCTATTGGTAGGCAGGTTGCCAACTTGCCAAGAACCGAGAAGGATACACTGGAGTAGTATACTTTGGAGTTTGGAGTTTGGGTAGGAGTGGTCGAGTTGAATCTTGAATTTGAGTTTGTTTATCCCAATTTGAGGGCAATGTCAATGCGAGTGGAGTACATATGATTAATTATTCGCTGATGGACCGCATGTGTTTCATTTGTAGCTCCACTCTGTCGGTGCACGGCGGCACAGAAAAGAAACTACTCCTAGAGATTTACTTGGGCTAGTACAGCCCATTTAAAACACTCAAACAGGCCCACTAATGGACCATTTGACCAGCCTTTTATTAAGTGTAGATGGTACCTGAATTTCAGGAAAATGATGTCATCTGGCTATACATAACACAATACACAGTACCTGCCAGGAAAGCAAAGCATAACTATCAACATTTCCTTTACTATCATTCTTCTATTCATCACAATGTTTGGTCTCATTTTTTTTAATTAAAAAAAATCAACTGAGTGTACCTATCAATACTGTATGAAAAAAAGAAGAAAAGTGTACCTATCAACAAAAAAGAAGATAAAAACAATAACCTATGCACAGAGACTATCGTACCAGGAGTTCTATACAGCACAACATGAACTACTCCAGTTTATGAGCAACAAAATTGGCGAGTAATGCAGAAGGTTACCAGCAAATCCTGCAAACCACCCATTTTTCACCTAGTGTGGATTCAAGTGCACCAATCCAGAATGTCTAACATTAGTTCTTTACGGCCCAGCGT
The DNA here is from genome assembly GCA_009805545.1 of Oryza longistaminata. Classification (NCBI taxonomy): domain Eukaryota; kingdom Viridiplantae; phylum Streptophyta; class Magnoliopsida; order Poales; family Poaceae; genus Oryza; species Oryza longistaminata. The sequence goes on from CM020181.1 coordinate 23,181,619, forward strand.
CGACCCCTTATCTCATAGCCATCAGATGCCAAATCACCACCTCCCCAACTGTTCACAGCAGCAACCGTGCTTACAGCTCTGCGATGTTTTTTGCCCTTCGTGAACCCACTATCACTTGTGCTACCACCTAACAGAGGATCATCGATTCCACGAACTGGTCTATCTGGTGACACTGCACTCACCCAGTTGTCATCCTGGCTTTTCTTGTTGTCGTTCTTTTTCATCAATTTGTCAAATCGCTTCTCGACTGGCCGTACAGCTTGGTTAACAGTGAATTTAAAATCCTTGATCACCTATAGAATAGTAAAAAGAGGACGATGGCCCACAACAGCACATGCTAATAAGTTCATGTAACCATGTGAAAAATCAAACATATGTATTCATAAAAGGCAAGATTTGTTTGCAGAACTCACATATTCCCCACTGCCAACCACAAAGTCTCGAACACTTTCTTTTATGTTTGTTGTGCTTCTCTCATCTGGTTCCAACTGTGGAAGCTTCAATTTGGCGGGTCTGTTACTTTCCTTTATTTCGAAAGGATCTACAGGGTCAGAGGATACATAATCCCCGAGTACTGAGACGTTTCCTGGTGACTGGTTGGCTTGCAGCTCATAGGGCTTCGCAGGGAACACATAGAGGTGAACAATGGAAGCAATGCCCATCTGTGTTTGCGGGAGAATGATGCTATCAGATATCCACAATATCACAAAAACATCAAGGAAAAGCAGCTTCTTTATTAGGACAAAACATTGATAACTCGTATGGTTCTTGGAAAGATAAGTACCTCTATGCAGATAATGAAATCTTGAATGCTCGATTTCAACTCCAAGCTCTGGGCTAAAGGACTTCTAAGTAGGCCCAAAGAATACATTATTGCAATTACCACCCCTTGCCACCATGTCAAGAATACTATTGATTTGAAAGAAAGAAACTTAGCCAGAGGCTTTATATGTGCCAATTCATCCTTGGTAGCCGTATACCATTCTACTAAACAGTACAGGGCCCAATATTGACTAAAGTTCAGGACTGCAGCAAAATAAGGGTATCTGCATCACAACAAGATGTGGAGTTAAACACAAGTGAGACAATGTGCAAGCAAATCATGACAATTCAATCATGAAGATGACAGACAATCTAACTTCTGGATGTAATGTCAACTCTGATGCATATATAAGACCCAGAGTACGAATACTGCCCTTTTCCCACATATGACTAAACAATAATTAAAGGTATAACTATCTTACCCACATCGCAAATTGAACTCTCCATCACAATATACACCAAAAGCTTCTAGAAAAAGAGATAAGCTAGCCGTGACTGTCTTTATAATCACCTGCATGAGCAAAATACTTAACTAAATCAAACTCAATCTTCCAGGTTTAATAAATAGCAAGAAAAGGAAAAATAGAGTAGTGGAAATACATATTGGAAGATTCCAAATTTGATAATCAGGTAAAAACGCATCCCCAATCTCCAGGGTTTCAATATGAAGTTCACAGGAAAATGATGATGTATGATTCCCTTCTCAGAGGCATGATCCAAGAGGGGTTGCCTGGAACCAGAGCCTCCTTCCCTCTTTAAAAAAGCTATTGTTTTATCCTCCCCACCTACATTTAACCAACCACAGTAAATACACATATACCAGCTAAAACACACAAGGTGAGCTGAACACTAGCACACTACATTGCCTAGGCATGAAAACTTACAAGTAAAATAAAACTACAACAGATGGGCAATGTCACTGAAAGACACAAATGAAGGTATCACAAATTTGGCTTAACAGTGAAACAAGCTTCATCGTGTTCAGGCTACCTAAGTATCAATTTATCATAACATCTTAAGGCACCAACCAGTAAGAAGCTTAGCATATGGTGCGATCTATAAGAATATAAGATCGCTTTGCTTACATTATTTTTCTGGGAGAGTTACTACACACTAATCCTATTGAGAAAAGCATGCTTTCCAGTTCTAAGATTTATATAAAGGCAGAGCCACAAAAGTAGTCACAAGAATGAAATCATTCATCATTCATTCATGTCATAAGACTGCAATGTTCAAAACATGTCTTGTGCCGTCATGCTTATTATGAGAAAATGAGCTCGTTATATCTAAACTATATAAAGCAACATCCTAAATATTGGCGCTCAATAAACCCTTAAAGAACATTACACTAAATGTGAAACCACAGTCAAAGGTAGCTGCTGACTGTAACAAATTAGTGGTCATCCTCAATGTATGTTGATATAACTTACCTAAACATGCAGTAATATACCTTCCGAAGCAGTACATAGCAAATGCTTCATAACCATCACGCAAGATGCCACAGTAAACACTGGTATTTGGATTTATCAACGAAACATACTGGTCCAAAAGGAGAACAATGTCATCACACATATCATTGGAATAAGTAAGCACCTATGAAGATTGCTTTAGATTGCTTTGGATGTCTCACCGACTCAATTGCATAGCATGGGACCATCAAGATAACACCGAGAACAAACTTTTGTTCCTGCAGAAGGTAAACAAGGACCCAAAAAAAGTGAGTGTATGCTTGTCAACAGAACTATTTTTAAAATTGATGAGAAGGCGCAGGAAAGGGATGCACATACCTCTGGATTATTGTACGCTGAGAGGTGCTCAAATATAAGGTATATAGAGAGGGAAAGAGAGAGCAGCACGAAGAATCCCGCAACCAGAGTGGCCCAAGTTGGCGTGGTGTATTGCGCCAACAGGGGCATGAGCAGCCTAAGATTGACCCTCATGGTTGTGCAAAAAATTTCTTCCAACTCCTATGGTCTCACAAGACCTCAGAAATCAGCATAATTCAAAATGAAATTCTGCACAATTGCGGGCATCTCCATATGCATAGAAGCTGTTGAACTCAATACCTAATTCACCCCAAAAAAGCAATCAGAAGCTGACAAATTCACATGATCCACGCAGAGAAACTATTATCTGCAGATAGATAATAAAGAGTTCGTATCCTGTATATATGAAAAACCCCTCAACAACGCAAATCAATCAATAGATTACCCATAGATCAGAGAATTTTCTCGCGGTGCTTCCTGGAATCCACTAAAGTTTAAGAAGTTAGAACTGAGACAACAAGCAACCAACCCAACCACCCAACCAGAACGAGAGCGTACGGGGAAAAGAAGCTAGGGCGACATCGAATCTGTGGCTGCAAGTTAACCAATGGAAGCACACGAAATTCGACCTAAGATCGTTTCGTCCCCTCCCCCCCCTGGAAGCACTCGGCGGCGCCTTCACACACGAAACAACCTCCCGCCTCCCCCTGATGTAACATGCCCTAGCCCCTACACATGGATGTGAGCAGAAGAGATGGGGGGAGCTCGCTCGTGGAGGGAACCTGACCTGAATAAGCACACGCGAGGCCACGAGCGGCGAAGGCGGCCAATCGACGGCGGCTTCCGGCCGACGGCGGCGCCTCCGCGCGTGATTTCCCGCGGGACGTCGGCGAGGGAGAAGAGGGGGAGAGGAGGAGTCGTCGTGGTCGTGGCTGCTCGCCTCGCCTGCCCCGTGGCCCTGTGGGCCTTAATATTTTCGAAGGGACGGAGGAAACACCAGGTGGGCCCGGCCCATAGAAAGCAGTGATGGGCCGCGGTTTGCCCAATACCCACGCGGCCCACGCAGCAGCAGCTACCGTGGCGGCTGCGACCCGCGAGGGCAACCACCTCGTCGACGTCTCGTCGGCGGCGACCATTCCGGCGCCCTCCAGTCCTCCACGGTGAGTGATTTCTCGCCCTCCCGTCCGCCGCTGCTTCCATGTTTCCAACTCCCTTTCGACACGGATTTCTTCTTATCCGCCTCCCTTGTGGTCTTGGATTCGGATTTAGCTAATTAGGTCTCTTTCCCCCATTATTACCTTTTAAATTGGGATTGTGAGCAGCACAGAACGGCATGGCGACCTCTCCAGCTTCTACTCCCTCTGGATCCGGTGAGGGTTTCTCCAAACCGCCCTCTACAGGTAACGCCGCCTAAACTTGCCCTTAGTCTCAACCCCTGGATACAAAGCATGCGCTTCTTTTCCTTTGAAAGTTCAAGAAATACAGTGAATAAGATAAGGCAGATTTATTTGTTTCGCTTTTGGTACAAAGATGTGATTTTTAAAAGAAACTAACAGGGTATAACAGGAATGCCTATTTTCTACTGTGATTTTTCGCTCAGTTGCATCACGTGAATAGGATTACAGTAAACGTGTTCTCAATCAGTATTTGATCTTTGCGTTTAGTCGTCTGTCCGGATCTGAAAGATTTGGCCTTCACCTGGTAATCATTTCGGTGCATTCATTCCCCTATCCAGGAGGTTTTTGAACCTTGATCCACTTCAATCTCCAAGCAACAGTCTAAATTTAGCTTTAAATTTTGGGTTACCTGTATCTTTTTTCTTTCATGAAATGGAATTATTTCCAAGCTTGTGGTGGCGTCTGTATTGGGTTTCTTTCTCCAAGTTATATTAAGTTTGGTTTCCAAAGAAGAACTTATATTTGCTTTACTACAAAAAAAAAAATCATCGGAAAAGGGCTCTTCTGTTGTACACCGATTTATTTATTTGATGCATGTATATAAATTGCTCTCTAATGCATTATAAAGCAAATAACAATTGATGTCTAGGATGATCAGATCCTTGTTCAAGTGGCCATTGGTCAGACCTCCCAGTTGATCTCCTTCACCGCATCCTGCATAGCCTTGAGCTCCCAGAAGCCCTTGCTGTAGCCAATGTCTGCAAGTCATGGTGCTGTGCTGCCATAGCTGCCGGTGTTCCTCGTTCTTGCACACCATGGCTAATGTCCTGGTCTGACAAGCCTCCACATGAACTGGAATATGATGCCTTGCTCAACAATTGCAAATGGCAGTGCCCTATGGGCTGTGAATTCCGCGACCTTGTCAATGGCCACAAGACTTATGAGGTTAATTTGCCACAAGTGGCTTGGGTTGGTGCATCTCATGGTTGGCTTGCTGCTGCTGATAATCTCTCTAATCTTTTGCTTTACAACCCATTTACCTTTACCACAATCCCTCTTCCGCCGATCACTGATCTAGGGTGTGTGGAGGCAGTCTATGACAGTGAAGGAAGCATTGTGAGATATCGCCTTGGAAAGCACAAGGAAAGTGATGCAAAATTCCTTGGTGTCTGGTTCTACCAGAAGCTTGTGCTGTCGTGTGCTCCTTCTCTAGGTGGTGACTATATCGCGATGATCATTCACAGCTCTGCTAATCGGGTCTCGTTTGCAAGTGCAATAGAAGGTCGCTGGCGATTGGCTTCAACTATAACCCAAGGTAGCGGCGACCGATACGCTGATTGCGTCTACCACAAAGGCAGATTCTACACCCTGACTATGTATGGTGTTCTTGAGATGTTGGATCTTGATAATCCATGTGAACCAAGAAAGGAGATTTTTTTCACCGAAAGGAACACGGAAAACCCTTTAGTTTTCCTCAGATTCCTAGTGTCAACACCATGGGGTGATCTTTTGCAAATAAAGTTTTCTCGACGTGTTCATCGTACTAAAAGACTTGAGCTACGGCTATGCAAGATTGAGGTTGAAAATAACAGATTGGTAAGATTAAGATCTACGGTTGCAGCAGCAGCCCTTCGGGAGCATGCGATATTTGTTGGACAAAATCATTCGGTGTGTTTGCCCATCAGGGATTTTCCAGAGCTTAGGTCCAGCTGTGTCTACTTCACAACACCTTGCTTGTGTAACGATGATCATTTTCCTTCTAGGCAGGAAGGTTGGAGAGGTGTAGGGATTTACGACTTGCAAAATCAGATCTTTGAGGATGTTTTCCCTTCTTGTGAGCGTGGGTATTCGACCTATCTTCCTATTTCTGAAGTTTGGATCACCCCCGGCCCCGGCCTTTGAAAGAGTACCACATAGCCTTTTAGAAGTTTACTGGAAGCGTGGAACGGATCATTGCCGTGTGCTTACATTGACTTGTACTTAACTTATTGATGTTATACTCCCTCCATCTACTTTTGACAGGCATATTTCCAAATCTGAAAAATTTACTTTTGATAGGCATATTTCAATCCAATCACCTATCCTCTTAATGACTTTCTCGGATTTAATGCGTGTGAGAAACACCCAGGGGTTTTCCGGCTAGCTCCACAAGATGGTGGGCTAGACGACCTAGGTTCGAAGCCTCACCCCTTCTAATTATTTGATATTAGGTTCTTCCCTAATATTTGCACGATTTAATGCGTGACTCTCAATTCTTCCACACAAGATTGGCTACATGGGCATCGAGAAATGTAAATGTTAATGAATCGCTTGTTTACTCTCCATTCTTCCACACGAGAATTACTTATCCATTTAAACATGCTACTCGTAAAATGTCCATCAAAGAAGCTAGCATATTTTTTTCATGGACTGGGAGCCAACTAATATCCCAAACCTTTGTCCAACACCAATTCGGGTCTACAATTCAAGAGTGGAGAAACATTTTATGATTGACTAGTAGAGAAACAATTTATGATTGACTATTAGAGATATCAAGAATAGAGAAACAATTTATGATCGACTAGTGGAAAAATTAAGAATGTAAGACTTAGTAAAAATTCATTTTATGATTGACGAGTGGAGAAATAGACACACACCAAACATGATAAGATTAACTCGGCAAAATGTCGGCCATAGTCTAAGCTAAAAAGCAACTTCTGGGTCCAAGTCACTGGCATACTTCTCCTCTTCAGATTCATTGTCAGAGGAATTTTCCAAGCTCGTCTCCTCTTCAGATACATTATCAGAGGAATTTTCCTCCTTCTCTTTCTCTTTCTGTGATAGAGGTGGTCTCCTCACCAAAAAAAGGTACGCCATGTCTACAACTCTCCCTTTCTAAAGGATTACGAGAAGAAGATCTCCCGGTTCCCCACCGCCGTAGGCTGGCACTTCAGCATGCTCCACCTCGTCATCAGGAGGCGAAGGTGTGCGCTGGGTCAGATCCGCGATCAGCTCGAATTCGGTGGCGCTAAGAACGGCGTAGAGCCGAGCCCGCAAGGATTCACGAATTGGTCGGAAAGACGAAGACGGGGCCGCCGATGAAGACATGGCTACCGATGAAGACGGGGGCACTGACGCAGGCAGGGAAGTCGAGCGCGCGAAGGAGAGGTTGGGAGATTCTGGGCCAACTGAGCCCCACGGCAGTGGGGACGATGCCGAGTTCATCACGCGGGTGGATGGATCAGAGGTGAGGCGGGGACTTGAGCCCAACGAAGGCGGCGACGCCGACGCCATCAGCGGAGTCGGGCGTGCGAAGACGAGGCCGGTAGAGGGGAGCCCGGCTGCGTCCGGCGGTAGTGGATGCAACTCCAACGCCATCGGGCGGGTGGATGGAGGGGAGGGGAGAACAGCGAGACGGGGAGGCGGGCATTCGAAACCCTAGACCTTGATCTGGCGGGGCGGTTGGGCGTGGCGGGGAAGACAAGACGAGACGGGCGGGGAAGAGAAGGCGAGATGGGGAGGGAGGGGCCGAGGGGGCGATGGAGAAGGTGGGGGAGCCGGGGCGAGATGTGGACTGGGAATTAGGAATGGGCTGTCGCTTTGGGCTTCCAATAAGCCCAAGCTTACTCACAGGGTGGGATTTTTTTTTTCTGTTGGAAAATATATTTTTTTTACTTTTTGACCGACTTAGAATCTATTTCTTCTGTCCCAAAATAAAGAAACCTAGTACCACATTAAATATTTCATAGTACTATGAAATGTCTGATCCGGTACTATTAGGTTTTTATATTTTGGAACGGATAGAGTATTTGTGATTTGTAGCTCTTGTTATTTTTTTTCAAAAAGCTCCATGATGTATTCCTGCAGCCTCCGATTCATCCCTTGGCAATGGCCTCTCGAAGAACACCATGGGTAAGTCCGACTCGATCTTGTTTGCTATCATAGGTCCCTTCCCGTAAAAGTGCAATTTTTCTTCGCAATTACATGAATATGTGTGTAGGATTTCCTTTTCATTGAGTTTATTTTCGCTGCTTCTGTTAGTTGCCACGCAATTGGGGTTCAAGCATTTAGAAACTAGGTGAAACCCCGCGCATTGCTGCGTGAATTTAGTATGATAACAATAAAAAAATAACGTGTAAAATAACTAGATAACATCAGATTAAGTAAATTAATGTGGTTTATGATAATTTAAATTTAAATAGTATGTAGAATTGTGATTCAAACGTAAAAAGTAAAGTGGTATGACGTTATGGAAGAAGAAAAGTAGGGAGATAGTTTGGACCGTAAATTAATCATCTAAAGGCTAAAAACAATTTGATATGACTTAATTAGAGGAAAAAAGAAGAAAGATAATTTGGACCATAGATAAATCATTTAAGCACTAAGTGAGGATGAACTATATAATTATATAGGATATCATAAAACATAATAAAGATATACATTGAAACATTATGTGAATTATGTTGGATGATAATTTAACATATTTGTATTTGAAATGTAGAATGATACTAATAAGGTTCAGATTAGTGTATTTACCAATATCTCATCTGTTGATGGGCGATTGGAAGGAATTAGAGCTGTCAATTTCTTCAGCAGTACACTGTCACCACTCCACTTCCAGTCCGCTGGATGTATATCTTTTCTCAAGTTTGTCAAAACATCACGTTGCTCATGTCCAGTTTTGAAAGGGTAGAACAACTCGAAAAATATAACACCTATACTGAATATGTCAGCCTGAAAAATATATCACTTCAAAAAAATATGTCAGCTTGAAAAGGGATAACCTGAGTTATTAGGTACATTGCATGTGAATAAAACTGTCATAACTGAACAGTCTGTCCATACGCATACCTTTTCAGTAACATGTTGTCCTTCCTTCAGCTCGGGGGCACTATACATTGGAGTACCACGGTCTGGAGTTCCTTTCAATTCATCAATCTTATTTGTTGCCCAACAAGCATGGCCAAAATCAGCGATTTTCACTAAACCATTTGATCCAAAGAAAATATTGCCTGGCTTTAAGTCCCTATGTACAATGCCCTCATGGTGAATACACTGGACAGCTCTTGTTATTTCTTCAAAAAGCATCCATGATTCTTCTGTATTTATTTCACGTGGTCCAAAAGGAAGATCATCCCTAAGGGTCCTGCAGAATAGTTTCAATTTCATGTCCTTGGTTTAACACATGCAAATGAGAGTGATATTCAGGTTATCACACACAAGCATGCAAAGCATCAAGTGCGAAAGTTGTATGGCTAAATTGTGAACCCATTGTTCTAAACCTTGTAACATGTTTCATACCTGAGACAATGCTCCATTAGAATGATCACATATTTATCCTCACTGGAACTTGACAGATCATCTTCGGTGGAACAGGATTGATCATTCTCAGTAGAACATGATATATTCTGAACATGATATATTCTCACTAAAATATGGGTCATCATCAGTGATCCAAGCCTAATGCAAATAAGCACAGTCAGATCATTCATAGGTTTCCAATTGCAACTTTGCAACATATATGAAAGACATTTTTGTTACGAACTTATAATTTACCTGGTAGAAACTAACTAATCTGCCTCACCTGTGCACCTCATATTCTTGCTTCCCTCTAACTTTGTGTCACTGACATGTGGGCCCGCTTAATAGACGGCCCGCATGTCAATGACTTGGCAACCCAATACTCCCTCAGTCCCAAAAAAAAAACCAATGTGACCCCTTCTAGTATAATGAATCTGGACAGTGCTTTATCTAGATTCATTGTACTAGGAGGGGTCTAGGTTGGTTTTTTTTTTTTTTGGACGGAGGAAGTACAACATACTGAACGCACCAATTGGAATTTTCATTTTTTTTAAGAGGAATCTGAAAGTCTCAACATGCAAGTTATTTTCTTCATGCTACGCAAGAACACATGTAGATTTACAAGAGATTCAGCTTACATAGGCTGAATGCCTGAATCATTTATTAGCCCCCCAGTATAACTGAAGGACTGACCACCACCCAGATTATCCATCACTCACACCAAGTTTACATTACCACAAAAGAGCTGTAGTAAGGTAAATCTGCTGCACTTTTGTGCAACATCAACATGCTTGCTGTAGTTGTTCTGACGCTAAGTTAAAAAAATCTATCCAAGGGGAATAGATTCATTCAACGAGGCTGCTTCTGAAGGTTGTAACCTCCTGCTCCTGACTCAAGCAAGAAGAGAGCAGGCTCCGTTTTGGCTGCACACCCAAACTTGAACGTACTGTATTTCCGGTGCACGCCGGTGAGCTTGCCTGCTCCGGCCTTCTGGTGGAAATCTACCATCATCCTAGAACACTCACTGAAAAGGAGAACAAGAGAAAGAAATATGATCAGCTCAAGTATGATCACCATACATCTGAAGACACAAATGCTTGTAAACGCAGGCAGGGAATGCGAAGGCGAAGTGCTACTTACAGAAGCTGCTCTCCGGTATATCTGCTATGTAGTTCGCAGGTCTTTGTCCACTGCTGGCAACGAGTGAGAGCACATTTTGCTGTGTAAACTGCAGCAGCAGCAAGAAGCGAAGGTCGGTACTTGAGCATTTGGTATTCCACCAGGGAGAGCTCCAGAATGAAAAAGGAAAGTAGCTGTAGCTGTGATTGACAACATGCATTATATTGGCTGTTGGGAGCTTTGTTATTCAAGTGATGAAAAACACTGATTTTGTAATGTTAGGATAAATAACCTGCTTGTCAGACTGAGCTGCCTTCAGAAACCGTCTCATAAAAACGTAAGGTGTTGGTACAGACATGTTGAACTGGAGTGTGTTTAGGATCAACTTTTCCTACTCAATAAGGAGATTTACTTGTTTAGTACGACTGCCAACAAGCCATGGCACTCTAAAATAAAAGAGGACAGTATGCAAGCACACACAAATATGAAGAGATAATAAAAAAGGATGTAAACAGAGATATTAATTTGGATGTCATAGAAGCATTGGTCTATTTGGATATCTAAGGACTTGTAGCATTGGTCATGAAGTCAATGTAAGTGCATACTGTATTGAACGAAATACCATTTCCAGAATTTGTCCTTTTGTATAAGCCCGGTCAGAAATTAGCACTAGATCCTCGACGACAGGGACTGCGACTTCCTCATATTTGCAAGCAAGGAGCATAGCTGTCACTCCAACTAGCTGCAACTTCTTCCTTGGCACAACTTGTTTTTCCAAGAATCTGTCTACTATGTTAACAGTAAGAAAGAGAGTCTCATCCATCAGCTCAAACTTGTGATGGACCTGGCAAGACACCAAATAAGATATCAAATTCAAAGATTGAATCTACTAAAAGATATATAAGAATGGTTCTGGGTCTGCATATGCTTCTCTACCTCAATGAGCCAATCAATCAGAATTGCTCTCATCTTTTCATTTATGTCTCCTTGACTGGACATGTAATCAGGCTGCACACAACTCATTTCCTGCGTAAAGCCCCATGTTTGCAATGTTATAGTTAAGACTGTTGCCTGAAGTATCAATCTAATTTGACTATTTGAGGATGTCAATCCAACTTATTTATTTTCTATGCAATGACAGATTTTGTTTATACAAACATATTCACGTAATACATAATATAGCAATCAATTCAAGATTACGCAAACAAAACGATAAAAAGAAGGTATGCAATGTCTGACACTGAAATGACAAAAGATTACCTCATTTTCTCGATAGAACTTGTACAACTCTTCGACGTACTCGGTTGCTGCAAGCGGATTCCCTGAGTCGGCACTGTCAATGTCCATCATGGACTCATCCTCATCAGTATCATTGCATTCATCCTACAAGTGCCAAATGTAACAGTAAGAGAGACCATCGGTTTTACACAGCAAGTCAACTGATCATCACACAGTATGCATACCACGGCAATATCATCGTTCGATTCGCACGATTCCACGTCGTCATCAACTGTGCCATAGGGGATGGGGTTCTTCTGTGGATCAGTGCAGACGACCGCTGCATCAGCCACGGAAACCTGATGGTCAAGCTGCTCTTTTCGCGTCAAGGAGGCCGCGAAATTCCTGGATCACTCAAGAGCGAGCGTACCATCATCAGATCAAGGCTGCAAGAAACACATCAGAGCGGGCAGCAATGGCGCACACGTCCTAACCTCGTCATAGGCCGGTGGCTCACCACCAATGCAGCCTTCTGCTCTTCCTTCCCACTCTTCCTGACAAAAGCAAAAAAACAGACCACAAAGGATTGGGATCTCGATCCAAGAAGCAGCGAAGAGAAAGACACGATTTTTTTGTATCTTTTTTCACGAGATCTCCGAGATTCTCGGCGCGGGGGGAGACGGTGGTTTACTCTAGCATCGGCTTCTTGGCGATCGCGGACGGGTGCGGCGGCGCCCCGACGAGGTTGTTGATGTCCCTGAGCGGCCTCCGGTTCCCCATCTCTGCACCAACCCAGGGAGCAAGAATCAGCAGATCAGCAATCGGGGACAAAATCCAAACCAAGAACAACCCGCGCCGCCGGCCGCCGACCCACCTCCGATCCCCGGCACGGGCTTCCCCACCGCCGCCAGCCTCCGGTTCTCGCTCGCCCTATCCATCGCAGGTGAGCACGATCCACACGATCTACAGGCGGAGGAGAGCCGAGACGCCCATGGCGATGGCCCCGCGTGGGATCCAAACGAACGAAGTAGTAACACCACCACAGCGGCTAATAAAAGCGACGAGGCGTACACCACCAGCAACGTCTCCCTCTCTCTGACTGCGTTGGGATTCGAAGAGGGAGAGAGAGAAATTGGGGGAAATTTGACTAATATCGTAACCTGTTTTTGGTTTGGATTTGGTTTTGGATTTAATTTGGGGGAAAAAAAAGGTAATCAGCGATGGATGGGCGACGCGTTCGTACTAGTAGGAGAAAGGAGGGGGGGTTTGTCTGCGAGGTTTGAAAGGAGCGGAGCACACACAGAGGGGGGCCAGCCCGCGCCGACGCACGCGGAATGGGAGCCGTTGGATCGGGGGAACAGATCGGGCCGGTCGTAACGGTCGCCCCGCGCTTGGCTGCGTCGCCCATGTGCTTTCAAAAATCGCACGGTCGGTCCGGTGGTGCGCCATCCGACCCGGGCCGCATCGCGTCGCGTCCGTTCGGTTTGTGGGCTTTGTGGGGGGTGATGTCACGCTGACCTGCGGGCCCAGGGGGCTTCGAGAAGCGTGGCGAACCAGCGGCACGTGGAGGATGACGTGGGGACCAGCGGTGGCTAGTTGGACCAGTTGGCGCGGTGCTGCTGGCCTGCTGCTAGTAGCTCTCCACTTCACTCCAGTAGAGCAAATTCAATAGTATAGTCAACTGCTGGCTCCAATTCATCTATAGCCAATCTAATAGTTCATTCATACAATAGTTACATACTACACTATTAATACCTAGTCCCACCTGTCATAGACACACTGCGTCTTGGAATCCGTGCTACAGCTGGCTACAAATATGTAGCCCGCTGCTCTTCTCTCTCCTGATTTATCTTCTTAAAATATGTTTACAGCTAGCTTATAGCCTGCTATTGTACCTGCTCGTATAGGCGAGTTCGAGTGGGAGTAGTATAGGGGAGTAGAGCATGGAATGATGGAATCATTTGCCTTTAATAAGTTTACTTTTAACTCATTTAGTTTTTTCTTAAAATTAGTTTTCATTATATTGAATTTTGTAAAAGCAATGAATAATTATTAGGAATAGATACGAGAAATAGTTTGTATTAGGATTTTATAAGGTAGGACCGTAGAGGTATTCTAGTTTATTTATTGGTATGTGCAGGATATGTGAAAAACACATTTTATTTTTGAACTAGAAGAGTACTCGATATATTTATTGTTAGTATGTATCTCCAAACTCGAAAGTGATTCAAATTTACGGGTTCATATTTTTTTTGACTTTGATCATGTAATACTCATATATTGCTATACTACTCCTAGGTGACATGCCGTGATAAAGATGATTCATCTAGAGTTAGTTTTAGAGGAGAATTAGCGTTGGAAAGTGAGTATACTAAAGAATGGTACTACGAATACACAAATGATCTGTACTTGTGGCAAGCTTGCACTGTTTCGGGATTATGTCAGTAAATTAATGGGGCAGGCAGTGACCTGCTGCGCTGTCCCTGTCGAATTTGACTGATTGCCATCCATGGACTGGTTGATTTGAAATCCTGACAATATGTTTGATGCGAGGAGCCGCATGTATCTGCCATTAAATCCATTATGCAGGACAGTCAGAGGTCCGGAGTTCGTCGTTTTGTCAACAGCTTAGGTTCAAGTACTGTAGGAGTAATAACAAGCGAGAGTAGCTTTCAACCAGTTGAAAGGCATTTGAATCGCAGAAATAAAAAAACCAACAAAAATATAGCATTTTGATAGGAATGTAAGTAAAAATAATTGTAAAACATATGAAAAACATGGAAGAAACCGTTTGATTGGACCGAAAAAACACAGGAATCATGAGTGATAGACTCAAAGAAAATTTTTCAAAAGGTTTAAGTTCTTGCCAAGTTTTCTTTAAAATTTATATAGGATTCTCCATTCCATTGATCAAAGGATAAGATAGAATCCTCTAAAATCCTATGTTTTTCTACAAATCAAAGGTACCCTTAGTTTTCCAGTCGAAATGCTGGTTTTACAGATACATGGGCAGGCTTGCCCTAATATACGTAGATTGACATCAACGGATCAATCACACAGCGTAGTTTGAGGGAAAGACAACATTTTTAAGGACTTGTAGGAAAAGCTTCCTCAATTTTACAGTCTGGGCCTCTGGGGACGCAAGGTGAAAGGAACATCAATTTTTTGAAGCAAGATAGACTTGTGAATTTGACTGATCCCCGTGACCACAGGATAGAGTTCGAAAAATAGAATTAACCCAGTAGTGTTGAGTCCAGTCCTAAATTGCTACCCCCATTTTGAATGGGCGATGAAGGATGAGATGAGTTGGCAATGTAACACAGTTCTCCACCCATTGGTGTTTGGTTGGGATGGACCAATACAACAAGTTTTTACACCACAGTACCACACAGCTACAGAAGAATGTGAATCCACAAAAGGCTCAAACATTGTCAACTCATTTGCCGTTCTCTTGTTCTCGTTACATGAAAGCAGAGCGTCAAGCTAGAATAAAGCGCCGTCACAAATGCACCGCACGAACCAACTCAAACGAATAAGCCACCCCGCTGCTACCCTTTTCCGTGTGGAAACGCTATCTAATCTAGTTTTGTAAACTGAGCTTTAACTAATGCACAACCCTTTTTCCTATGAATCTAAGTATAAGAATAAAATGGCTTGCACCTATAGAAATACTGTACACTGCACTGCTAGTTCGCACCAGGAGAGATGGATGACCACAGGGATGCTCTGCGAGTTTCAGAATGGCTGATTTCCATGTATCCCTATCTGGTGTACTGATGTTCAATTGGGTGAATTCTCCCGTTGTCAACTTTACTCGGACGAAGCTGAAGGTTGACTCTGTTCGACAGGTTTCATCACCTTTGAAGGGGGGCCACACAAACTCAGAACAACCTGAAAAAAGTAATTCAAGGTATGAAAACTGTGTTTATGTTCATGTGCAGACGACAAGAGAGGACGGGTGATGATTCAGAAGCTAACCGGTAAGAAGATAAGGCCATGCAGAAAGCCTATGATGACAAGTGCTAAGTACATTTGGAAATAGTATACCTGTCATTTGGATAAATAAAGAGATCCTTTAAACTAAGCTCCAATCCGAATACAGTGCTAAGAACTGTCGGTTCAGATGTAAATACCACAAAAACTTCAGATTTCGCAAAACGTAGGACAATAACTCCAACAAGTTTGGTCAAGGTGATTCCGCTGAAATATCAAGGCACATATGAGACCAAGATAATACAAAGCTATAAATACGGCAACCAGAATACCAGATGCAAAAATAGAATAAACTTCTTCAAATGATTGAGCTTGTGTTTTCTTGCTCGGGTCAATATTCTCTCCACAGCACAAGCAGGAACTAGATGGCTAACCTGAATACAGAAGCCCCCATCGTCGATAGAGCTTGCCTTGCACGGCTTTCTCTATTCCCAATGCCTATCTGCATCTCAAAGAATGTCATCAAGGGTTTCAGAATGACAATGGGAAAGAACAGCTAAGACCGAGAAAGACACATTTGCAGCAAAGTAGGTTTACATTCAAACCTATTTCTATGGTTCTACTTTATTGGGTAGAAGTATGAATTTAGTGCCAGGAGAATTGCTTTATCATTTTTGTATCGCCAGTGTCATACACACTATCAAATTGAAGTTTAAAATGGTACAAAATCCAGGTGCCTAGGAGCTGAAGCCTTCAAGCTTATTACAAGTGCACGCCACTAACAGTTTCTGTAGAAGTGGACTAAGTGTGGTACTTGATTCTCTCTGCCAAATCTTCCAAATACTATTTTCAAAACAAAACTAACCACAGTAGTACTTAAAAAAAAGCATCTTGACTAAGGGCAACACTTTCCAAATGATCACAGAACTCAGACATACTAAAATATATTTTAGAACTGGAAATTCCAAATTTACAACGAACCTACCATGAAGGCATGTGTGATATGAACACAGAATTCAACAGCAATTCCTATTGACATAACAAGGTTTACAATAGAAATTGCATTGAGCTGAATGCCAAGGATAGCCATCATTCCCTGCCAATAATATGTAGGAATTTTGCTGAGCGATCATATGGAAGAAAATTGAAACTAACGTTAGTATTTTCTAATGTAGATTGCAACAGAAATAATGACATCTAAAAGTGACTATCTAGAAATGTTTTAGAAAAAGACTATGAGCAGTATTGTTACTGATGTACTGTAACTCCCTAACACTTACTAGCTTTGCATATACAGGAAACCAGTAAACATAGGTCAGTAATGCCACCAAAGCAATGTAGGATGCTTTCATGAGATTTATGGGTTCTTTTATGCATCAGCACAGTTATTCCACAATGTAGCATCAATTTAACTGATGCATACTTTCACTAATATATGAATGAATCTCCCTCCATCCCAAGATATAACAACTTCTAGAGTTCTTTGTCCCAAATATAGCAACCTAGTACTTATAAAAGGTGACTTACCACTAAACTACCCATACTACTCCTACTAGCTCTTGGCTTTATTATAGCCCCAACTAGTCTGGGCCTATACCTCACTCACCCCAAGGAGGCAACCAAGTCTTTTTACCCCTCTCCTTAAAACCCGTGCCAAAGGCTAAACCTTGCTATCTTTTGGGATGGAGGGAATATAATTTTGGTATCGATATGGTCCCATTTTTAAAAGAGCTAGTCAGGTTACCGAATCACAACATGAACCTACTTCGTTTTTAAAACTACTTCTGATTTAGCACATTTATATTCAATACAGATAGCTAATTGCTATGAATTTAAACATACCATCAAATCCAGTACTATCATGGCCAGCACTATTAAAATGATTATCGAAGCCCACAAACTGAAATCAATAGGCAGAATCAATTATGAAATCAAGCTGATTGAAGAGAAATGAAAAATAGTTAGTGCTAGGTTTTCCAAGGATGATTCTGACCTGCTTGTGACTACGAAGCAAACGACAAACACTGTACCTGCCATTTGTTTTGAACAAAAACGACTATATCAGATAAAAGTTCAACAAACTGAGATAGATCTTGTTCTTAGTAACTAACCAAGGCAAACACATATGTTCATGATAGCCGTCTTCCATACTCCCAGGTATTGCTCAAAGAATATATAAAATACTGAATATGGGAACATTTGCATCTGCACAGCCAATATACATTGAAAACATTATTGTAAAAACATAGTTGAAAAGATAATGAGCATGTCATAAACCTGTAACTCTTGAATTTTCTTTCCAAGGACATGCAAAAGGATGTAACTCTTGAAATAGATCATAACTGCAATAATTTAGTTTCAAATCTAGTCATAATTTTCTCGGCAGAAGGCCAAAATAATCAGCATGACCCATGGCTGGTTACTATTCTATTAATTAATTAATTATTTACAAAGGAAACTTACTCTTCTGGGTGTATCCTACAGTTTAAGGGTTAAAAGCACATAATCTAATTCTGTAAGCCACATGAAAAGGTGTATCAAGAAAGCAAACAATTCTAACATTCGGTAGCTAATTGTCCAAAAAAATGATATTTGAAATTAGTTCTTTCTATACATCCATCAATAACCATCCTTTTATATGAAACAGTTAAAGGGAAGTACCTGTAATTCTTTGGACATTTTAGAGCTGAAGTCCCGTGCAGCTTTCATAGAATTAACATAATCACTCTAGATAGGACAAAAGTAGAGCACACATATTTACTTACATTTGACAATGTTGGAATTGGACAACAATGATGATATGGCAGGTTGCATTTCATTTAAATGCATTACCTGTTTATTGAGAGGAGTATGGTATGTTCGAAATGCTGACGCTTGTATAATGCCATTTTCATAACCTGAAAAGGAAATAGGGTAGCAAGTACGTTCAGAGGAAGTATTACACTGTAACTCAATCAATTGAAGTCGTTTTACATCGTATAAATTACATGCAAAAATCTCAAAGGCAGCATAATAATAAGGTAGATTATTGCATATACTACACACCGTTAAGGTCCAAACTTGTAGAATAAGCTCCTTTGCCACCCTTAGAACAATCACTTGATGGAAGTGCGTCAAGAAACCATGGAAGTTTCTCTTTGAATTGAGTTGTGGATGGGCGTCCATTATGCAAGTCTGATTGTAAGAAGCACTGAGACGAGCATGCAAAGTAGATCAGACATGATTCCCTTGCAATTAAAATATACTACGAACTATATATAGTCATGTGTGGATTGTGCCTAAAATAAATTACATCCATTAAACATAATAGGACACGGCAGTACATAATGTGACAAACTGTAATTAATTGATCAGATTATTACCGTTGTACAATTATTGCATGCTCCACTTGCACTACATGAGCTTGAGTCTTGATCATGTTGACAGCATGGAGGCTGCGAATCAGAATTTGAAATATTACACACCATAAAATAGACTAGAAAGTGCAGGAAAATCATTAGCCTTGTTGGGTTATCCATACTGTTGATATAAAAAGGAGTAGGTTAGTTAAGTTCCAACTAATACAAATATAGTAAGGATGAATTACTACCCTAAAATAATAAAGGAGAAATCTTGAACCTGGTCATCTGGTGGGCAATAACTTCCACTAACAACTTTCCGACAGCATCCAAATGCTTCAGGAGACATCCATATTAGGAAATCATCAAGCCATGAGGCAGCTGGTTTAGCAATGTAACTTGTCTCGGGAGATAATGATTGTTTTGCTATCTGCATTGTTGTAATCATCATGTTATATAGAGTGTGGTATTTCCAATCATTGAGGATCTGTGGTTAGATCACTCATCTCTGGAATGTGTCATGCAACTAAACTGAACTACCATCATTCTGGTGCTAGAATTTGTATTCATCATACTGAAAAAGGACTTTATTGAAACATCAAAAGAACAACCAATTTTATACCTCGTTCAAAAGAGAATTTGAATCACACTGGTTGATTGAACATATCTTATTTGTATGTTCTGATGCTGAGCTGTAAACAATATAAAACAAATTAGGAACCAGGTTAAATTTCAGTTAATAGTTAATCATGCAACTCAGAAAAGCTGAACAAAATAGCTCATGCAAAAACACGGAAACTTAATTAATTTTTGAACTCTCCCCATTTATTAAGAAATCTAAAGAGAAACTTTGTAGAATGGATGGGGGAAAGGCACAATGATGTGCAACGGGATTATTTAATACCTGATGTTATTTTAAGAAATATATGTGCTGGGCACAAAAATCATACACAACAGGGAGGAGAGTATTTGAAGAACTGAAGAAACTATAACAGCAGTAGCATTGATTATTGTATTACTGTTTTCCTTAAATTATTTGGAAATATTATGTGTTCTAAAAGGACATACAGGGAAGCATTGTAGCCATTCTCATGAAAAAACGGTTTACCTATAATTGAAGTTCTTAATGACAAAATATAGTGGTGGGCCAACTTTCATGTATGTTGCAAGATCATCAAAATAATCCTGTCAATATTATAGTGAGAATGATCCTGAAACAGGCAGATGATTGGAGGTCCATAAAAACTTGGCAAGAGAATAGGCGTGGAAGCCAACCTGTAAGTAGGAATCTCGTGGTAGAACAATTTTCTGCTCCAATCCTGGTTGCAGTCTAGTAGACAATGCCTATTAAGTAGGTGGAACACTACAAGTGAGAAATAACATAACTTTGTAGGAGCACACAGGAGAAATAAAAATATTTATATTAACAAGAGGATAGATGATCACACAGTTCAACTAAAATGAAAATGACTAAAGCAATGAAAGGATTAGGAAAAAGATGAAGCCGTCAAAAGTATACGGCAGATGTTCTTCAAAAATGTGGCTGTGGGATTTATTACTACATATTAACACAATACTGGTTTCTATCTTAAATGCGTAGATATGCAGCCCTCTCATGTGTATTCTCTATAAATATTTGCTAGAACATCGATTGATAGTAATTAAATCTTGTATTCTGTAGTAGGTACCTTGGAAAAAAAAACGCCAAAACCCATTCCCCCGTAGTCGTTCTAATTAAGACATCAAAGAAATAAAAGTAAAGTTTGTCCTATGTGTTCTCTTCTTTTCTTTTAAGGTAGATAAGTTGTCAGTGAGGGCATCCCTTCCAGAAGTCACAAGGCTACACTTTGTCTCGTTCATTCATTTGGTCCAGATCGCTACTTATAAATTATAACTCATATGTTCATCTGATATAAACTACTTAAAGAAGCTAGCTAATAAGATTAGTAACAATAATCAATAACCATGATCCTGTGAGCACAAAACAGGAGAACTTACTATGCTTGCAAATGAAAATCCTACAAACACAGCAATCACAACAAACTTCACTGTCCGATAACCGAGAATTGGTGCATGGACATTCTACAGGAAAAAAGAGCAGCGGAAGTTTATCAATTAAGAAAAAGAAAATCTTCAGAACCTAAAACATGGCTAAAAGGTAAAAACTGAAAATATGAGAATAGAAGCATTTGCTCTGGTGCAAAATGTATACATTTACCTTCATGTATCGTGCAAGCAAAGGAAGCCCCTGGTGGTTACCACCTAAAGTTTGCAACACATTAAAGAAGCAAACCATTAGAGAAAAGTCTAAATGACCAAACATTTACCCCTTTTTGTTGCTTTGCAAATGCAAGATTTTGTTGGCTACTTACCATCAGAAGCAACAACACTCGATTTTACTCTCGCACAAGGCACACAATCAATCCTTCCATCTTGAGCCCTCCTGAAATCGAGTACAATAAGGGCCACAAAAGCTGAAACTTGGAGAAGGAAATCCAGAAGCACCGCCAATGCTGCTCAAGACATGGTTGATTGAAATAAGCTCCAAAAGGCCAAGTAGCGTTTCGTTTTATAAAAAATGCCAAGTAGAGATAAAAGCAAGAGATATAAGGAAACTAACCAGCGAACATGGAAAATACTCTGGTCGCAGGCATTGGATTGATTGCACTCACAGCAAAAGCTAAAACCTCAGCCAAACTGGCCAATGTAATGGATGGTCCAACTTCCACCAATGCAGTACTTATCCGTTCTTCCAAATCCAAGCCATCTGGTTGGCGTTTGACAGCGTGCACAAGGATACACATGTTGTCCACACCGACCTAACCACAATCAGAATAGTAAGTTTATTTCGCAGCAAATATCAATCTAGCACCTTACTACGAACAATAGCTGCATTCAGCAGCGATTGCTGCGACTCCGATGCAGCTGCTGACACAGCAGCGCAACAATACTAGCAATAGAAGCACTGTTGCAGCAGCCGCAGCAGCAGCCGCAGCAATTGCTTCTGAACAGGACCAATACTGCAAAGTCTGTATGCACATAAATGTCACCCAGCTTGTCTAGTGGTACAATGATCTGGTACCTACCTTTTGAACAAGAAGATATCACAATGACTTTCAGTAAGAAAAAAAATGGTGGATACAACAAGAAAAGAATTTCCTAAAAAGATAAACAAACGATTCCACGGCAAGCAATTCAAAATAGACACCAACTAGTTCAGTATGTGGAAGAGCACTCATAGTAAAATCAAATATTATTAATCATAGTCAGCAAGAATTAAGCATGATAATATCATATGAAACCAAATTTTAGCAGATGATTCAATAATAAGCATGATGTAGCTATATTGCATCTCAAATGTTTAGGGCGTAAAAGATTTTATTGTTTGATGAAGTAGATAAAGGAAAAAACAGAAAAGAACGTTATTGGATTGAAGAGCGTAAATTAGAGAATAAAGTACCAAGATAGAAGACTTACAGCCAATACTAGAAACGGGATTACTTCCATTATGATTAGAGTTGATTTCACTCCGATTGCACTGAAGAATCCCATTGATCCTAGAACTGAAAGCATCACCAGGACAACCCCAGACAAGCCAAGAAGGACCTGGAATCTACCTTGTTAAATGTAGGCAAAGTCCACATGCCCAGTAACACAAGAAATATTTGCATAGTAAAGTATCACAAACTTATGGTATATGATTAGTTTTCAGCTAGCTTTTATATGTAATATTGACAATATCTCTAGTATTTAAGTAACACAAAATTTAAAATGCCAATAAATACAAATCTTTTAGATGATTCTTATAATACTGCAAGCCTAAGAAACAAGTTTCTGGCTTTCTGCGTGAATGATTAAAAGAAGTTGAATGTGTCACGTCCATACCTTTGATGAAACAAATAGTGACAGCAAATGAGAAGGACGGTCTCCGAGAGTGAATGATATGTAGGCAAACATCACAACATAGCTAATCTGATTTCAATCAGAGGGGCACAAAATAAGAAAACAGCTGAAAATTATATATGTTCCACAATGTGGAGTCTTGGATATGTGAGATATTTACCACTATTGTAATTGCATCAGCTGTACTCTCTCTGTTTAATTCATCTTGGATAGAACTCTCGGATGAGAAGGACATTGTAAGATTGTGTGCTAATACCATTGGCAATATTTCTTCCTGCAAAAAAAATTACAATTCCTTCTTCTTGAAAGGTATATAGATTGATATGACCAGAAGATGATTATTACTTCTTAAGGTCAAAGAAAGAATCTACAAAATATTGAAGGTGAAAAAACTATATAAAGAGAATCTGCAAATACTACAGGCTATAAATCATAATAGAGAAATCAGTTCCAGAAACAATTTGAACCACTTTCATACAAATGACATGAGTGGACAGGTAACTGCATTTCCTAGATCAAAGCATTTAGGAGATTCCACATGCCATCTGAATTATCTCACTACAGCAGGAAAGGAAAACCAGAACAACTATATAATAATGTTCCTAGCTAATGTCCTGAGCAGTGATTGATATCTTGATAGAGGAATTTCTCACCCCACTATTACCCTGGTAACCAAAAAAATTTAGTATTTTCATAAAAGAAGTGTTCTATTTTTAAAATTTGGATTTGAAGTTTTACAGAAAAGGAAAAAAATGTGGAGGCTGCCTTACTCAACCCACAACTTCTACCACAAGTACTCAAATACCATCAGGCTAAGTTACTTTCCTGTTGTGATTTAGGCTGCTAAATATTTTATAATAAAATCTAAGATTTTTTTAGTTCTGGAATTCCCCACCAGTTCATACAAATATCCAAACCACCTATAGTGCTAGTTTTCAGCAGAGAATGTTTTCCCTGATACAAAGCCCATAAACTCTTAAAACCATAGTATCTGGGTTCTTCACATTTCCATAATTTCGGAATATGCGGAGCCATGCATAATCAACTTTTCTCTAATGTGCTTCACAAGAATGTGAACATTTGGATAGTTTACAAACTAATAATCAACCAAATACAGGGGCAGTGGATGCTGGGAAGTGGGGAAGTACTGTAACGGAATCTGCTTATAAGAAATTGTAGGGAGCTGACTTGTAAAGAACAGAAATGAGTTAATGGTTGGACCTATACTGTAGGAGATCTGCTAGCAGAGATATAAGCTTATAAACTGAGTGAAATTGCTCACCTTGACAAGATTAACATATGCCCTTTCCCAAGCCACAGCTTTTCCATTCTCCTGTCCTGTTGTCTCAACCTTGTTGTTCACAGGATATGTTATTACAAATGCAGAAGCCTGACAACAATGGGAGGTTGCTAAGAAGTGGTGTATAGGAAGAATGAATCCATGAAAATGTTTTCAACACAAACGTGTAGAGGATACTACCTCAGTAAAATTGTTTCCTGGAAAACCACCTAATATGGTACTAGGATCAATAGGTGACTGAAAAGTACTCAAACATGTCTCTTCAGAAGTGTAATGCTGCAATACAGTATAAATTAGAGAAACCATTTACAACCAACTGACAGAACACAATCCAATATCCCAACAATATTGTTTAGTGTGGTGTCTGCATGCACCATCATCAAAGTTGAAAAATAGTAGTTTGTGCACTAGCATACGAGTATGGGTAATTGTGGTATTATGCAATTGTAGTGGTAGTCTAGGGTTGTCTTGTACTCATGTAGTAGTATTCTTTATATTGTCCTTTCAGAGTTTAGACCGTATTGAATTAAATCTTCCTAACAACTTAAGCAATAAATATTTTTATTAAAAGTTCATGTTGTATCTTGAAATAGGAAAATATAACAAAATTGAAATTACATAAGTTGAAATCTCCAATTTCAGTGAGTTATAAGATTACCAGAAAACCATGGACCTGTAGAGATTTCAACTCTAGAGATATACCTGAAAACAAAACTTAGCATGGTCTATACCCGAATCATCATACTTTTTAGGATCCAGTTGGAAATACTGCAATGAAGAAAATTGAGAGAGAATTGAATTGATTACAAGGGATAGGAAGGATTATGTATATTCAAGAGAGAATTGAGTTGATTTCCATGTATGAACTAGATAGTAGATACTAATCATATTATCAAATCATCATTTCATCACCTGTAGAACACTTTGTGTAGCACATTCTGTACCAAGCGGCTTTAAGCAGATGTCAGCAAGAGATACTGTTGACCCAGAATAATTTGCACGCAGATCATCAATCTTTGCAATTAAAAAGAGACATGAGAACCACAAGGGAAGGTGCAGTATGGAATTCATCAAATTACTATAAGGATATTGTACCTTTTTCTGAATCTGAAATAGTAATTTCATATTGTTGTCATTGACTATTGTAGGAGTTTCAGAACCACCAAATGCAGAAGTGGCTAATACAAGCTGCAGTTAGGAAAATAATTGACAACAAAATTTATGGTTTAGAATATTCAACCTCAAATGGAAAATAGGACAAAAAAAAGCATGGATAAGAGACTGAGAGTCAACACGGGAAAAATAGTTAGTTTATTTGCTGGAAGTCATGAACTAAGTTAATACAGTGTAATAAATGTTAAACTAAAACAAAACAAATTCACAAGAGATAAAAAGACCTGCTCAATCCTATAGAATGGTGCAAGATGATTATCAAAATATTGCTTCTCATCAGCAGCCCGACTTCCAGAACTAACCCAAAGCTGCAAACAAAGGAAGAGGTAAATCATAAATCAACGGAATGTAAATTACGCCAAACATGTTAGTTCTAAATGACGTCAATTCAACTCTTGTACCATGATGTCATTGTTCTTAACAATGTCAATTCATCTGGTGTACCACGGTTGTAATTGTTCTCAAAAAGACTCCTATGGGGAGCAATGACAGATACTAGATATATCTCTTTATATGCTTACAAGTTACAACAATGCCACAGTCACAGCCTTAAGGACAGTCCCGTCATTAAGACACATGAAGTATGTACATGTACAAGAAATTATAATTCTACTCAGTTATTCTCATGTTTCAATTTCCACACAAGTGTAACATCAAACTAATTGACACAACTAAAATTGAATATAAAAAACAGAATCATTAATTATGTATGACTGTTGCTGTTCAGCAATAGTAAAATAAGAGTTGTTACTTTATACCTTCTCTGGTCGTATTTCAACCTTGAAACGAATTAGACCAATGCATAATAGGGTAGGGACAAGCAAGGATACAAATAACACAAGAAGAGGATGTTTAGCAACAAATGTCCCGTGCTTCCTGCAATACTTTGAACAGGTTAATACAGTACCTAACACCAGCAATAATATAACTTTATCAATACATTTATTTTTTTTAAAAAAAACTATCTGAGTATAACTGGCAATAGTATCCAACCTAAAGAAAGTTGACATGTAAGTTTGAATAACAGAAGGATGGGCTGATTGGATAGGAGCGGATGCAGCTTCAGACACCTGATATGAAAAGAGATCCATCAAATCACATAACAGATTTAGAACAAATAAGAACTGAAGTACTATCTTGGAACTATGCAGTTTCTTTTGGAGAATTGAAGACCTAAGGAAATGCTAGAAGTAACCAGAGACAAATAGTTTGATAAGCAAGCAAGTTATAAACTTAGATAGTAAAATGACAGAAAAGAACCTGAGCAGAGCTATCAGGAACCTTGCCATTGTTGCTTGAGTGGATCTTATCTTCCGCATTTTTCAATGGTTTTGTGTGTGAGAAGATGCCAGATCTTCGTGTTCTGTGTAAGAATGCCCCGAATAAAAATATACACAATAACACAAGGTATACAACCACCAGTGAGAAGTCCAAGCATTTGGCCTGTGGATATCAAAATGAATGACAGTTAACGACTACTTGACAAATAAAATCCATAACTTTTTAAAGATGAAAAAAGATAAAAAGAGAAACCTCTATGACCAATAATCCAAGATTATTTATGCTTCCAGATTTTAAACCCATAAAGCAAAGTTGATACTCTTAAGTCTTAAGATCAATAATATGGCATGTCTTGTAAGAGAAATGAGAATTGAAAACTGACCATCCTCTATGTAGAAAGGGTGCAATTCCGATCATCCTTTACATGTAGATGAGGTGCAGTTTAACATTTAGAAGACATGGAAACCAATTAATTTGTCATTTCCAAAGATGGTAGCATGTGTTTTATGAAAATTGTCATCACCAAAGATGGTAGCACGTGTTTTATGAAAATTATGTATAACCATCTACAGAGTATTAGTCAAGGGTTAAATCTTTTGTGCTTCCACAGGAACATGGTAAAGGTGTGTGGGCACTGAAAATCAACACCCATTCATCTATATCTAGTCCATAGCATCAGTATGACAGCACACATGCAGTCCATTTGCATTCTATCGAATTTGTGTTTGACCCATGTGACTTGCCATAACCAAAGACCACTTGGCTAGTGCCAACTCAATTAACAAGGAACCTCTGCTCCTCATCTATCAGTAATACAATTTTCCTTTTACTTACTAGCAAAAGTAACACTGCAACATTGTAAACTGTTAAAGAAATAGAAAGGATGGTATATTAGGCTTAAATCACTTCTGCATTTGTTTATAGATGTCAATAGCAAGATAGTGGCTACCTTCAGAGAACCCATTTTAACTGAACAGGAGGTTTCTGTGTTCAACTGAGGCAACAAGGATCCCGTGCAAACAGAAGAAGAAGGGCAATCACCACATGAACATCCCAAAGATGGATCTCCACAAGAATAAATTGTAGCATTCAGCGGCTTCACCGCAGTCGAACCACTAATATCGGATGGGAATGTTATCAAATATGGTGAACCAATCTGATTAAGGTCGGCCTGTCGCCCAATAAATGCCATCCACTCTGCAATAGAAAGTATAGAAACCACTAATTATAAATGAGCCACATTAGATTGTTTAGAACATATGCATCCTAATTGCATAGTTTACTGTCAACCTGGTAGTACCAAAGCTTAAAAGTATATATAGAAAAATGCACATATAGATGGGTTGATAGACAATAGTGCCAAAAATGAGTTTTCCATAAAGAGAAGGAAGCAAGAAATGTAGCTGCAATTGGACATTTCAATAAGCATCAGGACAGAAGTACTCAAGTGCACACCCTCTTACCTTTGTAATTTTTAGCGCCTCCACCTAGGAAATCCATTGCACGTGTGTTCAGTGTGCCAAATTTAACATCCTTGCAGGAGTTGTATAGCTCTTCACCGTAGGTACTTGTTACATAGTAATCTATGCCATTAACAGTCATAGTATTATTAACCTGAAATAAACAGAGAGCAGTATAGCTTGTAAATTTCAATAAGGATACAAAGTTATCAATCCATATATCATTTGAATATGTTTAGCAGTAAACAATGCAAATGAAAATAAATGATATGCACCAAAAATATTTGAAACAAGGCCCTCAGAAATTCTCGTAAATACTGCTACGCAGAGAATATTTGATAAGAAAAGAGAGACCTGTTTTACTGAAGTCACGTTAATGAAGAGGCTTTGGTTTGGGGAACAAGACATTTCACAAAAGAGATTCAAGAAATTCCTCAGGCATGCTGGGCATCCAACAAGAAATGGAATAGCCTGCAGAAACATTGAAGTTACCAACTGCCACAGAATTGACTCTATTGGAGCATGGCCATTTAATATAGAAATTGTGAAGGAGATGCTATATCATTATACATTGAAAAACTAATCAACTTGTTCAACTTGGAAAACATTCATTAAGAATATATCAGAATACCACAATATAGTGAAGAACATGGCATGATCAACTTAGATAAGATTTCTTAAGAATACATTGGAACTGCCACAGCAGAATGAAGAACATGGTCTGTGAGTAGAATCAAATGGATTACTGAGTTATATGCAACAGGAAAATGAACTCAACAGGTAACCATTTAATTGCATGATAAGTTCATAACTTGCTAAGAATTACAGAAGGAATAGGAAATAGCGAAACAAAGACCAACAACATCGAATCACAACCATTAGGATAAGAAATTTGTTGACATTGGTTCATTTGCTTCTAGATACAAGTCAACCTAGAAACTTCTTGAAATGTATTCTTTGATCAAAACCAGATTTAGTAAGTGATCATTGATTTATTTATTGAGTAAATAAGAGTCTCATGATAAAACAAAGAAAACATGTCATTAATAGGGTAGGCTCATGTTTGGCTGGTTGTGGGTTCACCAATGATTGTTTTGAGAAGTAATGTGTGGATAATGAATGCAGTGAAAATTCATCCGGCATTCTGCCAAAGGTTATGTTATATGCAATCAGTGTGAGTGAGCTGTTATTTTAAGACAACTTCCCTGGGTGATCATATTTCCTAAAATGATGATATGACTATATGATATGGCATAGTCCATATTCTCCTCCAATGGCCAGGTAGACTGTTACCTGTTGCACCTGTTGATGTAATGTGTCAAACTGATCTACCGTACAACAGACATCGCCAGTGATAGTTGGGCACAAACTCTGAATCCTCGCAGAAAACAAAGTGTCTGGCTGGAAAGGCAACAATAGCATTTCATAAAAAGTTAAACCATATTGGCATAATTGTGCATATTCTATGCAAAGTTAAGGGGAAACTATTATGATTTCTAACAGGACCAAGAGAAAAGTAGTAGGACAGTGATTCCCTTGCTATGTTATATTTACAGCACATAACCAAACGGTTGTATGATGTATTCTCACCTTAACAGCTTTGGTTGCATTCACGCAGTTCAAGACCTTCCCATCACTTCGCTGTGCACAAATACCGTACATGGAACAGTATCCTTCTGCAGGTACTACCCTACGGAAGCAAACACAACAAAATTAATATGGTACCTTATGTAAAAAAATGAATATGGTACCATAATACATACTAAGCGCAGAAAAATATAGTCCTAATGCAGGACCTATCAAGTAAGTGATGATCTAACAAATGATACTCTTGGTTGAACAGAGGACAGTCTTGACAAATTACCTTGAAGTACCATTAGATTGCTGGGCTCTTGTAGGAGGCACGAGAAAAACAAGCTGCATCACAGGAAAATGTAGTTCAAACAGTATTATTGAAGTCCAACAATTAGACAAGACATGAATAAACTGAAGTACAACCATTCAACATCTTGTATTGATGTGCGCTACTACTATGCAATAGGCATTGGTGTAAACCGGTTAATGTTTCAATCCATCGAGGGGTAACGTGGCTAAAATTTTTGAAATCCAAAATATTTGAAGCGCAAACTTTGTGATATTCAGCCTGATATTTTGACAGAACTGATATCATCCTTAAACTTCAACAGGCCTAGGAAATTAGCCAAGTTGTGAATTATTATGCAGCTTTCACTACATAATTTTAGCTAGCGAGTTTAAAATAAATTTCCAATGAAAATACGAGATAATTGAGAAATGTGAGGGCAAACATCAATCCCATAAAACCTAAAATTCCAATCTACTACGTGGCAACAGCACACATTTCAATACAATATATGAAACGAAAACAAAAATCCAAACAGAGATTAAAGCACCGCCATGCTACAACCAATAGAAAAACGCAAAATGAACTTAAAACAACCGAATTAAACTCCAGACAGCTCAGATGAACCAAACCGTAGGCTGTAGCAGAACACATGATCATGACGATCGCTTCAATACCAATAAGGCAAAACACACACACGTAGTTCCAGTCATCCAAACTCCGATCCAGGACCACCGTTCATACCAGAAACTACTAGCGTATATAAAATTGGCCGAACATTGCAGCAAACATGGAGTCTCGGATGCTTCCAAAACTCTTAACCAATCCAAAAGCAGCATCCAGAATTCCAAATGGATATGCACACTAACGACAAAGCAAGGTAAAAAAAAAAACACGCTGTAAAAACTTGAGCGAACAACTTGGAAAAACGACCTAGTAGGAATAAAATATACTCCGCCGTATGATCGAACCGAAAACCTCTGCCATGAAAACTAGGAAGGAACGGAGTTAACAACTCCTGACAGGGACACGAAGGATTCAAATCCTGATCAGCAGCACCAAAAATCCCAACTCAAACTAGCAGTTGCGACGCAAACTCCCAAGCCCCTCGAGCGGCGACGGCGGCCGCCTCCTCCGCCCCGCAACGGCGCAGCAACACCATTCACGCCGAACGGCCAACACCACGCGCGCTAGCCGCGCTACCCGTCGAACCCGCCGCCGCCGCCGCCGGCGACGCCTCGCCGGCGCCGGACGAGCGCCATCCCCTCTCTCGATCTCGAACTCGAACTCGAACTCGAACTCTCTCTCCCAATCTCGTCGAGCGTGGGCGCGGAATGCCGCAGTGGGAGGAGGTGGAAGACGAGGCGAATGGGGTCCACAGGCGCTCTGGCGCCGGGATGGAAGGTTGGACTTTCTGGACTAAAAACTGGCTCCGCCGATATATATACCGCCGAGAGCGGTGGCACCACACCAACTCACGCCGAAAAACAACAAAGGAAAAAAGATTTCGTTCCTGATTTATTAATTATTAAAAGATTTCGTTCTGATATATATACCGACGGATGGTTCCTGATTTTATTGTTAAGCAGGCCCGC
The DNA here is from genome assembly GCA_009805545.1 of Oryza longistaminata. Lineage (NCBI taxonomy): Eukaryota > Viridiplantae > Streptophyta > Magnoliopsida > Poales > Poaceae > Oryza > Oryza longistaminata. Next base: position 23,213,065 of record CM020181.1, read on the forward strand.
ATGTCAGTGGTCCAGAGTTCCAGAACGTTAATGCGTGTTGGCGCGGAGAATGTGGTGGGGGCCCATCCGTCGGTGGGATACCCGTGGAGACCTGACGCGTTTGGGAATGGAATGGTGGGTGAGATTGGTAAACGAACTGGATTTGGACGTGGCCTCAATATAACGAAATATATGCTCCCTCCGTCCTAGTACAGTATAAAAACATAAAATGGGATGAATATTTTTTAGTAGCTTGTCTAGATTTATTGTACTATAAAATGTCTCGCATCTGATTATAAGTTCTTATATTTTAGGACGGATGGAGTACTATATTCCATGTGTGTAAACTTTTTAGGAAAAATGCTCAGTGATGGTGCCTGGACAATTCTACTTTGTATTTCATTTTATTATATTGTTCCTTTAAAATTTGCAACAGGCCACATCTTTGTCCCAACAATTTTTTTTCTCCTATTGTTAACACCCTGATGGATTCACGCCAATATCTGGTTCTCATTTTTATAGTGAAGTTACCACTTACCGTTTCGATGAACTGGCACCAACATTAAGGCTGGGGAGTTTCCAGCTTCCTTTGCAATGGAGGAATTTTGTAAGAATTTAGAGGAAATTAACTAACTCTATAAAAGGCCTTACAAAATTCCTAAATTCAAAGGAGCTCTCTACTTTCCAATGGGGTATGGGTTGCACCAACAATATCTAAGGATGCCGAATACAACAACTAAGCCTTGAGGATACGTAGGCTAAGTTATGATAACCTTGTTTAGAATGCTGGACTTTCTTATGAACTAGATAAAACCCGTGCACTGCTATGGGGAAATTGTAGTATAACGATAAGTAAATATGAGAATGCAAGGTGAATTTGCTTTGTGTGCAAACGGTTTGACTTCACGTGCTTTACAAAATTTTTATCTCCATATATCATCCAATGCTGAAATATTAAGATAACTTCACAAGAGATCCGAAGGCTAGAAAATAATTAAGGTAATATAAAAAAATGCTAGGAATAAATAAGGTGATGCAATTTGGTTAATAAATATTACAGCCAGTGAAAGTAGGGCTTTCCAAATATGCATGTCGCCACTATTTTTTTCTCAATTACATGAAAGACTCATACGCACACATATATCACTACACAGATACACCACTCACGCACCCACGATGCACCTCCTAACACAATGAAATAGATAGAAACCACCATCAACTCCCTAGCCTCGATAAATTAAATTGATAGTCCACGCAGTAATGTAATATTTGTAGACATCAGGATTTGAATACGACTTCACTACCGTACTACCGGTGTTTCCTCTTCTATATTTTTTAAAATAAAATAACACAACAATAAGTGGGTTTGTTTGTACATATTAGACAGGAGTACAAAATGGACAGGCCGACCTAAAAAAAAGCCCAAACAAAAAATAAAATATTGAACCTTTTTTAAGAGAACAATGTTAGTACACTATAGTATTCGTCAAAGATAACGGTGGTGTCTTCCCCCTCGCCATGCAAATGCAATGACTGAGATATCTTGCATACAGGGTGTGTTTAGTTCACGCTAAAATTGGAAGTTTGGTTGAAATTGGAACGATGTGATGGAAGAGTTGGAAGTTTATGTGTGTATGAAAGTTTTGATGTGATAGAAAAGTTGGAAGTGTGAAGAAAAAAAAATTGTAACTAAACTCGGCCATACAGAAGTGAAGCATTGATTTCGACAATTTGATTGGTCAGATAAGTACCGTTTGCCGGATATTAGGAAAAACTGATGCGTTTTTCATGTTGCTCATTGACCCTTTTTAATGGCTTGTGTCAGAGAATCATAGTCCATCAGTTTGATCAGGAGCATGCTAGCTACGCTTATCTGTACGTGTCAGAACTCACTACGCTTAGGGCACACCTGTAGTTATGGTTCGATTAGAACAAAATTTTGTTCGTTAGCTGCAATGTGTGACATCAATCATAGGACCCATGTAGAGAAAAGAATTTTAGTCACATGTGTCCATCCGTCTCTTGTGCAGTCAGCCAACAGCTGCAAACCACCTTTTCACCACTCAAACCCTGTTTAGATGGGACTAAAACTTTGAAGTCCCTATCACATCGGATGTTTGGACACTAATTATAAATATTAAACATAGACTATTAATAAAACCCATCCATAATTTTGGACTAATTTACGAGATGAATCTATTGAGCCTAACTAATCCATGATTAGCCTATGTGATGTTACAGTAAACATTCTCTAATTATAGATTAATTAGGTTTAAAAAATTTGTCTCGCGAATTAGCTTTCATTTATGTAATTAGTTTTGTACGTAGTCTATATTTAATACTCTAAATTAGTGTCTAAATACAGAGACTAAAGTTAAGTCCCTAGATCCAAACACCACCTCAGTTCGACTCTTCTTATGAGGTCGATTTTTACTCTGACACATAACATTCGATTTTTTTTCAAGCATGGTTTGATTTTACTCATACACGGGAGATGCTCTTATTTGTACTTGTCGGAACTCAGAAGCCCTGATTTCAGCAAGCAGGAGAGTTTAACCTTTCTTATAAAAGAGAAATACGTGAAACTGATTGTGTGCACTGTTATGGTGCGAAGGCCTGAAAGTATTCTCCGAATGACTGAGATTAATAAAGCTTTCATTATCTAAGAAAATGGTACGCGAAACTGTTGGCATACAGACAGAAAATGGTGGTTAATCATAAGCTAGCTCTCTAATCTCAAAACGTCAGCAGCTGCTGTTCAATTTCTAACCTTCATCAAATCATCATCGAGGTAATGGAGCACCCTCTTTCCTGCCTCCCTGCACTCGCGCTGCTTCGCCAAACAGGCGTACGTCAACAAAGCTCCATGACCATCGTGCATGCAGCATTGCTAGTGCAGTAGTGCTAATGCTACTAGTAATGATTTGCCTTTGCACCAAATACGTTCGTGTATGGAGCGAGTCCCTTTCTTACCAACCAAACCCCAGCTCCCCTTCCGCTCCATCGTGGTGGATGGGTGGGTGGGAGGAATGGAAGTGCAGTGGCCCTTAATTTGACTGTCTTTATTCTTTCTGCCTTTCTGGAAGGCCATAGCGAGTGCTTTAGTACTCAAATCTCAATTTGCGCAAACAGTATATTGAGCCAGCTCGTGCTAGGAAAAAGGCACAGAGCAACAGTGGTGCAGTGGCAATGTGGCATGATTCTGTTGTGACGACGACCGAGCGTCCTCGTCGACGTCATAGAACTGCAGTCACAGGCAGCAAACAGCCGCGGTCATTCTTTTCTGTTCCTTCTGGCCTTCACTACTAGGCTTTGTTAGGGGATTGAAAAGGGTTGGAAAGGATTGAGGGAGAATAATTCCATATCATAATAGTTGTTGAATAAATCCCCTTCAATCTCTCTCTTACGGGGATTAACCGAACAAAGCATTAGAGATATTTATTTATTTACCACCTTAGATGTTACAATTAATAATTTATCATCTAAACCATATATCATAAACATATAAGTGATAAAATATTAAACGCTAACTATAAGTGACAAATAGTTAAATGCTCCTAGTTTAGCTTGGAGTTGCAAGCAAACTATTGTACTATCAGCTATATATTTATGTATGTCTGCCAGATAAGGCCATGTAATTTTTACATCATTAGCAAGATTATTCGCTCCACGATTTAAAAAATGTTTTCCTATTTCTGAAAATAAAATTATTTTTAGGCTTCATATCTTCCCCAAAATAGGTCCACGGATCAATGAGTTTTATTCCCTCGATACTCTTAGCATTCGGAGGATGGGTTACGAATCCCTCATCTCTGACACGCAAAACCATATATGCATTAACGCATGATTAATTAAGTATTAGTTTTTTTTAAAAAAAATGAGTTCATATGATTTTTTTAGAGCAACTTCCGTATAGAAAAATTTCGCAAAAAAACACACTGTTTAATAAATTAAAAAACGTGCGCACGAAAAAGAGAGAGGTGAGTTGCGAAGGTGGGCAAAAGAACTCAGCCTTAGCTTGTCAGCAATGCTTATTGCTAAAGCAGATAATAAGGTAGGCTCGTTCTGAAAAATTTCTTCTACTGGTATATTCTTTAGAATATTTAGTTCATCTTTATAACTAAGCGGATAATTGCAGCAGTACTGTTCAACAATCTATATTAGACGGGGGTCTTAAACCATGAGGATCATAGCTAGGCTGCAATGACTTAGCCAGACGAGCTGCTCTCCCTGCGTATGTGGTGGTTGATCTGATCATCCAGCTATCAATCAGGTTGCCATCCCCTATAATTAACAAGCTGATGCAAGTTGCAAACTAGCTAGGCCCCGGGAAAACCATCGATCATCGCAGGTACTCCCGCTCAACCGTTTCTTCCTCCTCCATACTCTCAATATAGCAGCGGGTAGTCCTGTACTACTATTACGTATATACAGGGACTTGAGGTCATCACTCACCAACCACGGAACACAACACCGACGTCGATGCTTCATGGACGACTGATGTGCAATTAACGAGACCATTACAGTAGCATCCAATCGAAGATTCAAAGAAGGAAGCGGGACACAAGGGAAACCCAAAAAAAAAAAAAAATGCTACTAATATCTCATCGCCTTTCATTTTTATGGTGGTGGTGCATGTCCCTATCGCTAATTGGAATTTGCTAGTGCAGTTTGGAGCTGTCCCATTAACAAACTGGATTGGGCGCACGCAACCACATTAATCTGATCAGGAGAGTCAATTAAAGATTTCCTGTGTTCGCGTGCGTTGAGTCGTCGCAAAGATTGATTTTTTTTTTGGCACACTAGCTCATAACCCTGTATGGAGCTCCTCTTCGTATCATGCACCACAGTACTTCAGTCAATTTTTTTTCTTAATCAGATACACTTCTCATTTTCTAGCTATAGTGGCATAACTGTTCTAGCTAGCACTATATTTTGAGAATATGCGACAGGCACATCTTTGTATTAAGAAGGAATAAATGTATTTACAGAGTGGGCCGAAAACTAAAAAAACGAAGGGGAGAAGATATAGGAGGGGGAAGAAGAAGAAAACAAATAAAGCCTAATCTCCCAAAGAATTTGGCGACCCATCTCCCGACATAGGGATCGCCATGGCCGGTGTTGCGGCTGTAGCCTTCTAGCTAGCATTATAGATTGACCCTATTACTTGAAGTGGCCAACTAGTAGTACTCTCTAATGTGTTTATTGACTTCAGCTGTAAAACAGTTAATCGAGATTGATAAGGTCGGGGATTAAGATACCGACCCCTCAAGAGGTATTCGAGTTGTGAAAGGGTATATAACCTAATGGTTGCAGTGACCTGAGTAGCACCCCAATGCCTTGAGTTCAAATCTCCATTAGAGCAAATTTCATATTGGGTTAATTGAGGGCTAAGTTCCTAATCTAAAAAGGCTACTGACATTCGGTTGGACGTAGAGGCCGAGTAAAAAAAAAACCTTCTCTAAAAAAAAAAAAGAGGTATTCGAGTTATCCACAGTAGAGATGGTGGGTAAAAAAACATTTTCTTAAAAAAAGAAAAATGTGTTAGGGCGAAGCCAAACCATAATGGAGTCGCACCAATTAGGGGTATAAATGAGTAGACCACAAACCCCGCCAACTTATAAATCAAAATAAACATATTCGCGACTTATTTTGATCTATAAATGAGTTTCACGGGTTAGCTACTTACACTCTTTAACACCAAACGTCAAGCTACTAAGTTTTCAATTAAATTATGCAGTTAGCCCAATAGAGACCGCCCTCAGAGCAAAGGACAAGATCGCCCCAAAAGAACACCAAGAAGGACCAACCCAGTAAACGATCCACATCTAGCCTATCAGAATCCAATAGGTCGAGAAGGTGGGTGTCTCTATCAATGGATAAGAATATAGGCTCTGTTTGGCTGCCATTATTTTCACAGTGGTGCAGCCAACAAGCACAGTGTGTTGTTTCTTTCGGCTGTGGCAGCGCAGCGGCGGTACAAAGCAGCCGAACAGGCCTATAAAATTATAGGGTTAACTGATACAACTGCAAACCTATATAGGTAGTCTTCCAAAGGATATGTTGTACTTCAATTGGTTCTAGAATTTTTGATGTTTTGGATAAGATTATGGTCAAACTTTTATAACTATAACTATAAATAACTTTAGATACTAGAATAACATATATAAATTTGTATTACAAAGTAAAAAAATATATTTATTTATCATATAGTCAAAGTTATTTTTAGAGGCCACATCGTTATCTAAAACATAAAGAACTATGAAACCGGAAAGAGTAAGAACATCATCCTAAAAGAATACACATATTATTATTTTTGTCCATTTCACCAAACTTAAGTGTTCGTTTTATAACACCAATATATGTTCTGTAGCTGCCTGACAACAGGATAATAACACAACACGGTAACATCGACGGACGTCATGTACGTAGTCGTATCACAATACAGTTTTCTTTCCTGTCAGAAGAAAATGCGATCAACATCACGCCTATCGCTAATTGTAATAAGTCGCTTCAACTGTTGACTCTTGAACGCCCCCTATATATTAACATTTTCAGACGGAGGTTGGCCTAGCTGCAAAAATCGGCCACAATATTGCGTTATTCTCCCGTGTTTTGTTATACTTCTTTAATTAAGCTCCGACACCAGCCACTATCCTTAAGACTTCAGAGTTTAGGTTCATGTGCCGCTCTAGGGCTGTACCTCCGACGGTCCGACCGCCGGTTTGCAGGACACGAGCACTAGCAATCTCATGATCTGTGTCTTTGTAGCAAGGAAAGGGACCCCGGCCAGCTCTCGCCATCTGAGCAGCTAAACGAGATCATCGTACGTGTTTAATCGGATCGGAGGTGGTACGACGACGGCGATCCCGAGTGTTTATTTCACCGGAGGCAGCGCATGGTTGGGCGTTGTGGCCTTTCGTGCCGCCACGGGAAGCAACGTCGGCATTGCCCCTGTCCTATGCGCAGCTGTGCTGGAAGCCCTGGACGATTGAAGAATTCAGTGGCAACAGTAGTACTAGTACGATCTGGTCCCCTGTAGACTCTGCTCCCAGCGACCAATTTGGCTCGGTGCCATGCATTTAAGGTTTGCGAATTGCGAGCTAACCCGGTCGTTGGAGCTTTAGAGGATATAAAACAGCGTACGTGCCATCTTTCAAGGAACAGTGTGGGCATGATCCACTGAAGTTGATGGAACGATGGATCATCCAACGACCTGTGACAGGCTGATTTTTTAGCATCTAGAAACTCCATCAATTGAGCTGTGCAAATACTCCGTGCTATAGCGGGAAAGCCATCTCCGCGTAAAAGATTTCCTCGATCGATATATAAAAATGGGGATGGAAACGATTGCAGATAGCCCACACCGTTTTAACAAATGCTTTGAGCGAACGTGCGATGACATGGGAATTCATAGAACCGACTGATCATTGATGCATTTCTCGCGTTTCCCATGAGTACTTGAGAAGTGCTTGCTAGCTAGCTGTTGCTATCAACAATTCAATCTATCGCTCATGCACTGGGGCGACGGTTATTCGGTCCATTGATGGCGGTCAGTACGGTACAGTGCTCTTCTGTTGCATCTTTCACCTTCTCGTATTGAATGTGTACGTTGGAAGGGTGATCCGGCTCAGCTCCATTCGCAACGTTTCGCGATCGCTCGATTTCAGCTCACGGTACAATCACACGGCGCCCATTCCAGCAGAGCAGTGGGAGAGCCAGCGCCGTCGCCTCCCCAACCCTCCAATTCTTTGTCATGGATAGGCAGGCAGGCAAACCATCGCGTGGCCGCGATCCGCATGATGCGAGTTCCTCGTAGAAACGGCCCGGCGCGCGCGGTGGCGAGCTGCGAGCTGTGGGGGCTCGCTTGGATCACAGGCACGGCCTCACGGGTAGGTTGGGTAAATTGGGTTGATCGTAGGGGGCCGGGGACCGACCAAGGAGGAGGCGAGGAGGAGCAAGCGAGAGGTGGCGCGGAGTGAGCCGGACGCGTGAGGAAGAGAGACGTACGTGTCGGGGCGGGCCTGAAAGTCTGAATTGCTCACCTGATCGATCAGCTTATAGGATAAGGGGGACGTCCGTTTCCTTCCCTAGGGCCGCGTCCCGAGCGGTGACTGACCGCCACAAGTACAGTTTGTCATCTACTCCCTAAACAAAACTAAAACTGGATATAACATATTCTAATATAACGAATCTAGACATTATATATCATATTAAGTACTAGATTTATTTTTTGGAAAGAAGAGAGTATCAGCTAGGTTACAAACATGCATGCCTATCGGTCAGGGAGTTAGCTATAAAAATACCACGTTAAATTGTTTGGAGCATTGAAAGAGAGAGGATAAGAGAAAAGGAATGCGAGTGACAAAATAAGCGCTAGCTCTTTGTGATTGGTGAAACCATGCTAGCCTCGCATATGATAAGAGGGAAAAGAGAAAAAGTAGAAGGGAGGAGGGTAGGCCTACTATATAGTAAAATATTTTTTATAGTTAAGAGATTAGAGTTATTTATTGTATAAATTATATCTAAAACTATTTATAGATGAAATATATAAAATTATAGCTTACAACTAGTGTAGTATTAAACTTGCTCTTAGAGCACCTCCAGCGTTTTGTTGAAATCGATTTAGAGAGAAAAAACGAACAAACCATATAGTGGGAGTTGGATGGTAGATGTCAGAGCAAAAAGCGAATACAGTTTGAAGGTCTAAAATAACCATTTAAGTAATATTTGTTGTATACGTTGCCATGGGAACCTAGCCCACTGCCTTGCATAGACTTTTCCTTTTTGTGATCCACCAAAATCGATTCTACGCTGCAGGGATCGAACCAGTATTTCATTTGATTTTTATGGACCGAACAAACAGACGCAATACATTGGCGACTTTCATTTGATTTCTATGGACCGAACAAACAGACGCAATACGTTGGCGACAGATCTTGAGAGCGTGTTATTTTTAAGACAAAATACTATGTTAGAAATAACTACATTTAGGATGGAGGTTGCAAACAATTTTTTTGTTACTAGTCTTATATAGAAAACTTCTTAAAACTTTATGTAAACTTTATTTTGTGCTGTATCTCTCCAAAGTCCAAACCACTCTTAACACACTAATTTGTACAATCCCTAATGATGGAAACAGGCATGCTATTATATTCCCGTGATGTATAATTCATTGTACGATCTAATAAAAAATCAACTCTCATTATCATTATATGCAGGGGCGAAAACCTTATATTCCCGTGATGTATAATTCATTGTACGATCTAATAAAAATCAACTCTCATTATCATTATATGCAGGGGCCGAAAAACAGTCATGTCCAAATTTAAGTTTGAGCTATGCAGATGCTACACTGGCATGTACTATTATTCTACAACGAAATACGAGCAAACGCCCGTGTAATCGTGTCCTACACAAGAAATCTGCGGGCTGCGGGAGCAACGTGCAAGCAGATCGATCGAACCAGATTCAATTCATCATGCATCTGTCAGTATCAGCATAGCAGCGGCCAAGCGGGTGATATTAACATTTGCACAAATTTTGACAATTTGATCCTTTGTAAAAACTATTTTTATAAATAAACCGCTGCCAAAACTTATTTTAAATCTGACACTTTTGCTCAACGCCAAAAATCGTGTGGGCTGAATTTAGACACCTCAGCGCCAAATAGCATGGCGCTGAATGTACGTTGGCACGCTGACTTAGTCCCCATCCGTCGTGGCACGGCATTCAGCGTCAGCTGACGTGGCGCTGAGGTGTCTAAATTCAGCGCCACATGATTGGCGTTGAGCAAAAGGGTCAGATTTGAAATAAGTTTTGGCAGCGATTCATTTATAAAAATAGTTTTTGTAAAGGGTCGAATTGTCAAAATTTGTGCAGCGTTTGTGTTATGTTGATCGCTGCTCGCTGCGTGACCGGGCGATCGATCGAGATGCGTGCATGGGCACCACCGCACGTCGCACGACGCATGTGAACAGCTCTATCAGGATTGGACATCCGGCCGGGGGTGTGAAGTGTGAACTCGGGAATGTCCAGAGCTGGACAATATCACCGAAGAACACGACTGGTAGAACGAGGAACGCGATAGACAGGCATATGGGGCTCCGACCTTTGATATATGCTCGCTTTCTCGGGACACATAAACCTAACTGTAGCTATGAATCCTATGACATGTCTGTATGCATGTCGAGTGTGTGGCCAGACTCACAAAGCTCACAAGGTGAAACACTTTTAATCACCTACTATATGTGACATCCACTTATTTATTACATGCCAACTAAATAAGTATAATTTTTTTAAGAAAATTTAACAAGATAAATTCATATGTAATATGTAGTAAGTTGTAAAAAATAATAAATTAAACTCAAATTAGTATTAGTATATGCCTATTCACAGTTATGATTATTTAATTGATATGCAATAAAATAAACTTAGAATCCATCACTACCTCAAAAGGCCTAGTAATTGCCACTTCATTTCTCAGTGCTAAAAGCAGCTTCTGTTCACATTCAGGACTACTTTAAGCTCAAAAAAGTCGACAATGACATTTCTAAAATTTTGTCACTCCTCCTATAGTCCTAATATCTCTTATACTGTACTCATCCCCCACAATCTCATCCACAAGAAGTTCTCGATTCATGGGAACATCACATTCCACTTCTTTGTTTCAGAAGGTTTAGACAAAGCACCTTACTGACCCCCCTAGCAGTTAGCCCACCAACTTTTGGGCCAACCGCAATCTGCAAACGTACGGAGATAATTTGGGCCGAAAGTCCAAAAACCCGGCGTATGTTGGGGCCTCGACGGGGCTATCTCACTCGAGGAGAAGGGTATCCGCTCCGGGCGCCGTCCGATCCAGACCTCGGCCGCGACGAGTGGTGGTGATGGTGGTGGCCGTGCCCACCACTCCGCGTCGGGACCCGCGGCGACGCGTCCTCCCGCGACGACGCGGGCTTGGGACGCGACCTGATCCGCTCGATCTCCACGAGGGCCTGGACGACCTCGGCCATGGAGGGCCGGCTCCTGGGGTCCCCGGAGAGGCAGCGCAGCGCCAGCTGGGCCGCCTGCTGCGCCGGGACCTCGCGGCACGACGCCGGGGTGAGGACGAACTCCCTCTCCACCCACCTCTCCCACCTCCGCCTCCCTCCCCTCCCGTAGACCTTGTACCCGTGCACGCTCCTCACGGCGCCTGCAATGCATCGACGCAAGAAAGAACCCGTTCTACGTCACGCGACGGCCAGGAAGAAGAACAAGAAGAAGAAGAAGAAGCCGATCAGGAAATCAACTAATCAAGAAGAAAAGAGAGCCATGGCGAGCCACCGTGGTCGAGGGTGCTCGCGAAGACGGCGAGCGCGGAGAGGGTGGAGACGGCGGCGGCGGCGGCGTCCATGGAAGAAGAAGCGGGCGCGGAGAAGGATTGGTTAGCTGTGGGACTTGCTATTGAGGTAAAGCTGCGACAAAGAGGAGGGTGATGAGCTCGGCGTGTCGCCTTGCCTGTTTCACCTCTCACTACTCAAGGCTCAGCTAGCTGTACTACTGCTTTGGCATTTGCCATTTGCGTTTTTGGAAGCTTCGACAAATGCTTCTTCTTTTCAACAAGATAGCAGTAATAACAAGCTGCAATTTTCTGCCTTTTTGGGGGGGCTTACAGCGGCTCATAAATGCTTATCCCCATGTGTAAATCTGTATCCTTCAGTACTTGCTAACTTAATTGTGTTCTTCTTTTGTGCATCAGTGAATCACAAGCAAAGCATTCGCGTTGATTATCTGGAGCTTTCCTGGTCATCTTCTCGGTTGCTGGCACGCCAGGGCAAAACCGATCAAAAGGAGCAGGGAGTAATGCTGGCTATATGCTTCTTGTTAGCTCTCCGCTGCTTCTGAACTGTTGGCTTTTCTTCTGCATTTATCCCATAGAGATTAATTGTAACCTTTCAAGTAAATAGAAAGGAAGCACGAAACAATCCAAACAATATGAAATCTCAAACCTCTGAAAGGTATATATACTTTTTAAAATTTTGAAATGAGCAATACAATTTTGGATGTTTGGTTACAGGAAATTGAGATGGATGGTAATCTTAAGTCTTAACCATGGGAATCAGGTAGTAACGAATGCAGCATTATTGGGAGCGCACGTGTCAACAAAGTTCAACAAGATTCCGTCCAGTGGGTAATCCAGGGTAGACACATGTTTAAAAAGGAATCCTAATGCCACGCATTACTTGGATCTTGTTTACACCGAATCCTATTTTCCTGATTTACATTTCCAGGTGGTTTTACCAAACATGGAAATCAGTTAGGATTACTCCATGATTCCTGGGAATCTAATCAACATTCCTGTAACCAAACAGCAATGCCAAACCGTCTTAAGGATATGCCAGTTTCACTCTACCTGCCCCTTTCCTCGACCATAAAGTTTGGCTGCTACAAACTAGAATGAAAATCTGAAGCATTTCTCTATTTTTCCACCACCAATTTTCTCTACTAGGGAGAATCAAAGTAGAAGAAGATGTTGTACCAGCTGATCAGTAGCAACCCCCCACTGAGAAACAGAGAGAATGCATTGCTAACCAAATTTACAGTTACCAACAGATTCCAGTGGAGGGGATCAATCACCTTCACCAGATTGGAGATCATCATCAGAATCATCAGACTCTGATGCATGAACCTCATCAGAACTTTTATCCCGTGCATCCCAACTGCTCAGTTTCTCCTCCGAATCACACTGCATGAGCTTGGGGATCTTCTCTACATTCTGAAACCGAAACACCTTTTCCAGGTCGTTGTACAGGGAAGGCACACACATCAACCTCGGATTCCTGAAAAGACAAAAACAGAAGAAGAGAAAAACGCTAATTGATTTTCTTTCTTGTCAATCAGTAGCAGCTAGAGCGCTTCTCGACTCGGCATCCCGGGCTTTTCTACTTGTATAAAGCATCGCCGCTTGTCTTGCCGCGCCGACGCGCGGATACCGAGGCTTACGCGGTATGGAGACCTTTCCGATCCGATGGCGCTGTCGTTCTGGGGCTTTGGGGACTACTAGCTCCAGGGTCAACTCAATACTTGTCCTTTTGTTTTGTTTTGTTTTTTTCTAAATAGCTGAATGGCTGAATAATGATTTTTTTATAACTTATTGAGTTATTACAAAGTTCAAATTGGCCTTGAAAACAGTTTTTTTTAAGAAATTCATATATACAAAGTTTTTGAGAAAATTACACCCATAGAAGTGTGGGAGATATGCCGCTGAATGGAATGGTTCCATTCCTTTGGAAAAAAACACACCCTTAATAAGTATTTTGGACCTAAATCCAATCGTTTAAATTTTGAGAATTCACTAAAAAAACAGTAGATTTTCTCGAGTAGTTTTCACGAAGAGTACAGTTCATTCAATTTCATGCACAACTCTTGATTTTGTTTCGAAAATACAATTGTATTTTATATATAGCTATATTGAATGATATTCTATTGTAATCAAGCCCATTGTGCTCCCATTATGTTAATAATGTAACAGATAGTACATGCTAAGTACACTTTAGTATAGAAACTACTCCCTCCTAAAATGTTTACAGCCAAATCTCAAAATTTTAAATTATCAATAGATGCAAAAATATTAGAAGATTTGATATGAAAAACTCTTTCATAAAGTTATACTTTTTAATGACTTCTATAAATATATGGTGAAAATGTAATGATAAAACATGCGAATATGAAATTGTATGTCGGTATCCAAACACGTGAATTGGAAACTGTATACAAAATAATGGAGGCGGTGTGCTTCACCGTTTGGAATAGTCCCCGAGGACTAAGAAAGACCTGTCCTATTTTGGGCGGGTCTAATGCTCTAAGCCTGATCTTTGCTAGTTTGCTCCCCTTCAGCCATCCATTTATGATCTATCCAAGCATCCATCCAACTTGTGGTTTCGGCTTTTGTAGCCAATTCGGGGGTAGAAAAAGTTATCTTCGACAGGTGACATGTCGGTTTACAGACAGACACGGAAGAATTCACCTCTACTTGACAAACAAATTAATGTGTTGGAAGACATCAAACATCTCGTTGAACAAACTCAATATTCTTACTTAAGAGCTCCTTTAGAAGGTATGCATCTATCTAATAATATAGCTTGAAAATAAGACACTATGTTCGTGTTGGAGACCTAAAAATTCCTACATATTAAAAGAAGAAAAGATTATACCATTATATCGCGTTGAGGACAAATTATAATGGTATATAGATTGCACTATATTAAAAAAAAAACAGATGCGGTGCTCTTACAGACCCGTTGGAGAAAATATGGACAAAATATAAATACTCACCTCCGAACTGGTCGAACAAGACTAAAGTCTCATTTTCTTACCCTCCCCTCCCTCTCTCCCGATGCCCATCTTCCCTTTCCTCGCTTCCCCCCGTTCCCGGCAGCATCCGCTTCAAGCGGTGGAGGAGGAGGCGCGCGGCGGGCTGTTGGCAGCGACTTCGGTCAACGACGGCCATGCATGTGAGGGACGGATCCAGCGGCGGTGAGCTCGGGATGGCCTCGGCAAGGTCGGGATGGCGAATCCAGAGTCGACAAGGTCAGTGATGCCAGAGTCGGCGACAGGGAGATTGGAACTGCGGTTCTGATGTCGAGGAGGTCAGTTACAGCTACAATGATGTTGGCGGTCCATGACGGTAGTGGATTTTTGTTGGGATTGGGCTAGGGTTTCTAGAATAATTTTTTAGAATTTTTATTTTTTTTCACAAAAATCCTTTTGCAGTCAGGCGTTGTAACATTCCTGTATGCGAAAATCCATTTTTACGTGTGGTTGTGGTGCCCTCCTTACAGACATCTAGCTCTAGTCGACTGGTTCCGTCCGTCTTGGAAAAGCATCTCCTATAGTAGTGTTCATATATATATACAATTGTATATAGTACACATGAAATCCATTTCTATTTAAAATAGAAAGTACAAGTTGTATATGAAATTAATTATATACTTAAAATCGAATAGTGTAGATTGATTGATATAGTCCTATACCTGAATACAGTTAAATCTATATTAACATAAGTTGTATATGAAATCAAATGCTACATTTAAAATCTATTTGTGTAAAAAAATACTATTGTATCTTTAGAAATAAAATTTGTGAACTGTATGATGAATCTAATTCTATCTCAAAATCTAGCGTCACCAAAAATTTCATAGGGGTAATCCCCTAGGTTTATATGAATTTTACATGAATTACTCCATAGCTCAATCCCCTATAAAATTTCCGTAAAATTATTTTACTCCTTAAACTAGTAATTTTTTCGCTGTCAGACCCGTCGACCCTGATATGGCAAGTCTCAAATTACCTAGTCTGAACATATTTTGACGTACCTCCCGTGGCAAGTCTCAAACTAACACACCGTGGGTCAAGAACCTCCTAAAGGTCATTCGCACAGCACAGCTAAGAGCATCGCCGGATGAAAGCCTACCCCACTACTAATTAACGTTAACAAATTACGAGTGCTTTTGCACTTTTGCTGCACAGGTTTGAGCTTTAACCTCATTCCGGCCGACTGGATTTCGTGAAAAGTTTACGGCTTTGACGGATCGAGATAAAAAAGAAAAAGGTAATACCTTTAGGCTTTAGTCGATCTGTCATGTTTGGCTAGTTTGGTGACTTTGGTCAAAGACCTCAATATCTGATGCAGATTGCCATCTCCTGGTAGTCGATCCGTCACTATCATAGAAGGTATAATAGCATACTATAAACCAGTTATAAACATATATCGAGGAGATAAATAAGAAGAGATAAGAATATCGGGCTACAAATTTGTAGCCCGCTGCAGCACAGACTACAAGACATAATGTGTATGATAGGTGGGACCAGATATTACTTGTGTAGTATATGTTTATAGATAACTATTGTATGAATTGACTATTAAATTAACTATAGATGATTTAAAGCTAGTAGTGGGCTATACGATTAAACTTGCTCTTAGCACTTAATCAATCTCAGGTTATTAGTTAGTAACTTATTAAAAGCGTTGACACGGCCGGCGACCTTTAATGGTACCACCGTTTCACACTTTTACGGCGCTAATTAATCAACTCTCGTTTGTTTAAAGTGTTTGGAGTATTAAAATCGTCTTAACGTTGATTTTTTCACTTACGATGGAGGTCTTCAGGTTGATTAATATATTCCCCGGGCACGCTGACGCGATCTCTATACGCGGTTGCCTGGCGGTAAACAATGTTCACTTATAATCTGTTCCCACCAGGTAAAGTTAACCGGATACAGTTGACCAGTTTTGATACGCACCGGCCACCAGTTCCTACTGTCTAATGATTTTCCTACATGCTACATTGCTACACATGATTTTCCTACTGTCTAATCGTTGGCTAAATCTTTTTTTGCTCTGTATCTCCTCTTGAAAACATCTTCCCTGAACTGCTTGGTTTCTACCTTCAGGTCCATGGCAGGAATCTGCTGGATGGTCTCTTTCTCGGTCTCCAGCATCTGCTTCCGCCTTGTGAGCGCCATGATCGCCTCCTGCTTCTCCTCTGCCGTCTGCTTGTGCTTCTCCTGCTGCACATCATCTCCCGTGTCATCATGATCATCACCATCATCAATCACATACTGTAGGAAATATGTGATGTGTTGGTGTCAGAACTGCATCAATGTCTAGCAGTAAAAACAATTTCGTAGGTGAAGAACTGAATTGTACATGGAGGGTGCTGCCAGATTTACCTCAAGATCTTGAATGAGGGAGTCAAGGGACTTGATCTTCCGGTGAGGCCAGCGGGGTATGTTATATTGCCGGCATTTCCTCTTCAGTATGCTGACTCCGATCTTCAGAGTCCTTGAAGCTTCTCTGATTGGGAGATGGAAGTACTGAGCTATGTCAACTAGAGTAATGCTGGCTATATGCTTCTTGTTAGCTCTCCGCTGCTTCTGAACTGTTGACTTTTCTTCTGCATTTTTCGCATAGAGATTAATTGTAACCTTTCAAGTAAATAGAAAGGAAGCACGAAACAATCCAAACAATATGAAATCTCAAACCTCTGAAAGGTATATATACAACCCTTCCCATGAGAGAGATTAGCAAGTGATTAATTAAATGTTAGCTTAAAAAACTTAAAAATTAGATTTAATATGATTTTTTCAAAGTTGTAAAAATTACATCGTTTATAACAGTTCAGTAAGCGAACGCAGAAAAAAAAATGTGGGAATAGAAGTTAGGAAAGCGTAATATAGAACACATAACGGGCTACCAATGTAACGGCCCATCGAAACTGGGCCTCCGAAGCCATATTCCCGGCCCATAAGGCCCACGTCCGAACCGAAATCTTGGAAGCGCATACGCGGCCACTGCCCCTCCCCCACATCTCACCCGCACCTCGCCCTTCCCTTTTCCCCAACCAACCAAGACACCTGCAATTGACTGCCCTTGGCCAAAGGTAAGCAGTTCGGTTCTTTCACTAGGAGTCACATGTTTTCTTGGAAGTTGCAATATACTCGAGATAAAGGTCTCTTGTGCAAGTTAAATACCATGGTACTGTGTGTATAGCTAAAGGAATCAACAAGTTCATGCAAAGTCACTCCTTGCATTTGCTCGCTTCATTTATCTCAAGATACTTTATTGTTTTATGAGTAGTTTCACTTAAAGTTCTTCTAGTTTTACAATCAAAACTATATTTTGATGTTTTTTTCCTTGTGCAACTCATTTTCATCCTACAGATGTTGCGCTTAGGACAAAGTTTCAACAGATTTCTTGCAACACAGGATGGTGCAGAAGTCTCTTTACAACAGATGGTTGAAGAGTTGATGATGGATCCTGTCAAGGCTGATAGATCTGCAGTGCCAGATACTGGTGTCGACCCTGACTGGGAATACCAGCTAAGCTCTATATTCATTGACACTGAGAAAGGAAAGGTAAAATTAGAAGATTCAGTATTGGGTATATACTGTCCTATTTCTTTATCCTACCGAATTAGTGACAGGTACAAAATTTCCTTCTGGTTTCAGGCACGATATGGAACACGAAGCATGACTGCTCTTGCTGTGAAGTTCAACGGCGAAGTAACTTTCTATGAAAGGTACTTGGAGAGCAATCTATGGAAGGAGAATCTCATGCAATTTGAGTTGGAGATGTCACATTGGGAGGATCTGAGAGGAACTTCAAATATTTCTCCAAAGAGTTGCTGACTGATGAAAATAATTTGCTTGGCCTTATTGTTTGACATGAGTAAATCTTGTAATTACTGAAAATGCAACAGCAGAATGTGTGCAGTCTGCAGAGTCTCAAACCTACAAGAGCAAGAGCACATCCAGTGCGGTGAATAGCAATTACCTTTGTGCAGACATAGGACAATACCAATACAAAAAATGTAACACCAGGAGTTCTAATATAATTTTTGAGGAATAAAGTGATTCTTTGCTCTCACTGAAGAGCTGTTGAAATTGTACAGCAACATGCACTCTTTTTTTTTTTTTTTTCAGGAGATTGAACTATCACCTTTAAAGAAATACTATTACTCTTTTCCCCATTCTTTGAAGTCCTGTCCTGCCCTTTTGAGAGATTCTCATGATTCACATTGCCTTTTCAGACCGTTTCTTAGAGGAATCGCCATGGCTTATTTTGCATGTATTAGGGTTCATTTGACAGGATTTAGTTTAATTCCTAAAATTATTTTGGAAAGGAAAGAAGACCTAAGTGGCTAAGGCTGTGTTTTTTTTGGAGGGGTTGAAAATCCTTACCATGAGAGAGAGATTAGCACATGATTGATTAAATATTAGCTTAAAAAACTTAAAAATTAGATTAATATGAATTTTTCAAAGCAAGTTTTCTATAGAAAACTTTTGTAAAAATTACATCGTTTACTAACAGTTCAGTAAGCGAACGTAGAAAAAAAATGTGGGAATAGAAGTTAGGAAAGCGTAATATAGAACACATAACGGGCTACCAATGTAACGGCCCATCGAAACTGGGCCTCCGAAGCCCTGGTTTCAGGCACGATATGGAACACGAAGCATGACTGCTCTTGCTGTGAAGTTCAACGGCGAAGTAACTTTCTATGAAAGGTACTTGGAGAGCAATCTATGGAAGGAGAATCTCATGCAATTTGAGTTGGAGATGTCACGGTGGGAGGATCTGAGAGGAACTTCAAATATTTCTCCAAAGAGTTGCTGACTGATGAAATTCTTTGCTTGGCCTTATTATTTGACATGAGTAAATCTTGTAATTACTGAAAACGCAACAGCAGAATGTGTGCAGTCTGTAGAATCTCAAACCTACAAGAGCAAGGGCACATCCAGTGCGGTGGATAGCAATTACCTTTGTGCAGACATAGGACAATACCAATACAAAAAATGTAACACCAGGAGTTCTAATGTAATTTTTGAGGAATAAAGTGATTCTTTGCTCTCACTGAAGAGCGGTTGAAATTGTATTGCCACATGTACTCTTTTTTTTGAGGAGATTGAACTATCACCTTTATGGCATGGATCCAATTAACCCTTTAAAGAAATACTATTACTCTTTTCCCCATTCTTTGAAGTCCTTCTGTCCTGCCCTTTTGAGAGATTTTCATAATTCACATTGCCTTTTCAGTCCGTTTCTTAGAGGAATCATCATGGCTCATTTTGCATGTATTACGGCTCATTTGACAGGATTTAGTTTAATTCCTAAAATTATTTTGGAAAGGAAAGAAGGCCTAAGTGGCTAAGGCTGTGTTTTTTACGAGGGGTTGAGAACCCTTCCCATGAGAGAGATTAGCAAGTGATTAATTAAATGTTAGCTTAAAAAACTTAAAAATTAGATTTAATATGATTTTTTCAAAGTTGTAAAAATTACATCGTTTATAACAGTTCAGTAAGCGAACGCAGAAAAAAAAATGTGGGAATAGAAGTTAGGAAAGCGTAATATAGAACACATAACGGGCTACCAATGTAACGGCCCATCGAAACTGGGCCTCCGAAGCCATATTCCCGGCCCATAAGGCCCACGTCCGAACCGAAATCTTGGAAGCGCATACGCGGCCACTGCCCCTCCCCCACATCTCACCCGCACCTCGCCCTTCCCTTTTCCCCAACCAACCAAGACACCTGCAATTGACTGCCCTTGGCCAAAGGTAAGCAGTTCGGTTCTTTCACTAGGAGTCACATGTTTTCTTGGAAGTTGCAATATACTCGAGATAAAGGTCTCCTGTGCAAGTTAAATACCATGGTACTGTGTGTATAGCTAAAGGAATCAACAAGTTCATGCAAAGTCACTCCTTGCATTTGCTCGCTTCATTTATCTTAAGATACTTTATTGTTTTATGACTAGTTTCACTTAACTTTTTTTTTTTTTTTTTTTTTTTTTTTTTGCTGCTGCTGCTGCTGTTTCTGATGCGCGTGGCTCCTCCGCCGCTGCAGGTTCAAGGCCGCCGGCAAGCGCAAGAAGGCCGGAGGCGCCGGCAAGCCCAAGCGCGGCCTCACCCCGTTCTTCGCCTTCCTGTGAGCCTTCCCTCCCTCCGTCTGCTTCCGCCTTTCGTGCCTCCAGATCTACGTTTTTCCCCCTTTCTGAATTTTGTGGATTTTTTTTGAATTTTTTTTTGGGGTCGCTGGTGGTGTGTGGCAGGGCTGAGTTCAGGCCGCAGTACATGGAGAAGCACCCAAACACCAAGGGCGTCGCAGCGGTGAGTACTCTACCTACTCTCCGTCTACCAGATTTGCTTCTAGGGTTTCGTTTCTGTGGCTCATATGTTGCTCGTGCTTGCTGATTGCGGTGGATTTAGGTGACCAAGGCTGCCGGGGAGAAGTGGCGCGCTATGTCGGACGAGGTTAGCAGATGCTGGCAGTTGTTGTACTAGCACGCTTTATTATGCTTCTGTGCGGGGATTCCCGCAACTGATATTTGCACGTCCAATAAGCTGATTACACTTGTCGCATATCATGTGAAAAAGCATATTATATGCAGTTTTCTGAGCTTTTAGCAGTTATTATTAGTTATGATCTGACGCTTTATAACCACAAATTATGCCATTCTTCTTCAGTACACGTGCTGTACAGTGGCTTTATTGTCTGTTGCAACATGGCTCGATCCTTAGCATGCCTGTGCAGCAAAGCTATCTAGAGTGCTAGCTAGACTCATCCATGGTCCATGGATCACACCAAGCTCTTATAGGTAATGGGTGGAGATTCTATACAGCTGTGAGGTTCTTTGAGCCATGTTTTTGGGGGAATGCACTATAGGAAGTAAAATCATTTGACAAAAAAAATCCAGTGAAGTGTGAAGGTGGCATGTCCTTTCAAGTCGCAAATATAATTCCCATGGGATAGAAGTTCAATTACACAACTTGTAGTTGTTGGTGAGCTACATATGCAAATACAGGATGATGATGTGAGAGGAACTATAAGCTTGTAGATCTGAAAAAAGTCAAGAAAGGAAGAATGAATCCATGGCTCCTTCATTTAAGTGCTTGTATTTTCTCTAGTTATCTAGTTATTTTATAAGCGAAATTGGATCTATAGTATCCAAAGTTAACGTTTTTGGTTTTATAGCAATGGAAGTTTATGGTTCATTTTAATAGCTCCCAAAACTGTGTTGTACTGTTCATAGCATATTGTCAGTTTTCTCCTGTTTCTGTTACTTTGACCGTTGTGGGCGGAACTGACCCCCCAACCCCACCCTCACTTGGTTACTGTAAGCTTCACATCGTGTGCCCGGTGTGGGGAATACTCATGCTAAGTTGGGATTTCTGGGTCAACAGCAGGCAAGGGGACAGGAAACGGAGAAAGGCGGTGGAAGTGCTACAAACAGTAACGGGTGGAGATTTTAGTGGTATTAAAGTAATTAGTGAATTTTCGGTGCTATAAAACCAAAAAGGGTAACTTTGGATGATGTAGAACCAATTTTGCCTATTTTATGTTACAGGGCATGTGTCATTGCTTAGTTGGACTGCAGATATTTCAGTTAATTTTTAGGAATGGTGTCATTACTTAACTGGGCTACATTATTGGGTTGATGGCTCCCTTAACGGGATCTGGCCTCAACCATTGTCTGCTTATTTAAGGGAAATATCAATATATGGCATTTGACAGAATAATTAATATATCCTTGTTTAGGAGAAGGCGCAATATGGGGGCAAGAAGCCAGATGGCGAGAGCAAGCCCGCGGCCGCTAGCAAGAAGAAGGTATTATTGCCTTTGTGAATTATGTGATACTGACCTTGTACTCTTGCATTTTATATTCATTTTTGTGCTGATAAATGTGTTCTCTTACATTTTCATTAGGAGAGCACTAGCTCTAAGAAGGCTAAAACTGATGGTGCGGAACAGGAGGGAGAAGGTTCTGACAAGTCGAAGTCTGATGTTGAGGATGATGAGAATGATGGCAGTGGCGAGGTATATAGAACATTATATAGTACATGGCAGTGTTTGGCACTGAAATGGAAATGAATTATGCCTGTGCTTTATTGTCGCTAACCTCATCTCAATTTCTTCCTTGCAGGACGAGTAGTAGTAAATAGCTTAGAGAGCTGCAGCTATGCAAATCGGTGTTCACCGCTTAGGGCTTTAGCTTTGCTATGTTACTGTTATCCTTGTTATGTCCTGTTGTAAGGAAAACGTGCGAATGAAGGTACTCCTGGGCCGTGGCATGCTGGAGGTGTCTCTGTTTAACTAGTAGCGAAGAAAATGCCGAATACTGTTGACTGCTTTTCTTTTGCGAACCTCCGCAGCATGTGTAAACTATTTTGCTTATTCACTGATCTGATGACTAGTCCGCGATTGGCTTTCTGTTAATCGCGTCTGCTGTATTCATATTCTGTTGTGTACTCAGTTCGTGCCGTTATTGGTGCATCTTTGGTTTATCTTTTTTATTCGTTGTGCCTTTTCATTCACAGTAATGCTCTGCCTGCGATATGTTCTTACTGCCGTGAGTATTGAGAATTGTTGTTATGAACTCGTGATTGCCCCCATTGTCCGCAACTTTGGTACATGCCGCTGTTATTATGCATGTGCGTTCCGAGGTTCTTCAGGTACCTTTTTACATCCTGAAATACAGCGCAAAATGCCACTAGTTCACATGCCTGCTCAGGGTTTTGTGTTGCTCCTTGGAAAAGCCTTTTCCATGATGACTTGGTATACTACCTATGTTTTAGTTATAAGACTTTCTAGCATTTTCCACATTCATATAGATGTTAATGAATTTAGGCATACATATAACATATATATGAATGTAGGCAATGCTAGAAAGTCTTATAATATGAAACAGAGGAATTAGTTCACAAGATAGAAAAGTTCAATAATATTATTTTCTTAACAAAAAAACAGTTCATTTATGATGACTATCAAGTGGTACTATACATGCTACCAACGCATCTGGGAAAGAAATTCACCAGTAAATTCTTGCTGTGATTCTCAATCATTATTTACAACAGATTCATATGATGTGGTAGAAGAACTGCACTGAATGAACAGGAACACTCAAAACTGAAAGAGGGGAAGGAACACTAAAAACTGAAAAAGGGGAAGGTACATGTATGTGCCATTTCTACGATGTGGCCTTCTCGTTCTTAGTGTTTCGCAGCAGTTCTTTTGCCATTGCCGAGAAGGATTGAGCACCATTGGCCATATCTCCAGCGCGAATATTAATGCCCTACAAAAGGAAAATTGGTACATATGTTGTTAACCATCTACCTGTTGGGTGTCTTTTCAGGCAATATTTTCAGGTAATTTTTGGTGTTTTTTTAGATGGTTTTTGTAGCAATCCATATGAAGAACTTCAGATGGACATTGTTACCTCCAACTTTTTTATATTCTCTTGCAGCTTGTTCCCAATCATTTTTGGTAGGCTAGTGGAGTCCTGTTCAGATAAACATTAAAAATGATAAGGGAAGGCGTCAAAACAGTTCAATTACATACTACGTTTTTGCGGTGCACCAACTAAAAATGTTAGATTTCTAGTCCTATGCACTCACATCATTTGTTGCATATCCATATTTCATCTTTATCTGGTCAACTTGACTGACTGATGTGTCGTCTTCAGGTTTTCTATTCCCTGAATTCACCTTTTCTTCTGTCCTGGGCTTCAACTTTTCTGCATATTCATAATTGAATAATATGACACCTTTTTAAGTTGTTTTAGAATGTCAGTTTTCGGAGCCATACACTGTATACAAGGTTACATGTGAACATCTCATCTCATTACTATAATTTACTAACCTCTTAGGCTTTGGAATCCCTTGCTGATTTTCTGTTTGCTTAGACCTGGGAAGTGTGGTCCTTTCTGCTTTTGCGGGTTATCATCAATGTTGATATCATCTTCACAGAAGCATACAACCATAAGTATAACTACGCCGTACACTTGAACAAGCATAGGTAAAATAATAGCACATACCTATGTCTAGTTCAATGTTCTCGTCATCTTTTATTGAACTGTTCCTCTTCTCAGATACTGGAGCAAAATTAGCACATGAAAATATTGAAGACAGCTCTTCGGAAGTTGTTGCAGTAAATTGTTCATCTCCATTTGCATCGTTCTGTTTTCCCTTGCTTGCTTTAGCGTCTTTCATAATCATTCCGAATATGCCCTGTAGAATTTTCATTCTTAGATAGAAAAAACAGAGACAAATGGCCCCCACCACCCATAAGATTAGCTAATTACCTTTTTCTTTTCTCTGGGGGACTTCACTACATAAGAAGATTCTTCCCTGGGCGAGTTGTCTTTTCTGTATATTGTATTAATGCTGTCTACATGCCTGAGTACAGAGCATAGTAAAACAACAATGTTACAAAGCAATCTTAAAAGAACCCTGAAGAAAGCTATTAATGCTTTTAGGTTCAGCTCTAGTACTGAATAATGAATTTGCTGGGCCAAAAAATTTGCAATTCATGTTGGAATATTTCTGAACAACAACTTTTTAACATGATCATCATTATCAGATTCACATACTAATCATGATACTGTAAAATTTTAAGCATACCTGTAGATGTCATTCTGACAGAGAGTAGAGAAAAAAAATGTCTCCTCTCCGTTAACCTGAATAAGAAAAAGGCTATAGTATATACGCAAAGGCCCCATTTTTTTTTCTGAAACTAAAAAGATTGAAAGCTACATTCAACCTAGCTGAAAATGTCTTCCAAAAGTGTAAGAGAAAAAAAAAGTGCAGTTCATACCAAGATGATTTCTCCATCAGATGAACATGCTATGGAGCTAGAAGAATTCAAGTTTCTTGTATATAAAAAACCTCTTAATGAGGCTTCCTTCAATATAGATAAATCTGGGAGGGATCTGCAGTTTCACAAGGTTCACTGTTCATTTATTTCATTCAAATAGCCTCACGCGAGTAGAAGTTTTTAACTCAACTGTTGCCTCACCTTATCTCTATTTTGCCATTGGAGAAGACAAGTAGAAGTCCAATTTCAGAAGAAACACTGTGGATAAGAGATGCAAAACAGCAACTACCATTCGGTTTCTTCTTATTGATTATATTCTTCATTCCCTGAAGGGGAGCTCCACGATTAAAAACAGAAACTCACATAAAAGTAGGACTTCCAATAAATAATTGGGAACCAAAAATACCTGAATTGCATGGCTCAAGGAAAATAAGCGGATTGCATTTTCAGTGCAAAGCAATAACAGTGATTCTTTCGATACTGTATCGTGGGTATCTGACACCGATGGATCATCTGGTGATAATTCTGTCGTGTATAAATGTATTAGAATGGTAGTATAATACAGCAATATAGTTACTAATTTTGAGCGTACAAAAAAATTGACAGGTAGATATTGAAAAGAAAGATGGATGGGTATACAAGGCCATATAGCTCACCAAGTGTCTGCATCAATAGGGCTCGGGAGGGTTTGTTTGTCTGAACTGGGTTGGTATTCAAAAGTTTTCCAGTTTCTTCCTCAAGAATAAATATAGTTGAATCTTCCATTCCTACTAGCAAAAGATCCTTGTCGTAGCCATTATGGCTGTACATTTCAAATTGCAAAGATGCGATTCCACCAGATACCCGACACTCAAGCTGTTTTTGATACAAGATCGATGCATCTTCAATGCTGACAACTGATACCTGAAAACATGAATTCAGTATAGCATTTCATAGAGCTTAAGACAGCTGAGCCAAATATATAGGTAGTGAAGTTCATGAGATATACACTTGAAATAGATACATTGTAACATCAAAATGACCAGGGGGCCACTAATATGCATGATATTAGTTATCGTAAACCATAAAAGGCAAAACATAAAGTATATGGGGAAATTATGAGACTATATAACTCAGTTTCTCAAAAGGAAAATACTTCAATACTGTCTGCAACAATTCAAGTTCACTAGTGATTTTTGTTAGGCAGAATACCAATCAAATACTGGTATTTGTTAGTAATAACCTACGATTGTACAATATGTTGCTGTAGACAAGCTTATCATCTTAGTGTTTTGACATGATACAAACATGTCGTTAAGAGAAAAATGACAGTAGAGAATATTTTGCAAAAACATAACAGATTACTTACAATCCCTTTTTCTGTTCCAACAGCAACACGCTTTGAGTTCGAGATCAAAGAGATTGAGGTTACAGCGCCTTTAAGCTTTATACATCTGACATTATAGCTCTCCCCTTGCTTCGCTGACCAGTCCATGTAAAAGATGAATGTGTTAAAATAACATACAAGCACTTGAAAAATATGTTAAAGGTACCATTAACAAAGGTATTTGGACCAGATGGTGAAATCAAGAAGTTCTAAGATCGGACATGTTTCCATTAGTTTCCATGTTCCACAAAATTAACTGATGGAGTAAATTATGTAGCTAGCACGAGCATAGATAGTATCGCAGTGCAAATTCTTTGGACAATGAACACCTAACCACATAGTAAGGCAAGCACCAACTGTTGATATTAGCAAGACAGAGAGTAAATTATACCATGTAAAAAGGAGAATATGTTATCGCTGGAGTCCTTTCTGAATGTGATTATACGGACCTAACAGGAAGAAAAAAAGTTTTACTGCACTGGAAGTGTATTAAAACCATATTATAATTCACCTTATATCCATGAAATAGCTTACCGTTCCACTCCTATCCCCACAGATTAGAATGCTGGATGACATATCAAACTGTAATGATGTAATAGGGGTGCCACTTGGACTATTCTCTTCATTCTGAAACAATAACAATAATGAGTTGTTAGAACGAAGTAAAACGTAGTAATTTGTGTGCAAAATGCATAACTAGAGAATTTTCAGCAAAATACATAATTAGAGAGAGGCCAGCAAAAATAATTGGAGTTTTAAGTCACCTGCTGCTTTATCATTAAATTCTGCAGTAAAAGAGGACATGATGCATCCCAAAACCTTATGGTTCCATCAAGATGTCCAGTTACATAGAGATTTCTGGTCTTATGAATGTCGGCAGAACCTGTGGAAGTCTGATGTTTATCTTTCATTGAAAGGAACCATGGGTATTTGGTGGCCAATGATGAAAAATAGTCCTGTCCATCATCAAAATATGAAGCTATTTGGTCAAAGCCCATTAAAAACGCTATCTGGTCAAAGCATTCATAGTTGTTTGATAGGTGTAATTTACAAATCTATACATGCCTCATCCAAAGAAGTCGCAGCTGTAGGGCTACTGGTATAAAACTTTGCAGCGGTGATGCTTGGATCACCATAAGGTAGCTTCACAGATGAATAGTTTGGAAGTGCTAGTGGCGATCTTGACTGAGCATGAAGAAGGTAGCGCTCAATCTCTGAATCATCATATAAGCAAATTTGACCAGATTTCAACAAGAGAACAAGAGCACTTTGTTTGTGCTTATTTGGGTCACTAAGCCCTGAAACAAGTTCCATTCCTTGGCAGGCTTCTGTGAGAGGCAAAACCATCTTTACAATTCGTGATTCGCTCTCTTCGTTCAGAATCAGGACCTGTGTTTAAGGAACATCAAATGAAAGGTTGAATGTTCTTGCTGAATGTCAATCAGAGTCGGTTAACACAACATTATTTAGAAAAGAAATAGTAGTTTCAGCCATGTTCAAATATTGTTTCGAGCAAGAATTTCTTAGCCTTTCTAGGATTCTAGCTGAGCATTTATTTTAAATAATATATCATATTCCAAATCAGCTAGTCTTAGAACAGGTAACGAACCAGTCTAGATCAATCTTAAGAAAAAGGGAGTAACTGGGAGGAGAAAAAACAGGAAGAGTCAAACCCAAGGAGAAAAAAGGCCTGGAGTTGAACCTGGCTGGGCAGGAGAGTAGCTTCACAACTAACCTACCAAGTAACGGTTGGCTCTGAAAACAGTGTTACAGACTCCTAAACAAAGAAACTGTTACACTATGTGGTAGAGTGTTGCAAAAGCATGTTAGCGTTCAGATGCACTGAACATGAAAACATAGAATCAGTATCATCTTAATTGCTTGAACTTATTTCACTGATATTCTTGGTAGGCACACATGATGAATTGCACTAATCAAGTTAGTTGCAATAAGCTAAAGTCATAACTGGTCTACAAATTCAAGAACTAAAAAAACATGTGACATTTACAAAAACGGCTAAGAATGAAAAGTCAAAACAGCATGGCAGTTCAAACTTGTGGAGGGGATAACATAAAATGCACTAATTTAGTGTTTCACCTGAAATAGGTATGCATGATCACTGAATCCATTAACATACAAACGCCCTGCCTTTCCGTCACTATTGACCCATCGCAAAGAGACTATAGACACCCTGTCTAGCTTGTATCCAAGGTTAAGCCTCTGAAGAGGTAGGTTCTGATTGCCCATCGATGAGAGATTTTGTGCATTTAAAATATCAGGAATAGACCAAAGATATATATCACCACTATCAAATCCAATAGCAATTTTGCTTCCCTTGGCACAAGCCCAGCATGCCGATGTTACAGCTTTAGCCTCCTGATGTGACTGTTGTTGCATAGATTTGCCGGATAAAGATACCACTTTGCTCGTCTTAATATCCCACAAAGACATAATCCCATCTCTGAAGATAATGAGCACCCTGAAGAGTGTACCTTAATTAGACATTTCACTACGTCTATACATAGAATGGATGAAAAGATCACCTGAGTACTATCTGGCATAAAATACTTAACTGCTTGTGCCAAACTAGTTTGGAAGAGATGTACAGAATATTCAGAAGAGACACCAACCTGTTATTTTCAGCCAAAGGCTGTGGCGATACAAATGCAACTTCAACCTCATTACCAACATTTGCTCCAGAACCTTCAGCAAGAATCAATTAGATTCCAAAGTTGGTGCTATTTTTATCTTTCATGTAAAGTATGATAATTCAACCAACACATATTGGAGTAAACCTACCATAAGATTCAGAGAAAGGAATCCAATATGGCATGTCAACTACACATGTCTGACCCAAGTCAAGCTTCAATAGGGACACATTCCCAAAACTATCACCCACATAGCTGCATAGACAAGATCTTCTAATCAGAGCACTTAACTCCACAGGACTCAACAATAGGTAAAGCAACCGATGCTTACATGTAGAAGCTATTCTGAAGAACGGAAAATGCCGTGATTTCCTTCTCGAACGGATGCACATAACACAACTTCTTTGTGTCGATGTCCCAAATCTGCATAAGATGATTTTCCATTAGCAGCACACCAAAAAGGAAACCACATTTAACCAAACGAGCACTGAAAGGTCCGAGAACAAACTTGCCTCGATCTGGTTCTTGGCGTTCACGTTCAGGAGAACCCCTTGCCCCTCGGCAAACTGAAACGGAAGGGCGAACTAACTGAGCTTGAACCACACCCAAGAATTGCAAACGCGGCAACCGAAACAAAGATCAATGGGATTTCGAATAAAAAAGAATCAGCGACGATACCCGCAGGAACTTGGAGGGGACGGGGGACGGGGATTGGAGCAGCGCCTGCGTGTTGTCGCGGCCGAACAGCTTGATCTGCCCATTCCTGCAGAGAAAATGCAGCAGAAGAGCGCGTCAGCGAGAGAGCGGGTGGAAGAGGGGAGAGGAAGCGAGGGGAGGCGCGGCTACCTGGTGGCGACGGCGAGGACGTGGAGGGCGGGATCGTAGGCGAGGAGCGCCGCGTCGGCGGGGACGCCGTAGTGGAACGCCAGCCGCGGGCTCACGTCCTCGGCGCGGAGGCCGCTGATACCTCCGATGTGATGCTGCGTAGTAGTAAGAGGTAGTTATATATAAACGTGAACGTAATGTACCAGTTGCTTCCGTAGCATAGTGGTAGTGCGTTCGCTTCGTAAGCGAAAGGTCGCGAGTTCGATCCTCGCCGGGAGCTCTTGTGAAATTTAAGTTTTTTTTTTCTTTTGACGATCATTCATAAGTCGGGAAGAAAAACATTCGAAATTTTCAAGTTTTTTTTTTCATAAACAAGTAAACAACCTAAAGCCCAACCAGGAATGGGGTGAAAATTTACACGAAACTTCTAAAAGTCCAAACGAGGGAAAGTGGAAGCCCCATATACCACGCGCGTTTGAATTTCCCAAGATTAAATGAGGAAAAGATTTGAGATCATGGTACAAAGTATGATCAGATATTCAGATCATGTAATTACTGAGTACGTGTCGCGAGCACGCAAAGGTTTTTCATTGGATGTCCTGGTCCAGCACTCCAGCATGAGCTCAACCGGCCACGCACATGCCCCAGTCCACGTCAGACGAACAAAAAAAAAGAAAAAAAAAACACATCCAGATGTCATCATGATCTACTAACACGCACTGCGAATCATGTTTGCTAACCGACAACTGCACACTCATCGTGTTATTTTCTCTACTAAAAAGAATAATAATATACTTCGTACTAACCACGAAACTATGTTGACCGTACACTATATCCCAACTTAACATCGACAATTTTCTTTGCAGATATCTATGCCAGCCATGAGCCATATCTGTCGCATTCAACTTATGACAAATTTTTACCTGCCTTTTTTCCGTTCTGTAACTACTTCACTGCATGATCAGTTGCTCCACTGCGAAGTTAGTAAGTTACTACTTACTACAGTATGACTGTTTCTTTATCATTCGTTGACCTCTTCACCGATCATCCCCCCTATCAATGCTTAGCACAAGAGTAATTTGTGGCAATGAACTTAAGCATTTGCAGAGCTAAAAATGATGCAGACGGGTCGGTGTCATTAGAGGCCAAAGCAAAGATGCTAAACTGACGGTGAAATCCAAACGGCTGAAACGCGCGACCAACCCAAAAGCCGGGCGTGGCGATACTTACGCTGATTGCAACCGAGCATAAGAATAATCGAATCTCGGTGATCTCGATGGACCGGCCAAGATATTTTTATCATAAAACTTTTAATTGTGATTTTTTTTTTGCTAAAAGTACAAACTAGTAGTAATCCATATGCATGAAAGTATGAAACGACGTCAACCTAAATTCTTATCCATCTCGATCGCCATTAACAAAAGAACATAGGCTTCGCGTCCATATGCATTCAATAACAGTAAATTTGCTTCGACTTGAATGAGATCACATGGCCTTCTGCGCGCTGCCTTAATTAATACTACCCCAAATCTCCAATGGCAATTGTGCGCGTGTGTGCGTTTGAAATTTGAAAGAAATTCAAATCAAAACAGAGGCAACACATCTCTGTCGAGCAAACCATACGGCACGGCGTCTAAGAGACAACATTCTTTTCTTGCTCCTACAAGAAAATATGTTCTAAACAGCAGAAAGTGACAATACAAACTTAATCAGAACTACATGCTCTGAATTTTTTTTTGTCAGATTGTAGTTGATACTTCTACTGCACGGCATCAACCAAGAACTGCAAGAGTCCATCTTTAACCAGAAATCAAGAGGCAAATTGGAAACCGATCGAGGGAGTGCCAAAGCAGAGAGGACTCGGAGAGGAGAGTGAGAGATTCAGTTACCTTCTTGGAGGCCTTCTCCACAAGCTTCCTGACGAACATGGCCGATCCACCACCACCACCACCAGACGAAGAACACCAACCAAAGAATCCACGGACAGACGAACCAACACTCCGGCAACAACTTCTCTCGCAGTTGCCAACCTCTTGTTCAGGAATCAGGACGGAACAGGCTCGAGGAAACCAAGAACGAAACCGACCAACACAGGGTCCGTGAGAGAGAGGGGAAGAAAACGAGAGGTGGCAGTGGATGCGTTTGTGCCTGGAGAGCAGTTAAGGATTAGGTTGGTAGAGGCTTCTCTTCTTCTGCTTCTCCCTCCTAATGCTGCACACTGTCTGAGACTGAGTACTCCTATTTGTGTGAGACCACAGGAAGAAGGCCAGCGTTTATAAAAGGAGATGGCAGTTTGGCAATGGCAGCCAACAGCAGGGTCAGAGCCCACCACAACCGACAGAGAAAAAGAAAAACAAACGTAAAACGATCGACCTGGCCCAATCGAGTGTAGGCACTTGGCATCACATCGACGCAATCAGCAGCCAAAAAAAGAAAGAAAGAAAAAAGAACTGTTGTTTGGTTCGTCTCAGTGTGTGCCTTTTCCTCGAGGCCCCTCCATGTCATCTCATCTCGCCAAGGGTGACGTGCAACTGAAGCAAATCGGGAGGTTGCCTTTTGCTGTGTATCCTAGGCTGAAAGCCTGAAACTTGATCAAAGTTATATGAGGTGGAAACAGTATATGGAAGGTGCTAAACATGATGCGGTTTCAAAAGGAAGGTAGTTTGTGTTGCCAACCTGGGGCTGAATCTTTGGAAACGTAGTAAAGTCAGTGACTCAGTGCTTGCTGGTTTTGGATAGCCACATGAATGGTACTATCTGGAGAACTTTCAGTGCTCACCTCATCCACCCCGAATCGATTGTGTCAAGAACTGATTTTTTTTCCCCAATCGTTGTGCAAGAAGATAGGATTACAATGATTAATGGTTACAACTGTACAGGTCGGTTGCAAATTTGGTGAAAATGATTGGGTAGATCTCTAACTCTTTGTGGGGGTATACCTGCCACCGGCCACGGATGGTCGGTCCTAACAGGTTTCAGAACATATTCATTTTTTTCTGAAAACTAGTAGAACATATTCAGAGTTAAGTGTCTGTGTTCTCTAACATATGCACTGGTGTACTCTACTTGCAATAAGATTGCCGTGCCACATTGGTAAGGTAATCCCAGTGCAATGGGTCATACGAACAAGGAAGTATGTACTCGCAAAACAGTGTTGCTATGGCAAACCTTGACGTGGTCGGTCGCTCAGTCTGGTATCCTGCGCACGTTTGCTACATGGTTACTTGCCTGTAACTTTCGTCCATTGACAGGTTTACCTAGCTCTGTCACCTGCTGCTCGTTCGTTCCAGAGGTAGAAGAAAAAGAGAAAATATATGTTAGAAACCACGTATATAGCGGAAACCTGAAAACTACCGTTGGATCGAAAAATGGACGTCCGAGATTCATCAACGCCACCATGAGTAAAAAATAATTTTGTTCCAAAGGCAGTTTTCAAGTTTCTACTACATATGTGGTTTGTATTGTATATTTTCCCAAAGAAAAAAGGACAACAGTTGGAAATGAATCCAACTGACTTGGTCAGTCCACTCTCGGCAAACTATTTTAGTATAGGGGCAATTGCAAATTTACCACTATTTTAAATCGTTATTGCAAAACTACCACTAAAAAATTACAAAAATACCACTAGAACTGTTATTCGAGTGGCATCCTTGCAATATTGAAAAAACCGGTGGCAAATTTGCAAATGCCCCTTTAGTCTATCGATGATATGTCTCGTTGTTGACAGAAAACACGAGGCCTGGGAGATCTGCTTAACTCCAGTGCAGGTCCAAAACTCGCCTTCAGATGTATGAGCGTGCCAGTTGATTTGATCCTGTAATCAACAAGAAACAAAGACAAAAGAACCGTGGTTAAATCTACAAATGATAGCTGATCGGCCAGATGCCGATGACATATCATTTACGTTTGAGCCGATGTCATATATAGATCGATCGACAATTGGGAATAGATAATCTCAGAATCTCTGGAACTTCAAGCTTTCCAGACGGAGAGTACAGCCTATTTGCATTTGAAAATATTTGATATGATATTTAATAAGTGATAAATCACTCTTACAAACATACAAATTCAAATTAACTACTCCATCCATCACATAATTTAAGGGATTTTGAGTTTTTACTTGTATTGTTTGATCACTCGTCTTATTCAAAAAAATTTGTGCAAATATAAAAAATGAAAAGTTGTGCTTAAAATACTTTGGATAATAAAGTAAGTCACAAAAAAATAAATAATAATTCCAAATTTTTTTTGAATAAGACGAGTGGTCAAACAATGCAAGCAAAAACTAAAAATCCCTTATATTATGGGACGGAGGAAGTAATATTTTTTTTAAAAAACGTGACTATGAATATACACATATTAGCTACTTTCTCCGTTTCATATTATAAGATTTTCTACCATTGCCCACATTCATATATATGTTAATGAATAGACATATATGAAACGGAGGTAGTAAAATTTTATTTGTTTTTTTAGTTACCCTAAACAATGAATTTAAATTTACGTGTTTATATTGGAATATATTACATATTAATATATCTTGTTATTTTTATTAAAAATAATTATTTAGATGACACCCAAGAAAATATGTGACATCCCCTGAGAGTCTAAAATCATTTATGTCAACTTTCCATGCTTTATTTTCCTATAATTATTTTTCATTCGCATCGGTGGTATGATTGTCCAGTCACTTATGCATAACTTCAGCCACTATGATTCATTCAAATTCATATATTCTCTTACCCACAAATATTACATGAGTTAGAACAAGGATATACCCATTGGTTTTCATCTATTTGTACTTGTGTTTTTTTAGGGGGGAGGAGGAGGGCACCGCAGGTGTGTAAGGGCTTGTTTAGTTCACGAAAAGATAATTTTTTTTGACACGAATGGAAAAACTAATTTCATAACTCGCCTGGAAACCGCGAGACGGATCTTTTGAGCCTAATTAATCCATCATTAGTATATGTGGGTTGCTGTAAGATGTATGGCTAATCATGGACTAATTAGGCTCAAAAGATTTGTCTCGCGATTTTCCCCCTAACTGTGCAATTAGTTTTTTAATCTATATTTAATGCTCAATGCATGTGTCCAAAGATTCGATGTGATGTTTTGGAAAAAAAATTTAGGGAACTAAACCAGGCCTAAGGCTGCGTTCGTTTCCCTGGTTGGGAACGATACCCTCCAAACACGGAAAATGGAGCGGTCCATTAGCACGTGATTAATTAAATATTTGTTTTTTTAAAAAAATTGATCAATATATTTTTTAAGCAACTTTCATATATAAACTTTTTGTAAAAAAATATACCGTTTAACAGTTTGAAAAAACGTGCATAACAAACGAAGGAGAGAGGTTGGAAAGGTGGAACGAACACAGCCGTGTGGTATGCCTACCGTGCGTTTGTGCGGCTTCCGTTTAATCGGAGAAACCGGGAGAAAAAAAGCTTTTCGTTAAAAAAAAGCACCATAACTTTGCGCTTGGCTACTTCTACTAGCCTACTACTACACTGGACTGGCACTACTGCCAACCAAGAAACTGCGAAGTTTCGTGGTTGCATCCGCCAGCCGGCTCAATGAATCGCAAGTATCATGTGGGATCCACGATTTGTTGGCTAGCTAGTAGGGGGTAGTAGCCAATTCCAATCTTTGTTATCACCGGTCACCACCAAGCACAATTTATAGCTGTACGCCCGCATACTTCAGCAGTCAGCAAATCAGCATCCAGCCAATTCAGGCATTTTACTTGCTCTCCCACTCGGACGGCGCCGACAATGGCAGCGAAGGGAAACCCAGCGGATGCGGTCGCCATCGTGCCGTGCCGTTCCCGGCGCAGGGCCACCTCAACCAGCTCCTGCACCTGTCGCTGCAGCTCGCGTCGTCGTCGCACGGGCTCACGGTGCACTACGCTGCGCCGGCGCCGCAGCTCCGCCAGGCGCGGCGCGCGTGCACGGCTGGGACGACAGGCCCTCCTCTCCGTCCACTTCCACGACCTCGGCATCTCCACGTACGTCTCCCCGCCTCCCGATCCCACCGCCGACCGCCCTTCCCTTCCACCTCATGCCCCTCTGGGAGGCGTACACCGCGGACGCCGCGCGCCCCGCTCTCGGCGCTCCTTGGCGAGCTGTCCGCGTCCTACCGCCGGGTCGTCGTCATCTGCGACATCATGAACTCCCTTCGCCGTCAAGGAGGCGGCGCGGCTGCCCAACGGCGAGGCGTTCGTGTGCAACTGCGTAGCCGTGTCGTCCGCCACCGGGAGCATCGACCCCGGGCACCGGCTCCTGCGCGAGAACGGCCTCCGCTTCATCCCCATGGATACCTACTTGACCAAGGATTTCATGGACTACGAGCAACAGCGAGCAAGAGCGGCGCAGTCGATTTCGTCCTGCGCCGGCATCCTCGCGAACGCGTGCCGCGCGCTCGAGGTGAATTCATCGACGTTTTCGCGAGAGACTGGATGCCAGCAGCAAGAAGCTCTTCGCGATCGGCCGTTAAACCCACTGCTCGACACGGGCGCATTGAAGCAGGGCCGGCGGCGACACGAGTGCCTTGACTGGCTCGACAGGCAGCCACCGGAATCTGTGCTTACGTGTCGTTCGGCACGACGTCCTCTCTTCGAGTGGAGCAGGTCGCAGAGCTCGCCGCGGCACTACGCGGCAGCAAGCAGCGGTTCGTCTGGGTGCTGCGCGACGCCGACCGCGGCAACATATTCGCGGGCTCCGGCGAGAGCGAGAGCCGGTACGCCAAGCTTCTGTCTGAGTTCTCCAAGGAAACCGAGGCACGGGGATGGTGTCACCGGGTGGGCGCCGCAGCTGGAGATCCTGGCGCACGGCGCCACGGCGGCGTTCATGAGCCACTGCGGCTGGAACTCCACCATGGAGAGCCTGAGCCACGGGAAGCCGATTCTGGCGTGGCCCATGCACTCCGACCAGCCGTGGGACGCGGAGCTGGTGTGCAAGTACCTCAAGGCCGGATTCTTGGTAAGGCCATGGGAGAAGCACGGTGAGGTGGTGCCGGCGACAACCATACAAGCGGTGATCGAAAAGATGATGGCATCTGAAGAAGGGTTGGCGGTGCGGCAGCGCGCGAAGGCCCTCGGTGATGCCGTCCGTTCATCGCGCAATGATCTTGAGGACTTCGTTGATCATATCACAAGATGATCGAAGAACGCCATGTTCCGAAAGGTAAAAAATAATCATATACCCTCATTTTTCAATCTAAATGTGGAGGGTATATGATTCAATCTCCTGTTTAAAACTTTCTTTGGCTTAATAAAATTCGACCGCACCGCTCACGCCGGACCTTAAATAAAAGGGCTTCAAACTTTGTGTGTGAGTAATAGTTTTGTTTTGAATGCGACTATTTGAATTACATGATTTAAGTAAATGAGTTTTAGTTTCTATAACAAAAACTTTTAAAATTCGGGGTCACAGTGGACAAGGGGTGTGTGTCGGCCTCTGCTGCTACGACACCTATTGCTACAATGCATCTTTCTCCTCCCTCACTGCAATGACCTCCGACCACAGCCGCCAAAGCCAGGTCGCTTGCCATGGTTTATGGCAGACATCGACAAGACGACAACCTACCACTCTAGCACTGATGGTTTATGGAGTACGGAGTACTACGGTAGGAGTACCTCCGTTCTAAAATAAGCGCGGGGATGAGTTTACGTGTCCAACTTTAACATCTGTCTTATTTAAAAAAAATTATGATTAGAATTTTTATTGTTATCAGAATATAAAATATGAATAGTAATTTACGTGTGGCTTATGTTTTTTAGTTTTTTTTAAAAAATAAGACGAACGATTAAAGTTGGATACGGAAACTCATAGTTGTACTTATTTTGGCACGGAGAGAGTACATTTGTGCTTGGCTATTTCTACTACTACAACCGAGTTGCTGCTAGCGCGGTTTACAGAAGACGCATAACAACAGCCGCCAGCTGGCCCAACCAATCGTAGCTTAAGTTTATGAACCACACGTAAAATTTGTAAAAAAATAGCGCATGGTTAATTAAATATTACTCCATCCGTCCCAAAATAAGTGCAGTTTTACACTATTCACGTTCAACGTTTGACCGTTCGTCTTATTTGAAAATTTTTTATGATTAGTATTTTTATTGCTATTAGATGATAAAACATGAATAGTACTTTATGTGTAACTAAATATTTTTAAATTTTTCACAAATTTTTCAAATAAGACGGACAGTCAAACGTTGGGCACGGATATCTACGGCTGCACTTATTTTGGGACGGAGGTAGTAGGTATGGTAAGTTTGAAATGGAGTATCTATGCGACATGCGCCAGATTTTTTAATCAAAATCTATCGAATCTTTCTACCATGTGATTAATACCATATACTTTATCTAATACTATCTCCGTCCCTAAATGTAGCTACCTAGTACAGGATGGGACACTACCTAGTACTACGAATCTGGAGGAAGTATGATATCTATATACTCCTACATGTATCTCTTAGTTTAGGCCCAGTATTTCATAACCCACTTCTATTTTTTTTTGTTAAAGGTCTTTTAACTTATCAACGAATCCGATTTTCGTTTTTCAATCGGAACACCACATACAACAGGTCCCTCAATTGTGAAAGAGAAAATCCCCTATACCCATGAAAGTTCACCTAATCCCTTCCATACCCATGAATTTTGCTCAATCCCTAACATACCCCTGAATTTTAGTTTGGATCCCTTCCATGCCCTTTCCGCTAGTTGACCGTTAGTTGACCGTTAAATTCTTTTGAAAAGGTCTATTGAAGAAACATAATAAATGACTATTATATTTATGAGTCTATGATGCACCATATTATTTGTAACAAAATTACTTTTACATATGATATAAAAATTTAATACTTATTTATTAGTTATTAAAAGTTCTTTTTATGTAGCATATGTGTTTTCATAGTAATACAACAGATTTGTTTATTACTATCAGAACACATATGCTAAAAAAATAAGTATTAATTTTTTATGTCATATTTATATTTATCGCAAATAATATGGTGTATAACTATCTCATAAAACATAATAGTCTCATATAACAAATTTCTATGCTCCAACAATATACTCTATTAATTTATATGCTTCTTTATACCAAAGGGCAAAATGGACTTTTTCATAAGAATTTAACGTTCAACTAGCGGAAATGGCATGGAAGAGATTCAAACTAAAATTAAGGGGTATGTAAGGGATTGAGCAAAATTCAGGGGTACAGAAGGGATTAGATGAACTCTCAGGGGTACACAGGGGATTTTCTCATTGTGAAAACATATGCAATATAGGTCCCATAGCGGTTTTAGTTGGCGTGACGCCTGTGTGGCTAATTTGACTCAGTCTTCATCTGACGTGGCACATGAAGCAAAATTTAATAATTAAAAAATAAAACAAAATATGTGGGTCCACATATCAGCCAAATAATAAAATAAAAAAAGTGGGACCCACATGTTAGTGGACCCACTTCCTCCACATCATCCCCTCTCTACTCTTTAGCCTCCCCTTCTCCTCCTCCCCTCTTCCCTTTCTCCTTCCCCATATGCGGTCGGTGGCACACGACTGAGGCGGTAAGTGGCGGAGGAGAGGCCTTCGGTGGACCTGGGGCAGCAAGTGCACTAGTCAATGGTGAACTCGACAACGCTATCTGGGGCTACGCCGCCGCGGAGGGAAGGGAGCAGCGAGAGATGGCCTTGAGAGCCATGGATCCACGTCGGGTGGACACCCCACGCCCTCGTCCATCGTCATTGCCACGGTGGCCGCGTCGGCAGGCACGACATGGAAGACAACGTCCCTGGCGTCGCGTCCCGCCTTCCACCCCTGCTCCACCCGAGTCATCGCTGGGATCGTACGTCCTCCATGGCTTCGGCACTCCCAACTCCATTGCTTCTCCACCACTGCGCCGTCCTCTCCGGATATCGGTAACCGCATCTCCGGCAGTGGCGGGTCGATGTTGCTCCGGGGGGACCCACCTGCCGCCGACCGGCCAAGCCAATCTGCTCATGCCGGCCCCGTCCCCTTCGTCGCGCCGCACTCTGCCTGGGACGTTGGGTGCCTTTTCGTTGTCCCTCGTTGTTGCTAGACCCGACCGCCGCCACCATCGACCAGGGGGACCACCCCCACCGCCTGACTGCTTTGCCCGCGGCCCATGGCCGCTTTGCTTCGCCACGACACCCGCCCGCCCTCTGCTCCGCCCAGAACTCCGCCAGCGACCGCGTTTCCGGTATCGCGAGCTTACTCCTCGTCGTCGACGCCGTCTCGCTCGCAGCGGCGGCCGCGATGTTGTCTCTACAGTGATGACAACGAGGAAAGGGGGAGAGAAGGAATGGAGAAAAGAGGGGTGGCCAGTGGTCCCACTGTATTTTTAACTAAACACTCGATGACATGTGGGTCCCACTTTTTGATTTAATTTTAATTTTGATATTTTGCTATCACCACCACATAGGACGAAGACCAAGTCAAATCAGCCACGTAGATGCCACATCAGCCGAAACCGCCATCCGAACCAGCTTAGGACCTTATTTGCACTAGTTTTGAGTTTTGACAGCTGAGGGACCGTTGTATCCGGTATTGCAGTTTAGGATGAAAATCGGATTCCTTGTCAAGCTAAGGGACCTAAATTGAACTTAGTCCTTTGCTAAATGAAAACTTTGGGCCAAACTAACTATAGCCACTCATTGCTTTAGCTGAACGGAAGGCCCATGCACAAATATTAAAGTAGATCCAATACGCTATGAGATGCCTAGCACTATGCATGCCGATCGGACGGTGTAAAAAAATTGACTGAAATCAGCCACAAATTCAGTCGATAGATTTTTCGTGGACACGTACTAGTGGGCAGCTAGTGTAGCTAGTGGGCAGCGGCCAATTCCGTTTCGTTAGTCGTTAAAACAGTTAACACATTCAGGCTTCATTCAGCCTTCAGCTCAGTCATTCAGGCATTGAGAGGCACGGAGAATGGCAGCGAAGGGGAACCCGGCGGACACGGTGGCGTCGTGGCGGTGCCGTTCCCGGCGCAGGGTCACCTCAACAGGTGCTGCACCTGTCGCTCCAGCTCGCGTCGCGTCCGTCGTCGCACGGGCTCACGGTGCACTACGCTGCGCCGGCGCCGCAGCTCCGCCAGGCGCGGGCCCGCGTGCACGGCTGGGACGACAAGGCCCTCCTCTCCGTCCACTTCCACGACCTCGGCATCTCCACGTACGTCTCTCCGCCTCCCGATCCCACCGCCGACTCGCCCTTCCCCTCCCACCTCATGCCCCTCTGGGAGGCGTACACCGCGGACGCGCGCGCCCCGCTCTCGGCGCTCCTTGGCGAGCTGTCCGCGTCCTACCGCCGGGTCGTCGTCATCTGCGACATCATGAACTCCTTCGCTGTCGAGGAGGCGGCGCGGCTGCCCAACGGTGAGGCGTTCCCGTTGTGCTGCGTAGCCGTGTCGGCCCTCGCCCTGCACATAGACACCGGGCATCGGCTCCTGCGTGAGAACGGCCTCAATCATGCCCCCTTGGAAACCTACATGACGCAGGAGTTCCTGGACTACGCGAGCGAACGTGCCCGAGAGTCGCAATCGATTTTGTCCAGCGCCGGCATCCTCGCGAACGCGAGCCGAGCGCTCGAGGGCGATTTCATCGACGATTTGACTGAGACCCTGGCTGCCGGCGGCAAGAAGCTCTTCGCAATCGGTCCGTTGAACCCACTGCTCAACACGGGCTCATCGGAGCAGGGCCGGCGGCGACACGAGTGCCTTGACTGGCTCGACAGGCAGCCCCCGGATTCTGTGCTCTACGTGTCGTTCGGCACGACGTGCTCTCTTCGAGTTGAGCAGGTCGCGGAGCTCGCCGCGGCACTGCGCGGCAGCAAGCAGCGGTTCATCTGGGTGCTGCGCGACGCCGACCGCGGCAACATATTCGCGGGCTCCGGCGAGAGCGAGAGCCCGTACGCCAAGGTTCTGTCCGAGTTCTGCAAGGAAACCGAAGGCACGGGCCTGGTGATCACCGGGTGGGCGCCGCAGCTGGAGATCCTGGCGCACGGCGCCACGGCGGCCTTCATGAGCCACTGCGGTTGGAACTCGACCATGGAGAGCATGAGCCACGGGAAGCCGATTCTGGCGTGGCCCATGCACTCCGACCAGCCGTGGGACGCGGAGCTGGTGTGCAAATACTTCAAGGCAGGTCTCCTAGTGAGGCCATGGGAGAAGCACGGCGAGGTTTTGCCGGCGGCAACTATACAGGAGGTGATCGGGAAGATGATGGCCTCCGATGAAGGATTGGCGGTGCGGCAGCGCGCGAAGGCGCTCGGTGATGCCGTCCGTTCATCGCGCAATGATCTGGAGGACTTCATTGCTCACATCACAAGGTGATCGAAGGATAACCCCGTGTCAGAAAAAAAAAAACAGCTTTAAACTTTTTCAGTAGTAGCAGTTTGTATTGAATTTGACTATTTGAGCTAAGCAGGGTCTAGTAAAATAGTTTTCAGTCCTACAAATCAATTGACTCTATGGATGAATCAAATAAACATATGGTGTTGTAAACTTGGGGATATCAGATATCCAACTATTTCCATTGAGTAATTTTATCATCCTTAAGAAGTACTGTAAAAATTCCTCATTTTCATTTCTAGCATTTACGTTGTGTTATATATATGCTGGATTTATCTAACAGAATATTCAAAATAACAAAACAATTTACCACTAACAGTAAGTGTTCGATAGATATCACTGATTTCTCATGGCTGTGCGCTGTAGTGCTGCCCTCCACTCTATCCTGAAGTTCTGGTTAGTGTTCTGCTCTGAACTTTCTGATTAACTTTGCAACTCAGGATGTCCAAACATGACAAAGACAAGAAGGAATATGAAGAAACTGTCAATGTGTGGTCCTTTTCGTTGATTCCTAGAGCACATACGGAGTAGACCCAAACACGTCCAGCTCCACTTACCCAAGAGCTGACAAGATGGAAAAGAGAACCGGTAAAACAGCCATCTATGCATGATCCATGGGAAAGGCCCAAAATTCTAGATAATGTATATTTCATTAAGCAATGAAATTACAAGGAAAAAGTTCATTTGAGATTCCTCATCTTATCGTAAAGTTTTAAAACCATCCCTAATCCGGAATACCATATATAACGTATCTCTAACCTTACAAAACCGGATCACATTCGGTCCTAAGGCAGTATTGAGGGTGGGTTTAGCCGATGTGGCGCTAAAGTGGCACTAAAAGCAACAATAAAAAAAAACCCACGTGGAACCCACATGTCAATGAAAACAATATATTCTTCCTTATCTCCCTCCCCATCCTTCAATCTTGGCGGCAGCTGGAGGCGCACGGGCAATCGGATGACGAGGAGATGGCAGTCGGTCTACAGCGTGCCCGACAACGGCGGCGGAGCTGGCGAGCAGCTTGCTAGGAGGGGGAAGGAAGAGAAGGCTAGTGTGGCGGCAGCGGGGAAGTAGAGACCATGGGCCCGTCGGGCCACGGCCCGGGCTTTCTCCACCGCTGTTTCATCGGCCGTTGCGCCGCTGCCGCTCCATGTTCAACAAGAGCGAACCCCCGGCAACGATAGGCCACAGCTCACCCATATCCTCCTCGTTCTGGACCACCACGACGCCACCATCAACCATTCGTTGGGTACCTCACAGGAAAGACATCAAGCACGAGGCGGGACGGGTCGACCGACTTGGTGACAATGGGGACCAACCTCTTTCCAAATGGCGACGAGCTCCCGTTGGCATGCCGCCATGAAGCACCTGCACGGCGGCGTCCATGAAGCCACACATCAATTGGAGCGTGCCTCGAAAATCAGTGAGCGGGGGATCCGTGGACAACGCGGCCTCAGTCTCGTCGAGGCACGCAGGGACAGCGGCCTCACGAGCCTCCAGCACCGCGAGGGACTCGGAGGTGGAGGTGTCGCGGTGGCTAAGGCCTCATCGAGCAATGCGGAGTGGGCGACAAGATTCTCCTCGAGAGAGGCGAAGTGCGTGAGCAGCTGGTGGGAGTCGAGGTGGGTGAGGATGCGTCTGTCAGTCCTCGAGCTTCTCCTTGCCAGTCACCACGCACCTCTCCTGTCGGCCGCTGCCATCAACTCTCTCCCAAGAGATGCGGTGCTTCCTACAACGCCAGCCGTCCTCCTCCTTCACCCTCCCGTCCATTGGCAAACCCAGAACGAAAATGATTCGGGGTCCTATGCATATCATAGCTCTAGACAACACGCAATATTGATAACTAATATTACATATAGAGTAATATAATTAACTACCGCATAGAGTTATAAAAGGCATAGGAATGAAATGCTCACTGAAATATTAATCCACCATTACAAAACAAGAAAGGATAAAAACCTCCAATACCACATATTGTTTTGTCTAGAAAAGAGAAGAGATCACTTAGTAAAAACATAATGTAAATATGTATCGAGAATGAGAGTCTGAAAAAAATATATTTCAAGATGGTTGTCTGCGTGCATTTAAGGTCTCAGATCGGCGAATTATTGCACTGTTGGTATCTTTCATCAATTCTT
The DNA here is from genome assembly GCA_009805545.1 of Oryza longistaminata. Taxonomy (NCBI): domain Eukaryota; kingdom Viridiplantae; phylum Streptophyta; class Magnoliopsida; order Poales; family Poaceae; genus Oryza; species Oryza longistaminata. The sequence continues at coordinate 23,257,518 of CM020181.1, forward strand.
GTTTCTCAACATAGCAAACAACACAATCTCTCAAGTGTTCATCACTAATGCGATTGCGCAAATATGTCTTCACAATTTTCATGGTTGAAAAACATCTTTCAATAGTAGCGGTGGCAAACAGGCAAGACTAATGCTAGCTTTAAAAGCCAGTAAACCAATGGATAACAATGACTCGTCCCTGGTGCCACTAGCCTTCCCCTCATTGGTGTGCAGGCGCGCGACGTGGTCCCAGATGAGGAACAATACAACTATACAAGCTCGTTTTGTGCGATGTTGAGGAGCCCACATAGGTTGTCGTCATCACCGTCAGAGCGTGACAAGGAGATGCGGAGAAGCCAGACGACGTCCTCGAACATGGTGTTGAGCAGCACAAGGGTGCAATCGTGTCGAGAAGAGAGGGAGAGAAAGGGGGAGAGAGATATAGAGAGGAGGAGGAGGAGAGGATGACATGTGGGGCTGTATTTGTTTTGCCACGTAAGCGTCTAGTCAGCGTGAGTGGATTGCGTCAATTTGCCACGTCAGAAAAACCAGCCTTCCATTCTGCCAAAGAACCTCATTTAAATGTTTTTCCAAGATCAAGGACATAATGGGCTAAAGTGGACTTTTTCCAAATTACAATAGCATGGCCCAAATGGGGTGCTCCAAGTCCTAAGATGGAAACAGCAGTCAATTCATCTATGCTTGCCACTTTTCAAGGGAACTACCCCATTGGACTGGCACTTTGCACTCATCTTTGCCAGAAGAAGATTATTGTGCCCCAGAAAGAGATGTAGCAACCATTGACAGCTGAAAGAAACATGCACCTTTCTTCCTTATCAACTTATCAAGTTGAGTGCAAGTAGAGATTTTCTGATGAGCAATTTACATAAGGAAAATTTCCAAGGGTGGGCAGATGCCCATAGCGCATGAAAACGCTTTAAGATTAGTATACAACCAAACCAGACTTAGGCTAAGTTCGTTCCCAGTGTTGTGTGGGAACTCACAGCATATAAAACAAGATAAATCATTAACATATGATTAATTATTTATTAATTACTACAAACTTGAAAAATATGTTTATTTGAGTTTTTTAAAAAAAACTTCTATATAAAAAGGATTTTGTTTTCATAAGAACATATCGTATATCTGATCGTGATATGCTAATCTATATCTGACCAAAACCATATGGATTTCACTGAGTTCCCTAACTTGATGCATGCCAATTGTCAGGCAATGGAAATAGCCAAGTAGGAGTATTCTGTATTCAATTTCAACCACGTGAACCGTGCTCAAAATCAGCATGCCAGCTGAATGGGTCTTTCTTTTCTGCTAAATTCAATGTATACACATGAGCATTGGTCTGCATTACTGTCAACCGCTTACACATCGGAACAACTGAAGATTTGTGCGAGCGATGTCCATGTCCCGGACACCGCAAGCGCGGTCCCGACGACGATGACGGCGACGTCGCCGGCGAGCCCGGGCCACCCGACCTCAGCGCCGAACACCTTGAGGTGGAACGCCGCCGGCAGCACGAACCCGAGCAGGACGCAGACGCTGCTCCCGACGAGGGAGAGGAAGTCGGCGAAGTTGGGCACGAGCATGGCCATGAGCCCGACGACCATGACGAGGAGCCAGCGCAGCCACCAGGCGTAGCGCTTGCGGCAGAGCAGCCGCTCGGCGACCTCGTAGACCGGGTTCATCATCACCGGCATGGTGAAGAAGAGGTTGATGCAGAGACCCAGCTGCACGGCGACGGACAGCCACCCGGTGCCGAGGTTGGTGGTGATGATGTCCCGCGTGGCCGCGCCGAACGCGAGGTAACCCATGGCGCCGAACAGCCCGTACATGACGGCGATGAACGCCATGGACAGCGCGAGCGTGCCGCCGAACTTGCGCTTGTCGGCGGCCTCGGCCTCCAGCGGGAGGACCATGCCGATGCCCTCGAAGGCGTAGACGGCGACGCCGAGGCCGTAGAGGATCTCCGTGGGTCCAGCGAAGGCGAACACGGGGGGCTTGTTGGCGAGCCAGGTGGACACGTCCTGGCCGAGGACGACGCCCATGGCGCCGAGATCGACGACGTCGGCGAAGATGCTGAGCGGCGCGAGGAGCGTCAGCGTCTTGATGGAGTTAAGCCCCAGCTGGAACGGCAGCATGACCCAGATGAAGATCGCCTTGGCGGTGAGGAGCGGCGACGAGGGCGACGAATCCCCCCCAACCGGGTAAAGGTGCGCCATGGTGTTGGAGATGAAGATGAGGTAGCCGACGCAGAAGCTGGCCTGGCTGAGCACGAGCATGGCGTCAACGACGTGCCGCCCCGCGGGGCCGCACACGGCGGCGCCCAGGTCCCCGAAGGAGGCGATCTTGGGGTGGTCGTAGGCGAGGCGGCGGCGGCAGGCGACGAGCAGCATCATGCAGTGGAAGGTGAGCGCGGCCACGGCGAGGAGGAGGACCGACCCGGCCACCCAGCCGGTGCGGGAGAAGGTGTAGGGGAGCCCCAGCACGCCCGACCCGACCACCGCGATGAACACGTTGGCGAACGTCTTGGGCTGCGACGACAGGTGGTGCCCCGCGCCGCCGCCGCCGCCGTGGGGGGGGCCGTGGTGCGGCAGCAGCGGCGCCGCGTCGAGCCGCGACGACGACGAGCTCGCCTCCTTGTGGAGCCCCATGGCGATCGCTCGCTGGGGAATGAGAGAATTTGGAAGCACACGACCAGCGCCGCCGCCGCGGGGCCGCGCACAGCCGACGACGAAGCTCGCTGTCGGAGAGAGGGGGAATCGCGTGGCTCGCCTCGTGCGCGTTCCCTCTTGTAGGTAAGGCGAAGCGCGGAGCCACGAAGCTCGTGGACTTTTCCTCGGAAAAAAACAACGTGGGCCTGGTTCACGACTTACTCTACCTTGTACGTGGTGTACTTGTGTGGTGTGGTGACGTCGCTTTGGATTGGTTTATGGACGAGGTGCACGATGATTCTCGCTCGAATTGGAATGGGAGGGGAGCTGCCACTTCTTCGGCGCGTGTGGTCGCGAGAAACATGTGGTTTCAACTCCATATGTTCCAAATTCTGTTTGCAAATGTTAATGGTAGGATCAATGGGGCTGTCCTTGCGCTACTTTGCAGCTGCAGGCAGCTGCAACACAGTAACAGGTATTGAGAAATTAACTGCGGCTGCAGCAGCTTCTACGGCTGTGCTGCCACAGCTAGCACAAAACGAACAGCCCAATAGGAGTCCAACAATTAACGCGGCTATATTTTTCGTGTGAATGACCACTTGACGAGTGGGATAGCGGCTAGCCGGCTGGTTGGGTGTAGTGCAGTGCAGCCGAACAAAGCGCAAGTTACCGGCAGATCTTGGCAGATGACCACACCCCGCTAATGTCTTCTGGACCAGATAAGCGAGATACGGCATATGCTGAGCAGCGATCGCGGGCCCCCGCGTTGGTTACGACGCAGGACAGCGGTCTGCTCAGGAAACCGATCATGTTATGTTGCGCGTTCGTGCCAACTGCCAGGAGCCATTGAGCCCACGGGCAGTGACGTTGATGCTGCAATATTTACTCCAGGAGGAGGAGATGCATGGACTTGCTCACTCGATTAACCAAATACGGTTGCCTTCTATTTTTACTTTTCTTTTGAAAGGAATATCCTTGGGAAAATACTATGCATACGATAATTGATTACGATATTTGTAAGATCTAGCGCCATGCCATTCAGCTAGGAGAGGAATATGTTTTTTATCGGATAGGAACATGCAACCGTTAACAGAAACTTTTGATCGTAAAACTATCGTAAGCAAAACATCGTGTGTATAGCAGTTCTCGTTATCCTTGATCATGGTAATTAATACACACTATATATACTGGTTTGGTGGCAATTTAGCATGTTGGATGAGTGATTAATTAACACTTTCTCTCATGGAAGCTGCAGGCGCTACCTTGTTAATCGTGGACAATGGACAGCCACACCCTGAATCCCTGATAATAATACCCGAGCATCATTCCAATATGATAATTGAAGCTACCCGGCCGGCCTGGGAGTTCGATTGTACGCAACTACGTCTGTTCCAGAATATAAACATCGTAGAGATGCACATAATTATTAAAAAAATAGATAAAAATGAATAATAGAGAATTGTGATTGGTTGAGTAGTGGAGGTAGGTGAAAAAAGTGAATAGTGGAGGATTGTGATTGGTTGGGAATAGAATATTGGTGTAGAAGTTGTTATATTTTGGGACAAATCTTGATAGCTAAAAGTTGTTATATTTTGGGACGGATGGAGTATTAAGGCTGTGCTAGGGATCCTCCCGGCACGTAAAACGGAGCTTGTTTTATTGCATGATTAATTAAGTGCTAACTAATTTTATTTTGAAAAATGGATTAATATGATTTTTTTTAAAAAACTAACTTTCGTATAGAAACTTTTTTAAAAAAACGTACCGTTTAGCAGTTTGAAAAGCGTGTGTACGAAAAACGAGAGAGGTGGGTTGGAAAAATGGAAAAGAACACAGCCTAAGGCCTTGTTTGGTTCCATGGGTTAATTATTAGCCCCCACCTTTCAGCCCTGAATTAGCCCTTAAGGATCCAAACAGGTAGGCTAATTTGAGGCTAAAGTGAATTAGCCCCCTCAAAACATTAGCCCCTCCAAGAGATGCTAATGGAGCTAATTTTGTGTAAGGACCATCAAAAAGCAGCTCCCTCTCTCTCCTCTTTCTCCTCTCTTTCTACTCTCTCTCCACCTTTTAGCCTTGAATTAGCCCATGGATCCAAACATACCACCCTAGGCTAATGTTTAGCCTACCAATTCATAACTAAACATTAGCTCTCAAAATTAGCCCTGAGCTAATTTTCCAAACAGGCCCTAAGTTTGGTTGTTTCCTGCTGATGGATGGAGGACTTGCGAGTTGATAATACCCGTTCGAGTCAATGTCTCGCGTATGACGTAGCGCGTGATTTTTTAGTCTGGTTACTATTATCAGTTAGCGTGCCTAATTATTATAAGCCTAGACGTTAATCAGTCTATTTTTGTACTTCTATATGTGGTAAGATATAGTACACCCATGTGCAATCTGATGATTCTTTATTGTCACGTACGTATACTACATACTGCGTATAATAAAACGAATTCTTAGCTATAAATCTAAACACATATGTGTTCAGATTTATATATAGAATTGGTTTTTTTTTTATTGGAGACGGAGGGTATCAATTTGTAGATTTCGTCGTACTGTTGGAGTAGGTACGGGATTGTCCGAACTTTGGCGGCCTCTGTTGGGTCATAGAATCGTGTTGCTTGGATGGAGTAATATTGGTTGTGTTTAGATCCAAAATTTTGATCCAAACTTCAGTCATTTTTCATCACATCAACCTATCATACACACACAACTTTTCAGTCACATCATCTCCAATTTCAACCAAAATCTAAACTTTGGATCCAACTAAACACAGCCATTGTTTACTTTTTTTCATTTTCAAACCGTACACAATGGTACTGTACGTGTTTATGATTCGAGTGACGTACTTGAAGGTACAGTACACGTTCTTATAAGATAATGGATAAAAATTCCAGCATTTGCTTCCAAGAAGAAACAACCACTTATTACGAAATCTATTATATACTAAAAGTCCATTAAACTTCCTACAAACGTTCTCAAATCGCCAAGTGGCATCCTATAAACGCTCTCGGGTCGCCAAGTGGCAATTCAATAAATAAGAGAAATCTGACCATTGATTTTCATTTAAATTAGTGGACCTATTATTTTAGATTGTTACATCTATTTGATAGTAAAATCCACATCCGGATCCTCCCATTTACAAACCGGGCCGGCGCCTGGGGGGCGAGCGGAACGCCGCGTGAATTGCGAATCTCTGATTGTGAACCTGCGCCTCTTCTCCTCCTTGGCTCCTGATCGGTTCATCCCGGCGAGGCGAATTGGCGGCGTTTGGCGAAAATCGAAACCGCATGTCGCTAGCACCGATGCAACACCCCGCGGCAGCCGGCAGGTTTCCGGCGCCCGGCGGTGCATACAGCAAACTGTAGCTTTCCGCTGCTGTTCCGGGCTTCTGGCGACGGGGAGGCGGCGAGTTTGCTAAACGCTAATCAGGCAGACAAGGACACAAGGTAATCAGTTAGAAAGTTAATCACTATTCACTAATCACTAATCAGTTCATTGCTCATTGCTGAACTCGCTTATGTGCGATGTGTGATGTACTTATGTGTGGCTGTTGAATGCTGATAATTGATGAGCGACAGAGTGAGCATATGCTCAATTTGTTTGACTGATGTACTGAATACTAATTTGTTTGACTGATGTACTGAATACTCGATTTTAAATTTAGATTTATAATTTTGTAGTGTCATTTATATTAGTTAATTTTGTAGATTTAAATGGTTTGGCATCTTATGCATTGAGAAGAAATTATTGGATGAGTTGATATTGGTACCATTATCAATGACTTTGCATCTAGAAATGTCAGAAGATATTTTTGAGGTAACAATATTTTCTATTAGATATTATTTTTAATGA
>CM020181.1:23270298-23289420 GCA_009805545.1 Oryza longistaminata
CGTTCTTTGTGACGAATCGAGGCTACAGTGTCCCTAGGTAGGCCGGCAAGCAATGCAAATCGAAGAGAACAGAGCATCAATTGAATGCCTCGTCGATATATCACCTTCTTGTCAAATTGCTGTCGTGAATCCGGCCTACGAACGGAGAAAGAGACCAACTGGTGAAGCACAGGTAAAAGCTTTTGCTAGTTAGGAAACGTACTGTCCATCCATCGATCGGCTATGTTGCTAGTCCACCGGCCGGCGACTTGTCGGCTGCTGCTTGTTCCCATCTGTGAAAGCCAGTGACTATGCACGGTAAAACGGCTGATTCCATCGGCACAGTGATCTTCTGCCCCCACTGTAGAAAATGGGCTGTGGGCCGTCGTCTGTAGCAATTGCAGGAATCAATCGACAGTGATGTGGCTCACACAACAAGATTTAATTCTGATGGTCTCCCTGCCTACAGAGAATAAGAGAAGAGATGTGAACCAGGAAATGAACGGCTCACATTTCCCTGCAGAAATGAAGAAAAAAAGAGCTAGATACTTTGTCATTTGGTAATATATTGTCATATGGTCAATATATCCTGGGTTGGCTTGATGGCATGAGTGGGTAAGAAAAAGTAGTACACTCTAATCTAATATGGGTATTAGACCTTAAGTGACAATATAATGAAAGATAGATATGCAAAGTTCCAAACAAAAATAGTTACCGTCTAATATCTGTGTGTTTACAGCACCGTTCCATAACGCTGCTTAATCCTAGTTCCTAGAGTAACTAACAAGTTCATTTAACAAACCGGAGCTGCAATGCTTCAGCCACCTGAAACATACTTGTTATGGCCATCTCCGGTGCTGCAATGGCCGATCAATAGCCCACTTCACTGCCTGTGTTTCCACAAACTCATAGCATTCTCTTCATGCTCCTCACTACTATACGAGTTCGTCTTCGTGCTCCTGTATCATGTATTTCTGTACTGTTCTCCATTCCCATTGTACAGCTCGTTTGCAGGCTCCACATGTCTGAAATGGAAAATGGATTATAGTTCACGAATTCTAACAATCACTGGTGTCTACATATATATTATTTGCATAACTGAAACAGCAAAACTGCTCATAGGTTTGCAAAATTATTTGCACAACAATAACAGCACAACTGCTGCTACAACAACCTGAAACAGGACTATTACCGTCATCTGGAGTGCACCAGCTGATGAATCTCCACTTCACTGTCCGTGTCTTGACAAACTCATATGCTAGCATTTTTCCTTTTCTCTTATTGCTTTTCACAAATTCATGCGTTCCTTCTTCGTGCCTCTGAAGCTTAAGATGACTGTGTATTCTTATACTGTTCTCCATTCCTATTGCAACTGAAAGGCATTAGCTAATGAACAAAGGAATAATCCACAAAATATATTCTACCAATTCACCAAATAATTATATAGTGCCTAGCTTCAGGAAATGGATAAGCCCAAAATTGAATTATGTCAGTTGGATATTTACCTCTTTCTTTCCACGCAACGTACAGAGTTAACAATTGAACACTTGGTAGAACTGTGTTTAAGTCATTCATGGTTGTCAAATTTCTACAACATTCGTCTAACAAATCTCCTCCTTTCACTTTAAAAAATTCCATAGACAGATGCTAGAGGAAGTTATATTCAGGAGCACAACATTTGCACTTCAGTGCCACTTGAGCCTACAATTTTCTTCAATCCAGTCTGCCACATCAATCTCCTGGTCTGCTCCACTGCATGCCACCTACCAATCTCTGCATATATATTGGACATGATCACATATGTTGCACCAAATTGAGGATTAAGCTCAGCAACCTGCCTTCCTACCCTCTCAGCAATATCAGCCCTGCCATGTACCTGCAACCATTCATCATGCTTCCCCACATGGTGACACTGGGTTGAATAGGCATCATTTGCATCATTCCCTCAGCCTCTGCCAGTCGACCAGCACGACTGAAGAGATCAATCATACAACCATAATGTTTGATTGTTGGCCTGATGCCATAATGATTCAACATGGAGTCAAAGTATTTTCTTGCTTCGTCTACCATCCCAGCATGGCTGCAAGCAGTAAGAACACCTACAAATGCAACATGATCCGGAACAACACCACCATGCTGCATTTGGTTGAAGAGCTGCACAGCATCCTTGCCATGGCCATGCTTAGCTAAGCCGATGTCATGTTGTCCATGCCATCAAATCCTTTCTTTCGAGACACTGAAATATCTGAGTGCACTCCGTGCATTGCCTATCTTTGAGTACATATCCATGAGCGATGTGCAAACTGCGACATGTCTATGACCAATCGTCTTCTCCATGTAGGCGTGCACGCCTTGGCCTAAGCCCGCAGCTCCCTTGGATGTACAGGCGCGGAGTATGCTCAGCCATGTCACCTTATCGGGCTTCACTCCAACAGAATGCATACCTGCAAACACTCCAGAACCTTATCCTGTCTTCCATGTCTACTGCATACCTCAGCCATTGCATTCCATGACACCTCATTTCTTCGAGGCATTTTATCGAACACTTCGAAGGCAGCATCAAGACCGCCACAGCTTGCATACATATGGAGTACCGCCGTGGCAAGAGCGACGTCGAGCAAGACAGGTCGACGCCCCAGCGTCGGAGCGTCGCATGAACCCACCTCCCGCTCTCGAGGTCGCGGCTCTGAGCGCAAGCCCCATCACCTGCGCACGTGATGGCATTGACCTCCTGCCCGCGCGCCAGGGCCTCCCTGAAAAGCGCGACCGCTCCCGCGCCTCCCGGCCGCGGCGTGCCCCGCGATCATCGCCGTCCAGGTGACGACGTTCCGGTGGCGAGCGGTCGAACACCGCGCGCGCGGAGGCGCGGGCGGGGAGACGTAGGCGTGGACGAGGGCGGAGGCCGCGTACACGTCGGCGCCGTGGCCGGATTTGACCATCTGCGCGTGGAGGCACCCCCGCGTGCGTTGCGGTTGCGGTCGCGGCGGCGCACCGCGGCCGCGAGCGGTGGTGCGCCTGGGCGAGCGCCTTCAGGGCGAAGGGGAAGGTGAAGTGGTCCGCCGTGACGCCGTCCCGCAGCATGGCGCGGAAGGCGAGCAGGAGGCGCGGTGGTCGGCGGCGGCGCGGATGAGGGTGTTGTGTTGGTAGGCATCGACGGCGCGGCGCCGCCGCCATGGCACCCAGCTCTGGAGTTGAAATTCACAATACAATCGAAAAAAAAATTTCAAACGATAAAACAGAAGAAAATCATGCCCACCAGTGTTCCGGTGGAAATAAACGGTAGAGATCCAATTCAGCCCACTAAATTTCTGAATCTCTATCCGGCCCAGCAAGAATTCAGCCCACCATATCTGGCCTACTGAATTTGATGCGCACCAGGCCCATTAATATGTGGGGAGTGCTAGTGATTCCAACAGGCTCACCCTACTTTGGATCGACAGCAAGGCATATCTTAGGGCCTGTTCACTTTAATGAATTTTCAATCTTACCAAATTTTGGCATAGTTGAAAAAAAGGCTACATTTAGTTTGCTGTCAAATTTTGGTAACTTATAAGAATCCTACAAAATTTTGACAAGTTGCCAAAATTTTGTCAAATTTGGTAGGTTTTTTTTTTTGCATCAAAGTGAACAGGCCCTTAATTTGGATCTGATTATAAATTTGCAAACGAGCGGAATAAGCGAAACGGCATATTTGCCAAAAAAATAATTTTTAATAAACTTATAAAAAGTGTTCTTATTGATCTAAAAACAAAGGCTGAAAAATAAACTTCGATGAAAAAAACTCAAAATCAACTCCAAATTTAATGTTGAAAATTCAATTTTAGCTGGTAAGCATAAGCATAAGCGAAAAGATTAGAGCCTGTGAAGCCCATGCAATTTGGATCACGAATAGTAAGTGCTACCGAATTTCGCCCACTGCGAATTGGATCGTGAATTTAATCCAAATCCCGGCCAGCTCAAGTGATCCGGGTAGTCAAGAACATTTACAGAAAGGATCTTGAAAGTTCCAACATTGTCAAATTTAACTTTAAGTCCTAATAATAGAAGAACAGAAGCTGTTAATGCCTACTTGTGTTTTAGTATTTTTTAAAACAATTTCTTGCAGAGATGCCAAAAGCGTGCTTAATCTGCTTTGCTACCAGTGAACTAACCCTAAAATTATACATGATCATTGCCATTTGCATGAAAAAGACCAATGTTTCAAGCTCTCTGCTTCTGATCTCCTCTTCCTCTTCAGGATGACATCTTCAGCGCAAGGTTTAATCAGTGTCTCATCGATTGCCTCTCCCTGAGCAAATTCATCTCGTTCTCTCTGTGGTCTGAAGCTGAATATGATTTTGCATTATTGTAGTGTTCTCCAATGTTGTTTTGTCTATGAGGATAGCTCATCTCCAGGCTCCACGATGCCTTTCATTATCTGTAAATGAGCAAAAATTGCAAAATGATTAAAAAAAGAAAAGGAGAAAACATACAGATGGAAGAAATAATAGATCAAGTTCAAGATTTGTCCATCTAGAATAGGGAAAATATTGTAGGAGGCATTTTACCTTCCAATCCTTGGTATCAAATCGAATACATATTGGCTGTTGATCACTTCCCTTGGGTTATCAGTTCAGCTGCCGGAGCATTCGGGCACTGCAGCAAACATGAAAGACACAAATCACTACTAATTCATGAGCATTACTACTTTGATTTACAATTTAAACAATCAAACTGAAATTTTGTCGGTGGTACATCAAAGGAGCACTCACCGACAAAATGGTTTCCCTTATCATCAACATCTATCTCCACTCTTCCATCCTTGACAAGAAACGAGAGAGCAAATATGTTCTCGACAGTCTGTGCGAAAGATTGCCGGTTTAGGATGAGATTTTCCAGCTTCACACATTTGTTCTTCCTCAAGAGTTTGAACATGACAGCCATGTTCTTGTCAGTATCATTCCTTTCATCTAGATCTGGTGTGGTCTCATAAAGCTGGAAAGTAAGTGCGATTTCAAATCTTGGAAGAAAACTTATTAAACATGGCAGAAGTAAAAATATATATATATATATAACGAAAAGGGATCAATGATAAACATATATACGTCTAGGTGTGCCAATGCCTACTCGCAATTGGGCAAAGTTAGCATTTGACACATTGACTTAATTCATATATGCAAAAGCATGTTCAAATATAAATAGTTCAGTAAACTGCAAGAACACTTTAGCCATTGCTGATTCATAAGGTGCCAGCAAAAAAACTAAAATACTAAATATAAGGATAATCTTTTCACCTAAGCAAATGGCTCGAGAACCATGCTTTTATATTTGTTAAATCAAAGCGAATAGCTAAAGTTTTCAGAAGCAGGAATGATGAAACGCACCCCTGCAGGGTTTTCTAGGAAACCGGTCAAATAGTCTTCTAGCGACACGCTTCCTCCGTTCCTCGATGGCAAGATTCAAAGCACCATTCCTACAAGAATTTCATGAGCAACTGAACATGAACACACAAACCAAAAGATCGATCAATTCTTGCAACATTTTCATGTCACAGGGGAAACAGAACCCTACATTGTTTGGCACCCAGTTGCTGTCATGAAACAATGGAGACGCCATGGCGCCAAGATCAGACCAAGAGAAAGACTCGATGGAAGCATCCAAGAGCGAAGTTCTGACACCAAACTTCGTCAGCAGTGATGTGACGAACTCTGAAGGGGTAGGTCCATCTTTCTTCTTGGATTTGGCGGTGATGGCCAGGGAATTGACGAGCTCCAGCAGAGCTTCACCATCTGCGACTTGTTCCTTTGGCCTTTGCACTGGTAATTGGTTAACAAGCAAGTAGATAGAGTTCAATTGTAATACGCAATTACCATGTTGGACATATCAGATTCTTTTTTTCAGGTGCAAATATGATGAAATGACAATCAATTAATTAATCAAGTGTACAATTAATTAAAGAAGTGATTGTTCCTCTCCATAAATTTGAGCAGTCCACACATGCATGCGCAAATACATGTGCCCAACTAAGAAACTTATCATCTTCTAAGAAAGGCCAGGACTGAAATTACTTAATCATTTAGGATCGACAGGCTACATCGACATATAGCCCAATGATTTTTCTCATTATATGTCATGAAAACTAGTGAAACGTAATGCTACAAAAAAAAAATTCCTTTGCAAATTTGGCATAGCCATTCTCAGAGTATTGTGTGCATATTGACGCCAAAGTTTGTTAAGTTTGACTACATGAGAAGAGTAAATTAATTTGCCAACAAATTATTTTATCTTTCCCTCATCCAGATTAATCATTAATCACACGAAATGTACAACGGGCACATGAACACGAGGGACTGATTAATGACTATGAACACGAGCGCAGAGCAAAGCAAAGAGAGAGAGCTGAACGCAGAGCCAAACCTTTGTGGTGAAGCTGCTCAATCTCGCCATGGCGACGCCGAGCCGGCGCATGTCGGCGCCGTCCTTCTCCGCTGCCGTTAATTAATTACCGCGCGCACGTTCGCACACGGTACCAATCGCCATCGCCATCAGTCAGATTAAACAAAAATCAAGAGAAACTCAAAGTAGAAGCAGAGAGAGGGACCAGCAAGCGACGCGCGACGGCGACCGCACACTTACCGCGTATCATGTCCTTGACGGCGGCGTAGCGCGCCCGGATCGCCTCCCGCTTCGCCCTGCTCTGGCCCAGGCGGCGGCGAGCGCCTCCCCGCCACTTCTCCTCCTCCTCCTCCTCGCCGTCGTCGTCATGGTCTCCGACTCCCTCGCCGGCGGCGGCGGCGGCGGCGGCGCGTGCCGCATTGCTCTCCATATGCCGCGCGTGCGCCGGCCGGCCGGCCTCCATCGCGAGCCAATAGCGGAGAAGGGGGTAGGGTTTTGCGTAGCTCGTTCCCAAGAAAAACGGGGCCGAATGGTGGTCGTGGCCGCTGTGCGAGTACTTTGTTCCAAGGAAATTGCTACACATGCAACTGACACCGTAGTAATGTGACTGAATTGTTTGGTCAAAATTTACCGCTAGTAAGAGCAAGGTCAATAGTATCGCTGGCTGCTAGCTCCAAAATACTATTATCTTATCAAAAGCCAATTTAGAGCTAACTTATACAATATGTTAGCTATAAGCTGGCTACAAGTTAAGGCAATGACAAGTTAATATTTTGCATGGGCATATCAACTATTAGGATCAATGCTGTCATTCATCTTTGTAGCCACCAACAGTGTAGCAGTGGACACTGGCTCACAACAAAAGCCACAGCAAACACATGTAAAATGGCAGGAGTAGAGGATTGAGAGGGTTCTCTGTGGGACCCACATAACACACTTTTTATGACCCCTGCTAGCTGCATGCATGTGGGGAGCCGTGCAAGCGCCCGGCGCTAGAACAAGCGCCCGCTTGCATCTCTCTCTTTGATTATCTTTTCTTAATCTAGGATTAGAAATTTTGGAGCCCGCTTAACCATTCTATTGTACCTGCTCTTAGAAATATGTATTATTGGGATCTGTGCTTTGGTCAGTTTCCCAACTTCAATGATGTTGATGAACTCCGATGTGGGTAAGGGGAGAGGAAGTTCCCCTGACTGGCCTGGGAGATCGGGGAGGTGGCGGCCTGACGGTGACATCGCTAGAGCTACTCCCTCCGTCCAAAAAAAAAAAAAAAGGTAAACCGTGGGTTTTCGTGCCAACGTTTGACTATCCGTCTTATATGAAAAATTTTTATAATTAGTTTTTTCATTGTTGTTAGATGATAAAATATGATTAATACTTTATGCGTGACTTATCTTTTTAATTTTTTCATAATTATTTTAAATAAGACAGACGGTCAAATGTTAGACACGGAAACCAGAGTTTGTCTTTTTCTTTTTTGGACGGAGGGAGTATAGGATTAGCTAGACGATGGGTAAGCTAGGTTGGCGACAAGGGGAAAAAAAAAGAGATGGTCGAGTTAGGAAGTGATAGTGTATTCGACGGCAATAACCACCGGAGATAGGTAATTAAGATGGAGGTGTGAGGGTATGGAAGGGCCACGGAATTTAAAGTCCGTGTTGGTAATATTGGTGGATGAAGAAACCACTGGAGAAGGGGGTGGGTGGGGGAGAGGATGATTGTGAAGGAGGTTGTCATGCCGGGCGACACCATTAGATCAGATTTTTGGAAAGGCTCACCTGAATTTTCACCTCGCGCGGTGTGTTTCAATTCCTCACCTGAATTTTCATTACGGAATCTGTGCTCTAATTTAATTTGTTACACATGAATTCTGATAAATGAACAAGGATAACTGCTCCAAAGATCGATACGAAAACTAAGAAACAGTTAAAGGACCGGAAGACGTACTCACGTGCATATATAGCTGATAGCTTGATCAATATATATGCAGGATATGTAGACTATATATATTCGCTTTAGCCGTTGATCTGATCATCAGCATCTCGCTGCGCTGGAAACTGCATCGATCGGTAGGACGTCTGGATATACATAGATCTGCATGCAGTTAATACGGGCGGAATCCCATCGATGGATGCTTCCAAGAAACTAACTTTTGCCGGCCGGAATGGTCGACCAAAGTCCAATTATATGTCATCATGGCATATATATGCACGCAGCATATATAGAATAATGGTCAATAACCTGGTCACTGCAAAATGGATTAATCAAAGTAGCACAATTAACTTCATTTGTGGTCACTATCAAGCTAGAAAGAACAATGAGTATATACACATTCGATCGGCCATTATATATTATTATATTAATTCGACGGTGACCAGCCGTCTGATTTCAGCTGATCGATCGATATGATCAGCTGAGAGAGCATCTTGCTTATCATATTCTTACCGACCTTTTCAACTACTAATATCGATCTTCCTTTTCTTCTTTTTTAGGGAGAAAGTAACAAAGCGGAATTAAGAAACCGTGCGCGCTCTCAAATTAAACCAGCGGCAGCTCGTAGTACCCAGGATCATGCTTGGCCACGAACTTATAATTACTGTGTTAATTAGTGGCCCCCCTACAGCTACTTGTAGCTTGTTTCGCAAGGCCCTTCATGCATTTACTTAGTAGTACTACTGATTATCATATCAAGGGTGTCTCTGTCAGTATGATCTGAGCTTGAATTGATCTATGTAATCAGCAGTCATGCATGATGTTTCTGTGTTGGTGAACGCCACGGTTTTCTCCCTCAGCTCATCGTTTCAAACCGAAAAAAAAGAATGGAATCTTGATCAAGATTCTTAAGACCTAATTACCACTACAGCCGCGACCTCGATTTTGTTTTCTTCCGGCCTGATCCAACAGGCATCGCAAGTTAAGTACGTGGTTTTCATCCCCATCAATTCAATTCTACGTACCCAAATCAAGTCTTATGTTAACGGCATGCGTTGGTCGTCTAATTCATGCTGACCACTAATTAAGTTACTGGCTAGTAGCTTAGCTACTGACAACATTCTTTCTTAAAAAGGGAGATCTATATGGAGTACATTCATATATATGTACTATGTGTGTGTCGCTTTAATAAAGTGGATCGACGAACCGACGAAGAAATTAGGTACCACAAATTAAAGGTAGCAGTACTGCCGCCATTGTGCCAAAACCAGCTAATTAACCTTCGGTTTTCACTAATCAAGCACAATCATGCTACTACTAATTACCCTTTTTCAACCTATAAATTTATCACGGTCAGATCAATTTTCTAATTACTTTAAAGATAAAATAATAGTAGTAATCAACCCTATAAATACACAAGGGGTGCAACGACCATGCATGTATAGCAAAAACACATTTCCAACATTCGGTCTTCACTACTAGCTAGTAGTGTTCTTTTCCTATTAATTATTCATTCACAGGCATCAAGCTAGCTAGCTAGCCAACTGTCTGCAAGAAGAAGAAGAAGAAGAAGAAGGTGCAGGATAAATCGATGAAGAAGGCGTCGTCGCTGTCTGAGCTGGGGTTCGACGCCGATGGGCCGTCATTCTTCCGGCACCTGACGCTGACCGATGGCGACGACGGCACGCTGCCCCGGCGGCGGCTGATAAAGATCTCGGTGATCGGCGCGGGCAACGTGGGCATGGCCATCGCGCAGACGATCCTGACGCAGGACCTCGCGGACGAGATCGTGCTGATCGACGCGGTGGCGGACAAGGTGCGGGGCGAGATGCTGGACCTGCAGCACGCGGCGGCGTTCCTCCCCCGCGTGAACATCGTGTCCGGCACGGAGGTGTCGCTGACGAGGAGCTCGGACCTGGTGATCGTGACGGCGGGGGCTCGGCAGATCCCGGGGGAGACGCGGCTGAACCTGCTGCAGCGGAACGTGTCGCTGTTCCGGAAGATCGTGCCGGCGGCGGCGGAGGCGTCGCCGGAGTCGGTGCTGGTGATCGTGTCGAACCCGGTGGACGTGCTGACGTACGTGGCGTGGAAGCTGTCGGGGTTCCCGGCGAGCAGGGTGATCGGGTCGGGGACGAACCTGGACTCGTCCAGGTTCAGGTTCCTCCTCGCGGAGCACCTGGAGGTGAGCGCGCAGGACGTGCAGGCGTACATGGTGGGGGAGCACGGGGACAGCTCGGTGGCGCTGTGGTCGAGCATCAGCGTGGGGGGGATGCCGGTGCTGGCGCACCTGCAGAAGAACCACCGGTCGGCGGCGACGGCGAAGAAGTTCGACGAGGCGGCGCTGGAGGGGATCCGGCGGGCGGTGGTGGGGAGCGCGTACGAGGTGATCAAGCTCAAGGGGTACACGTCGTGGGCCATCGGCTACTCCGTCGCCAGCATCGCCTGGTCGCTGCTCCGTGACCAGCGCCGCATCCACCCGGTCTCCGTCCTCGCCAAGGGCCTTGTCCGTGGCGTCCCCGCCGACCGCGAGCTCTTCCTCAGCCTGCCCGCTCGCCTCGGCCGCGCCGGCGTGCTTGGCGTCGCCGCCGAGCTGCTGCTCACCGACGAGGAGGAGAGGAGGCTTCGCATCTCCGCCGAAACCCTCTGGGGATACTGCCACGCCCTCGGCCTCTAAATTCATTATTAACCCGTTTATATACATGCATATATGCCTGCCCATATATATATCATTAATAATCGTCGTGCTAATTAAACTAGCCTATCGATCGATTTATGCATCATCGTATATGTCGGTTGATCGAAGCTTAATTTCATGGCCGCCCGGATTGTAATAATTAAGCTACTATTCTCATTGTGTGATTAATTAGCTCCATTTCTCTTATTGGGCTAATCATGTGTAACTGTACACACATTGTGTTCCTTCAATTTCTGCTTAAACAATAATGGAATGAATAAAATTGATTGAGACAAATATGTACAATATTAGTACTGCTCAACGTAGCGTGTCCTGTTTACTATTGTCATCAGTACTCAATTTGTCAGACAATTAACTATAAGTTTTTTCATCAATCATCACAGGAGTATGTGCTTGTAGCTTCTGACCTAGCTTGTCGAATTAATGAAGTTTAAAACAACAAGTGCAAGCTAGCTAGCTGCGCAGCGGATATGGAGTGCACTACTACTACGTACTCAATCGTATCGATCACTACGACCTCCGTTCTGAAATATAGTAACATTTTTTTTCATTTTACGTAAAAGTTAAAGACTCTACCTTGTAATCATCATTATATTAATGATGGTCAAGTGTAAGAGGTAAATAGCCGAAACACAGTGGAGAACAGAAAAGAGTGGTACAGAACACAGAGAATGAAAAGGGGAACATTTTTTTTCGAACGCGCAAAATGTTTGCACGTCAATATATTAGAAGAAAAGAATATTTGATCATCCGTCTTATTTGAAATTTTTTAAAAAAATATAAAAACATAAGTCATACATAAAGTATTATTCATGTTTTATCATCTCATAACAATAAAGATACTAATTATAAAAAAAATAAATAAGATAGACAATTAAAGTTAAGCACGGAAACTCATGGTTGTGCTTAAAATGATACGGAGGTAATGTATGCATATAGTACATACCATGATGAGTACAGTATATATATATATGGTATTATCTCCGTTCTAAAATATAATAATTTTTGGTTAAGTTTATCCAGATTCATAGCTAAAATGCTTATATTTTAAGACGGATGGAGTACTTAATCAGTACACGGAGAATTACATGATGAAGCTGTAGGCAGGTCACATCACTCGTGTATATACGTATCTATGTGCAACCATGAGCACTCACAGTACTGATCCACTCACGCTCGCACGTTTTGTACGTATACCTACCTACTACAGTAGCTCTCTGCAAACTTAATTTTATTACACCAATTAACACAACCCTTGGCCTGGTAATTAAGCTATAGCTAGATAGGGAGCACTACGTATGCATATGCTCATGACACTTGACACACACATGGGGCTAGGCTAGCTTATTGTTACTCCATTAGCAGCTAGCTAACTAATGGAGTGGTACAGTACTGGTACGAGTAGTAAGTAATAAGAGCTTATATATATTAATTATATAGAGAGTAATTAATTAGGCACACTTGAAGCCAGCAGGGAGCTTGCAGCCACAGTAGTTGAGGAGGAGGGAGAGGTCGACGGAGACGTCGAGGTTGACGCCGAGAAGGTTGGCGTTGATGGCGAGGCAGACGCAGACGGCGGCGTCCAGGTCAGCAAGGCCGGCGATGAGCGGGCAGCAGGGCTCCTTGGGCGGCGTGGACGCGTGGATCAGACCGTCCAGCACGTCGGCGCACACCCCCAGCTTCACCGTGTTTATCGGGCACTTCCCCGCCGGCGTCGGGCAAGGGTGCCCGTCGCACGCCGCCGACTGCCCGGCACTCAGCCACACCACCACCAACACGCACGCCACGCCGGCCATCTTCACTGATGCACCCATTATATTGCTAGCTACACTACACACTTAATTTACAAGCTCTACCACAACCACAAGCTACTGTCTTACTAGTAGTTGCTCGTGTTCTGCTTAATTATGACCTCTCGATCTGTCTCACTATTGATTTATAGGGCAGTCATTTTAGCCATCATCGATCGAGTTAATGCCACTGCTAATTTTATTACTTACTTGTTGCACTAGAATATATAACACTAACTGCAGACCTTCAAGATAAGATCGATGATACATAGATTATGCTGCAAAGATCGATCGATCGATCTGGCGTACGTATCCGTACATGGCCTACATACCCTCAAGACAACAGTAAGGTACAAACAACCTGATTTGCTAGCTAGATATATCGTCAATATAATCCCTTAAATTTAAGGACTTGTTTATTTTGACAGAGAGCGGCGGCTTAATTTAATTACCATTTCAACGTCCCGTGTATAATGAGAAATCAATTTAATTAAGGCGATCGTGTATACCATGACATGATTAATTAACCGTACCTAGCTTACAGTTACTACTTTTACTGTAGATCAAGAGGGCCCAATTGATCCATTCATTCGTGACGGTGTTGCTGGGAATGACGAGAGGAGAGGAGGGGTTAGGGTTAGAGGTACAACACACTAATTTTAAAGAGACCTGCTATGGTGCTTGGGAATGATGGCATCCGTTGATTGGATGCAATCCAACGATCTATAGCAGAGGGTATGTGCGGGTGGGTACTTGAAAATGTGGGCCAGGTATTAACTTAAAAGATTAGGTGCAAGGTTAAATAGGTAATTTTGTGTCGAATATTACAATAGATAGAAAAACACAAATTAATTACTAGCAGATTTATCGTTCTTCCAAACAAGTCGGATTTGGTGCGTATTGTTCCTGCGCCTAAGCAACAGATCGATGGCAGCTGACGTTTGGCGCCTCAATCTAAAACAAAGTAATTTACGTACGGTACTTTATGAGTTAATCAACTGAAGTATATATCAATACGAATCTAAAACAAAGTAATTTATTTCCACATAGTTACCGATGATGGTTAATGAAAGTTGCATCTTGGATTAAATAGAAAATCTTTGCCTCTCGTGCGTGTAGATTGTAAACAGAGAATCATTATGAAGAATCAAATTTTAACTAGATGGAAAAAGTAGTTTTAATTAGACTAAAATCTATATATGAATAGACGGTACAGCAAATAAAATGCACTGATGCCGTGAGGCCGTAATGATTAGATCGACGAGCGCAGGAGATTAGAATTACGAGGATTACTTCGAGGGTAGTTATAAAAAACGGTCCACGAGATAAGTTAGAGATGGTGTGGCTATAAAAAGTACTAAACTACCCCTGCTTATATTGATTTTCTTCTAAATTATCACTCAAAAAATAAACGGTGGATGTGCAATACATTGGGAGGTACCTAGCATACCTCCCTAGCACTGTAAAAGATCTCAATTTTAAAACTATCTAATGCTCTGAAATTTGTAAGATTTATGAGATGTTTTACTGTCAAATGCCATTAAGGCAGTCTCGAAAGAAAAAGAACGAAGACAGAACGAAAGCCAAATGGTCTTGTCTCTGCCATAACATGAAAGTGAGTCAAACAATTAATATACTGTATATATATAGTCTCTGTCAATCGCTAATATAACTTCACAGGAAATGTTTACAATTAAACGCCCATATCTTCACTACTAGATATGGGAATTATATTGTTGAAACTAAACTACGGCCCGTGACCCTTTCTTCAGCTGCCGGCCTGATATCTCCAAACCTGAACCGGATACGGACACCGAACAAGATCAAGTTCTCATATTACGACATCACAAGTCCCGCCACATAATGACAGACCACTAAACCCGTGATGTTCTCTACAAAATCCCTGTATCGAGAAATAAGTTTTGGGGGGATTAAAGACTACATCTTACAAGAGCTGTGGAGGTGTCATATTCCCCTCAAAGTTAAAGTGTTTTTCTGGCTTATGCTAAAAGGAAAAATTCAAACAGGTCATCAGTTAAAGAAGATGAAATGGAAGGGGAGTCCCAACTGTAAACTCTGTGGAGAAATCGAGGATACAGATCACTTGATGTTTCAATGTGCGCTATCTCAGTTTACGTGGTGTTGTTTCAGAGATGCATTTGGTTGGGATGGTATCCCCAAATCTAGAGCAGAACTTTTGAATAAACTGAGTGGTCAGAGCGGTGATTCAATTCCTATTTTGCTATCTTTGTTTGCTGCTGCCGCTTGGTCCATTTGGCTTTTGCGTAATGACTGGGTGTTTAATAATAAGATGATTGTTGATGCGTCACATTTACCTCACAAAATTGTGTCTTTACATCTACAGTGGAGAAGCTTAGCATCCGTGAAGAAGAGGAGTGCTTTGGATACATTAAGGGGCTTGCTCCTTGCCAGTATCCGAAAGATCGGAGGATCAAGTACTTGATCTAATGCCAGGGAGTTCCTTGTCTGATTTTGCTATGGAGTCGCAATTAGTAGGAAACTGTTACTAGCTGAAAGAAACTGGCTTGTTTGGGCTGTGCCAGCAGCCACTTTGTGTGAGCCTGCGTGCTTCAGTTCTTATTTTGTTTAGCTGGAATCCCCAGTATCATCTTTTTCCTTTTCTTTGTCGTTCGATGTTTGAACTCTTTTGCTTTTTAATGAAAGCTGGGCGTCAGCCTTTCTCTAAAAAAAAAACATAACTTAAATTACACAATTCACCTCAAACTCGGCATTCGCATTAACAATTGCAATACACGTCAATAATCTGTACGTACTACTTGTAAAAGATATATATGGATACAAATCTGAATTTCGTGGGCAAATTCTAAAACATTTTAAAAAAAATACTAGACATCAATTGATAGAAATTAGGGAGCAAAATCATGCAAATTTATATCATTCCAATTTATGTTATAAAACTAAGCATTTTTCCCATCCTTAAGGAGGTACTATGAGGTACCATGAAATACGAGGTACCATGAGGTACCAATCTAATCTAACCGTTGATTTAGCAGGGGTATGATCGGACTAAAAAAAACATGTGTACTCTCTTCATCGTCCGTGCCCATCCAGCCCGCCGTCGTTGTCATCGTCGCCGTCGTGCATCCAGCCGGCCGCTTGCCGCCGCCGTCGCCCATCCAGCCCACCGTCGTCGTCGCCGTCGTCGTCGTCCCCCATCCAGCCGGCCGTCGTCGTCGTCGCCAATCGACACCGCCGCCGTCGTGCATCCAGCCGGCCGCTTGCTGCCGCCGTCGTCGTCGCCGTCCCCCATCCAGCCGGCCGTCGTCGTCGTCCCCCATCCAGCCGGCCGTCGTCGTCGTCGCCAAACGAGGCTGCCGCCGCCGTCGTGCATCCAGCCGCCGCCGCCGGGCGTCCGTCCGCCCGCCGCCGTCCCCCTCGAGCCCGCCGCGTCCAGCCCCCTCCAGCCGCCGCGCGTCCAGCCGCCGTCACGCGTCCAGGCGCCCGCCGCCGTCCCCCTCGAGCCAGCCGCCACGCCGCTGCTGTGCTCTCCTGATGTTTCTTCTCTCTCATGAAACAGTAAAGGACAGAAATACCCTTCCACCCATAGTACCACTTCAATGAGAAGGTGCAGTACCATGAGGTACGGATGATTTCTAACCGTTGGATGATGCCAGATCAACGGTCAGGATTTGGTACTGCACAACCTCAAGGACAGTAAAAAACCTCTATAAAACTAACACTGAAATCGACTTTGGTAGCAAAACATGGAAGAACACCATAAGAGATCCAAACACCGAGACACGATATTAAATTTATTAACGTGGCTAGCCAAAACGTGCATTCCTAGAGCACTTATTACAGACGCTTCTCCTTGATCATATCATAGTGTATCATATGTATACCCTCAACCGGCGGGTGTGATGGGACGACGAGGCGACGGTGATGCCACCTTGGCCGCGAGGAGTGGTGTTGATGGTGAGGTAAGTTTGACATTGGAGTAGTTAAGAGGCGGAGGCAGGTGAATGCGTGGTGGATATGACAGTATAAGAGAATCGTAGTGAGGGAAGATAAAGAAGTGTAGTGAAGTAGGGTTACGAGTAGGATGGAGGTTGAGTGGTTTGGAGAGGCTCCTTGGCATGTTAGAGGGCAGTGAGGGGCAGTAGGTACGATACTTCTATGGGGTGTTTAGGCTGAGTTGGACACTTTATCTTCCCAACTCATATATTTTGTTTTCCTCGCACATACTTTTCAAACTACTAAACGGTACTTTTTTTTGCAAAAAAAAATTCTTTAATTGATCATGTTGATCAATTAAAGCCAATAAACGTACCATTTAGTAGTTCAATTAAACTACTAAACGATAAGTCTTTTAAAAAAATCATATTGATAAATTTTTCAAAAGGAAAAAAGCCAATATTTTAATTGATCATGTGTTAAAAGACCACTCCGTTTGTGTGTAGGAGGGATGGGTTCCCATCCTGCACTGCTGAACACAGCCTTAGTGCTGGGTCTCGGCTACTCATGTGAAACTAAGGGGAAGGGAATGGAGAAGAAATTGGATGGTTTGATTCATATCCATGTATAAGTTGATTTTAAGATATTTCCAACGTAATGTTTTTTCAGTATTGGATTTTAAATAACTGAAATCACATATATAAAAGTTGTACATGTAAATTAATTTTTATTCCCTAATAAACCATTTTGGATTAATATGGGCAACCAAACCGATGAATACCTCAGCTAGTGCATTGTGCATCGTCTTGCAGAGAGAAAAAGGCGTTTTCCGGGCTGAAAAGCGTATTTCATGAAGACGTATTCATCTTCCGTAGAGGAGAACCCCACCACGTTTGACATTCCATCGCTTTCCCCACCCATGGATGGAGTACCACACCAGATCCGATCAGATCAGATCAGTAGATCACCAACTCTCCTTCACTCCGTCTCCACTCCAGCTGAGCTGATAGCTCCACCGCCGCCGGCCACCGCCCACCCATCACCATGAGTTCTCGCCACCGCTACGCCCACCTCCTCGACGACCCCTTCTTCTCCTTCCCACCGTCATCCTCCTCCTGCCCCTTCCTCTCCCCACCCGCCGCCGCCTCCTCCACCTGCCCATTCTTCGCCCTCGACTCCCCCTCCGCCTTCGCTGACCCTTTCGATCTCCACCCCTTCCTCCCCACTAGCTCCCTCCTCGACCCCTTCCTCCTCCACACCCTCACCGACCGCGTCTCCCAGCTCGAGCTCGCCCTCGCCGCCCGCGCCCCACACCCCAGGCCCACCAGCAGGAAGTGCACCTATGTCACCGAGTCCGCCGGCCGCAAGGTCAAGTGGACCACCGAGGACAAGCCGCGCGCCGGCGAGAGGGTGCTCAAGTGGGAGGCTGAGCTCGACTCCCCCTACGACGATGGATTCGACCGCAAGTGGAAGTGGGAGGCCAAGGGCAAGACCGCCTCCGCCGCTGCCACCAAGCTCAAGTGGGCCACCCACCTCAAGGGCAAGGGCTGCCTCGAGCCATGGTCACACTCCTACACCTGGGAGGAGGACTTCTCTGCCACCGACGACGACGACATCGAGGAGCAACTCCATCACAAGGCCCTGCAGGATCACAGCAAGCTCAAAACCAAGGCCAAGGACGACAAGAAGAAAAAGAAGAAGGACAACAACACCGTGGTGGTCAACAAGGAGCAGAAGAAATGCCCCTTCTCCGTCAAGATCGAGGAGATCCCACCTGAGGAGGACAACACCGCTGGATGCGTCGCCATTAGAAAGGTGACCACTTTCTCAAAGCACATCTTTTACATTACATTTAGTCACCATTTCGCTCGCTGAAGATCACACTTTTATGTGATTATTTCCAGAAAAAAATATTGTATCTGTCATAATAGAGGGGTTTGGTTTTTACAGATATACTACTAGTGTCTGCAAACTAGATGTGCATCGGTGCTTTGGCTGTGCGCATAATATGGAAATGATTGTTAGTTAAAGAGCAACTGATTGATTCCTCTTGTTTCAAATGTACATTTGTGCTGACCATCCTGCATTTTCCTCCCCTCATTCAAAGGCTTTTGCATTGGGCAATGGCAAGGCAAAGAAGAAGGAACTGTCCCCACAGGATGCGGCATTGCTGATCCAGTTGAACTACAGGGCTCACCTGGCACACCGTTCACAGGTGCTTCGCTGCCTGCGTGATCTGGCTGTGGCTAAGGCCAAGCTCAAGGAGATCAGGTCCCTCTTCTATAACATCTCTTACAGGCATCGCATGGCACATGATCATGAAGAGCGCCAAAGGTTCACTGAGAAAATCATCGTGCTGCTGCTCACTGTAGATGCGCTTGAGGTGAGCGTCGGCCTTCTATTTGTTTGTCCTCA
>CM020181.1:23289520-23425992 GCA_009805545.1 Oryza longistaminata
AAATAAGCAGTGTTATTTGGAAACAGTTTCAGATTCATCTTCACCCGTGGGCCTTCTT
The DNA here is from genome assembly GCA_009805545.1 of Oryza longistaminata. Classification (NCBI taxonomy): domain Eukaryota; kingdom Viridiplantae; phylum Streptophyta; class Magnoliopsida; order Poales; family Poaceae; genus Oryza; species Oryza longistaminata. The sequence goes on from CM020181.1 coordinate 23,289,579, forward strand.
CCCACATAAATTGAGAAACTTCTAATTGGTAAGAAGACAATGAAAGTCCAGATGACAAGTACTGTTGAAACTGTCCTTCATATGGAACAAAATCCCAAAATCCAGGACTCTTTAGCCGGTAATCAACATAAAGCGGAATAGCACATATACATCGTATTGGTGACATCAGTATGTTTTCAAACGGAAGGTCAGTAGAGCATGGCGGACAAACTGTGGCATTACTTGCAGAACCGTCAGGCACAATAACTGGCACTGATTGACAGTACTGAGTAATGTTCAGTTGATTTGGAGATGTGCAGATGGGGTTTCCAGATAACCTATACATGAGATGTTAAGAAAATATAAGGTACTAGAAATATATCTGAATGATATCAAAACTCCAACAGCTAATGCATACATGCTATCATTTTCTTATGTGACTTACATGTTCTGTTTCATATCAACCTTGGCCAAAGTATCCATTAGTTTATTTAGAAAGAGCAAAGTTGCAGAGTACATCACAATACCATCAATACAAAAAAAAATCCTTTAATTATCACATCAGTCATGTCCCCAATGTTACTACTATGTTGATTCTTTTCTCCCAGACTTTCACCTCACCAAATTGCAACAAATGTATTCAAATTTTGATAATAAAGGTTTAGTTGGTCATTCATATTTTATTGTTTCGGGTGGAACACCAACCAATGATCACCAGATTTGAAATAAATATAGATGAGAAGTAGACTTCTGATTTGCTTAATAAGCATTTGAATTAGTGCGACCATGCTATCCCAAGGAGCATTTGCACGTCTCTATCAAATCACCTATTGAGTTTTCTTAAGACTTCTCCAGCATGCATTTGCTACTTCACCAGGTTACCGATCAACCTTATTTTTCTGACTCTCACATAGCAGGATGGACATTTCTCCTCCATGAAAGAAGACTTGAGAAAGCCATTCTCAGTTCTTCTGATAGATGGTTTAAAGCACTAGTAACAGGCCCATGCATTGCAACAGCCCATACCACTTGAAATGGGCTGGCAGTTTCTTTACCAGTTTGGCCTTTTTTTCCTCACGCTGTGCACGTGCGGTGGGAGGAAGGGACAGAAGGAGGACAAGTCTGCTTTTACAGTAGTAGATAAAAGCTTCCCCACAGCTGAACACCGTGTTAACCCTATTGCATGTATGACTTTGTAAATTGTAATTGTCACAGCGGGCATAACTCTCTTTAAAGAGTAGCAAATTAATCTTTACCCACTCCATAGCATCGCCTCCATCTTCAACCATGTTAACATTAACTAAAATAACTCCAGTTGAGCATTACGTCAAGGCTTGAAATTACACCTATTCATTTATCAGCTCGCATCACTTTTCTATGATGCTGGCTTAGAAGGGTCTTATAATACCTACAGGCTCGTGCAACTATCCAATTTCACAATCCTAAAGAGTCATGGCATTAGTAAAGATATTCACAACGAAAACCAGGGAGATGATTCCTTTGTTGCATTCATTTAGTTATACAGATCATTTATCCAATAAGCTAAGGTTTGTGGTTACAAGGTAGTCTACTTTTAAGTTCCCAAATACAAACAAGAATAGTCTTCAGTTGTGCTTTCCAAACAGTATGAAGAAGGTAAACTACAATTGAAAAAAAAAGATAGGCCTTAGATCAGGGCCCTTTGTTTCCTCTAGTAAACAAAGATCATCAGACCAATCTCTGACTGCCAGCATAGCATATTTCCAATAATGAAATTAATGGATTTGGTACTTTGCATTTTAATTAACAAGGAAACTGATGAAATAGAAGTACATACAGGATGGTAACATTGGCAGGTGGTGAAAGAGGATTTGATAGATTGGTTAGAGAATTGTTCTGGAAATCCCTACAAAATATTGACAGAGAATTAGATTATCAATTAACTAATTCCAGAGAAAGTGAAAAGAAGGGTAGATTATGCATGGTCTTACAATATAAGACTTCTATTTCCACTGAAATCAATATTCCGCCAGACATCTGATGGAACAGAACCATCCAAATTGTTATTGTCCAATGCTCGGTGATGCCGTCCGTTCATCGCGCAATGATCTGGAGGACTTCATTGCTCACATCACAAGGTGATCGAAGGATAACCCCGTGTCAGAAAAAAAAAAACAGCTTTAAACTTTTTCAGTAGTAGCAGTTTGTATTGAATTTGACTATTTGAGCTAAGCAGGGTCTAGTAAAATAGTTTTCAGTCCTACAAATCAATTGACTCTATGGATGAATCAAATAAACATATGGTGTTGTAAACTTGGGGATATCAGATATCCAACTATTTCCATTGAGTAATTTTATCATCCTTAAAAAGTACTGTAAAAATTCCTCATTTTCATTTCTAGCATTTACGTTGTGTTATATATATGCTGGATTTATCTAACAGAATATTCAAAATAACAAAACAATTTACCACTAACAGTAAGTGTTCGATAGATATCACTGATTTCTCATGGCTGTGCGCTGTAGTGCTGCCCTCCACTCTATCCTGAAGTTCTGGTTAGTGTTCTGCTCTGAACTTTCTGATTAACTTTGCAACTCAGGATGTCCAAACATGACAAAGACAAGAAGGAATATGAAGAAACTGTCAATGTGTGGTCCTTTTCGTTGATTCCTAGAGCACATACGGAGTAGACCCAAACACGTCCAGCTCCACTTACCCAAGAGCTGACAAGATGGAAAAGAGAACCGGTAAAACAGCCATCTATGCATGATCCATGGGAAAGGCCCAAAATTCTAGATAATGTATATTTCATTAAGCAATGAAATTACAAGGAAAAAGTTCATTTGAGATTCCTCATCTTATCGTAAAGTTTTAAAACCATCCCTAATCCGGAATACCATATATAACGTATCTCTAACCTTACAAAACCGGATCACATTCGGTCCTAAGGCAGTATTGAGGGTGGGTTTAGCCGATGTGGCGCTAAAGTGGCACTAAAAGCAACAATAAAAAAAAACCCACGTGGAACCCACATGTCAATGAAAACAATATATTCTTCCTTATCTCCCTCCCCATCCTTCAATCTTGGCGGCAGCTGGAGGCGCACGGGCAATCGGATGACGAGGAGATGGCAGTCGGTCTACAGCGTGCCCGACAACGGCGGCGGAGCTGGCGAGCAGCTTGCTAGGAGGGGGAAGGAAGAGAAGGCTAGTGTGGCGGCAGCGGGGAAGTAGAGACCATGGGCCCGTCGGGCCACGGCCCGGGCTTTCTCCACCGCTGTTTCATCGGCCGTTGCGCCGCTGCCGCTCCATGTTCAACAAGAGCGAACCCCCGGCAACGATAGGCCACAGCTCACCCATATCCTCCTCGTTCTGGACCACCACGACGCCACCATCAACCATTCGTTGGGTACCTCACAGGAAAGACATCAAGCACGAGGCGGGACGGGTCGACCGACTTGGTGACAATGGGGACCAACCTCTTTCCAAATGGCGACGAGCTCCCGTTGGCATGCCGCCATGAAGCACCTGCACGGCGGCGTCCATGAAGCCACACATCAATTGGAGCGTGCCTCGAAAATCAGTGAGCGGGGGATCCGTGGACAACGCGGCCTCAGTCTCGTCGAGGCACGCAGGGACAGCGGCCTCACGAGCCTCCAGCACCGCGAGGGACTCGGAGGTGGAGGTGTCGCGGTGGCTAAGGCCTCATCGAGCAATGCGGAGTGGGCGACAAGATTCTCCTCGAGAGAGGCGAAGTGCGTGAGCAGCTGGTGGGAGTCGAGGTGGGTGAGGATGCGTCTGTCAGTCCTCGAGCTTCTCCTTGCCAGTCACCACGCACCTCTCCTGTCGGCCGCTGCCATCAACTCTCTCCCAAGAGATGCGGTGCTTCCTACAACGCCAGCCGTCCTCCTCCTTCACCCTCCCGTCCATTGGCAAACCCAGAACGAAAATGATTCGGGGTCCTATGCATATCATAGCTCTAGACAACACGCAATATTGATAACTAATATTACATATAGAGTAATATAATTAACTACCGCATAGAGTTATAAAAGGCATAGGAATGAAATGCTCACTGAAATATTAATCCACCATTACAAAACAAGAAAGGATAAAAACCTCCAATACCACATATTGTTTTGTCTAGAAAAGAGAAGAGATCACTTAGTAAAAACATAATGTAAATATGTATCGAGAATGAGAGTCTGAAAAAAATATATTTCAAGATGGTTGTCTGCGTGCATTTAAGGTCTCAGATCGGCGAATTATTGCACTGTTGGTATCTTTCATCAATTCTTGTTTCTCAACATAGCAAACAACACAATCTCTCAAGTGTTCATCACTAATGCGATTGCGCAAATATGTCTTCACAATTTTCATGGTTGAAAAACATCTTTCAATAGTAGCGGTGGCAAACAGGCAAGACTAATGCTAGCTTTAAAAGCCAGTAAACCAATGGATAACAATGACCCGTCCCTGGTGCCACTAGCCTTCCCCTCATTGGTGTGCAGGCGCGCGACGTGGTCCCAGATGAGGAACAATACAACTATTCAAGCTCGTTTTGTGCGATGTTGAGGAGCCTACATAGGTTGTCGTCATCACCATCAGAGCGTGACAAGAAGATGCGGAGAAGCCAGACGACGTCCTCGAACATGGTGTTGAGCAGCACAAGGGTGCCATCGTGTCTAGAAGAGAGGGAGAGAAAGGGGGAGAGAGATATAGAGAGGAGGAGGAGGAGAGGATGACATGTGGGGCTGTATTTGTTTTGCCACGTAAGCGTCTAGTCAGCGTGAGTGGATTGCGTCAATTTGCCACGTCAGAAAAACCAGCCTTCCATTCTGCCAAAGAACCTCATTTAAATGTTTTTCCAAGATCAAGGACATAATGGGCTAAAGTGGACTTTTTCCAAATTACAATAGCATGGCCCAAATGGGGTGCTCCAAGTCCTAAGATGGAAACAGCAGTCAATTCATCTATGCTTGCCACTTTTCAAGGGAACTATCCCATTGGACTGGCACTTTGCAGTCATCTTTGCCAGAGGAAGATTATTGTGTCCCAGAAAGAGATGTAGCAACCATTGACAGCTGAAAGAAACATGCACCTTTCTTCCTTATCAACTTATCAAGTTGAGTGCAAGTAGAGATTTTCTGATGAGCAATTTACATAAGGAAAATTTCCAAGGGTGGGCAGATGCCCATAGCGCATGAAAACGCTTTAAGATTAGCATACAACCAAACCAGACTTAGGCTAAGTTCGTTCCCAGTGTTGTGTGGGAACTCACAGCATATAAAACAAGATAAATCATTAACATATGATTAATTATTTATTAATTACTACAAACTTGAAAAATATGTTTATTTGAGTTTTTTAAAAAAAACTTCTATATAAAAAGGATTTTGTTTTCATAAGAACATATCGTATATCTGATCGTGATATGCTAATCTATATCTGACCAAAACCATATGGATTTCACTGAGTTCCCTAACTTGATGCATGCCAATTGTCAGGCAATGGAAATAGCCAAGTAGGAGTATTCTGTATTCAATTTCAACCACGTGAACCGTGCTCAAAATCAGCATGCCAGCTGAATGGGTGTTTCTTTTCTGCTAAATTTCAATGTATACACATGAGCTACTAGCTGCGCTGCCGGCGCATTGGTCTGCATTACTGTCAACCGCTTACACATCGGAAGAACTGAAGATTTGTGCGAGCGATGTCCATGTCCCGGACACCGCAAGCGCGGTCCCGACGACGATGACGGCGACGTCGCCGGCGAGCCCGGGCCACCCGACCTCAGCGCCGAACACCTTGAGGTGGAACGCCGCCGGCAGCACGAACCCGAGCAGGACGCAGACGCTGCTCCCGACGAGGGAGAGGAAGTCGGCGAAGTTGGGCACGAGCATGGCCATGAGCCCGACGACCATGACGAGGAGCCAGCGGAGCCACCAGGCGTAGCGCTTGCGGCAGAGCAGCCGCTCGGCGACCTCGTAGACCGGGTTCATCATCACCGGCATGGTGAAGAAGAGGTTGATGCAGAGACCCAGCTGCACGGCGACGGACAGCCACCCGGTGCCGAGGTTGGTGGTGATGATGTCCCGCGTGGCCGCGCCGAACGCGAGGTAACCCATGGCGCCGAACAGCCCGTACATGACGGCGATGAACGCCATGGACAGCGCGAGCGTGCCGCCGAACTTGCGCTTGTCGGCGGCCTCGGCCTCCAGCGGGAGGACCATGCCGATGCCCTCGAAGGCGTAGACGGCGACGCCGAGGCCGTAGAGGATCTCCGTGGGTCCAGCGAAGGCGAACACGGGGGGCTTGTTGGCGAGCCAGGTGGACACGTCCTGGCCGAGGACGACGCCCATGGCGCCGAGATCGACGACGTCGGCGAAGATGCTGAGCGGCGCGAGGAGCGTCAGCGTCTTGATGGAGTTAAGCCCCAGCTGGAACGGCAGCATGACCCAGATGAAGATCGCCTTGGCGGTGAGGAGCGGCGACGAGGGCGACGAATCCCCCCCAACCGGGTAAAGGTGCGCCATGGTGTTGGAGATGAAGATGAGGTAGCCGACGCAGAAGCTGGCCTGGCTGAGCACGAGCATGGCGTCAACGACGTGCCGCCCCGCGGGGCCGCACACGGCGGCGCCCAGGTCCCCGAAGGAGGCGATCTTGGGGTGGTCGTAGGCGAGGCGGCGGCGGCAGGCGACGAGCAGCATCATGCAGTGGAAGGTGAGCGCGGCCACGGCGAGGAGGAGGACCGACCCGGCCACCCAGCCGGTGCGGGAGAAGGTGTAGGGGAGCCCCAGCACGCCCGACCCGACCACCGCGATGAACACGTTGGCGAACGTCTTGGGCTGCGACGACAGGTGGTGCCCCGCGCCGCCGCCGCCGCCGTGGCCGGGGAATGAGAGAATTTGGGAAGCACACGACCAGCGCCGCCGCCGCGGGCCGCGCACAGCCGACGACGAAGCTCGCTGTCGGAGAGATGGGGGAATCGCGTGGCTCGCCTCGTGCGCGTTCCCCTCTTGTAGGTAAGGCGAAGCGCGGAGCCACGAAGCCTCGTGGACTTTTCCTCAGAAAAAACAACGTGGGCCTGGTTCACGACTTACTCTACCTTGTACCGTTGTACGTGGTGTACTTGTGTGGTGTGGTGACGTCGCTTTGGATTGGTTTATGGACGAGGTGCACGATGATTCTCGGCTCGAATTGGGAATGGGAGGGGAGCTGCCACTTCTTCGGCGCGTGTGGTCGCGAGGAAACATGTGGTTTCAACTCCGTCATGTTCCAAATTCTGTTTGCAACATGTTAATGGTAGGATCAATGGGGCTGATCCTTGCGCTACTTTGCAGCTGCAGGCAGCTGCAACAACAGTAACAGGTATTGAGAAATTAACTGCGGCTGCAGCAGCTTCTACGGCTGTGCTGCCACAGCTAGCACAAACGAACAGCTCCAATAGGAGTCCAACAATTAACGCGCTATATTTTTCGTGTGAATGACCACTTGACGAGTGGGATAGCGGCTAGCGTGCTGGTTGGGTGTAGTGCAGTGCAGCCGAACAAAGCGCAAGTAACCGGCAGATCTTGGCAGATGACCACCACCCCGCTAATGTCTCTGGACCAGATAAGCGAGATACGGCATATGCTGAGCAGCGATCGCGGGGCCCCGCGTCGGTTACGACGCAGGACAGCGGTCTGCTCAGGAAACCAGATGCATGTATGTGCGCGTTCGTGCCAACTGCCAGGAGCCATTGAGCCCACGGGCAGTGACGTTGATGCTGCAATATTTACTCCAGGAGGAGGAGATGCATGGACTTGCTCACTCGATTAACCAAATACAGTTGCCTTCTATTTTTACTTTTCTTTTGAAAGGAATATCCTTGGGAAAATACTATGCATACGATAATTGATTACGATATTTGTAAGATCTAGCGCCATGCCATTCAGCTAGGAGAGGAATATGTTTTTTATCGGATAGGAACATGCAACCGTTAACAGAAACTTTTGATCGTAAAACTATCGTAAGCAAAACATCGTGTGTATAGCAGTTCTCGTTATCCTTGATCATGGTAATTAATACACACTATATATACTGGTTTGGTGGCAATTTAGCATGTTGGATGAGTGATTAATTAACACTTTCTCTCATGGAAGCTGCAGGCGCTACCTTGTTAATCGTGGACAATGGACAGCCACACCCTGAATCCCTGATAATAATACCCGAGCATCATTCCAATATGATAATTGAAGCTACCCGGCCGGCCTGGGAGTTCGATTGTACGCAACTACATCTGTTCCAGAATATAAACATTGTAGAGATGCACATAATTATTAAAAAAATAGATAAAAATGAATAATAGAGAATTGTGATTGGTTGAGTAGTGGAGGTAGGTGAAAAAAGTGAATAGTGGAGGATTGTGATTGGTTGGGAATAGAATATTGGTGTAGAAGTTGTTATATTTTGGGACAAATCTTGATAGCTAAAAGTTGTTATATTTTGGGACGGATGGAGTATTAAGGCTGTGCTCGGGATCCTCCCGGCACGTAAAACGGAGCTTGTTTTATTGCATGATTAATTAAGTCTTAACTATTTTTTTAAAAAATGGTTTAATATAATTTTTTTAAACAACTTTCATATAGAAAGTTTTTGCATAAATCACACCGTTTAGGAGTTTGAAAAGCGTGCGCGCGGAAAACGAGAGAGGTGGTTGGGAAAATGAAGAAAAGAACACAGCCTAAGCCCAGTTTGGTTCCATGGGTTAATTATTACCCCCACCTTTCAGCCCTGAATTAGCCCTTAAAATCCAAACAGGTGGCTAATTGAGGCTAAAGTGAATTAGCCCCCTCAAAAACATTAGCCCCTCCAAGAGGATGCTAATGGAGCTAATTTGGTAAGGACCATCAAAAAGCAGCTCCCTCTCTCTCCTCTTTCTCCTCTCTTTCTACTCTCCTCCACCTTTAGCCTTGAATTAGCCCCATGGATCCAAACATACCATTCCTAGGCTAATGTTTAGCCTACCAATTCATAACTAAACATTAGCTCTCAAAATTAGCCCTGAGCTAATTTCCAAACAGCCCTAAGTTTGGTTGTTTCCTGCTGATGGATGGAGGACTTGCGAGTTGATAATACCCGTTCGCAGTCATGTCTCGCGTATGACGAAGCGCGTGATTTTTAGTCTGGTTACTATTATCAGTTAGCGTGCCTAATTATTATAAGCCTAGACGTTAATCAGTCTATTTTTGTACTTCTATATGTGGTAAGATATAGTACACCCATGTGCAATCTGATGATTCTTATTGTCACGTACGTATACTTACATACTGCTTATAATAAAACGAATTCGTACTTATAAATCTAAACACATATGTGTTCAGATTTAATATATAGAATTGGTTTTTTTTATTGGAGACGGAGTATCAATTTGTAATTTCGTCGTACTGTGAGTAGGTACGGGATTGTCCGAACTGTTGGCCGGCCTCTGTGGTCATAGAATCGTGTTGCTTGGATGGAGTAATATTGGTTGTGTTTAGATCCAAAATTTTGATCCAAACTTCAGTCATTTTTTCATCACATCAACCTATCATACACACACAACTTTTCAGTCACATCATCTCCCAATTTCAACCCAAATCTAAACTTTGGATCCAACTAAACACAGCCATTGTTTACTTTTTCATTTTCAAACCGTACACAATGGTACTGTACGTGTTTATGATTCGAGTGACGTACTTGAAGGTACAGTACACGTTCTATAAGATAATGGATAAAAATTCCAGCATTTGCTTCAAGAAGAAACAACCACTTATACGAAATCTATCTATTATATACTAAAAGTCCATTAAACTTCCTACAAACGTTCTCAAATCGCCAAGTGGCATCCTATAAACGCTCTCGAGCGCCAAGTGGCAATCAATAAATAAGAGAAATCTGACCTGATTTTCATTTAAATAGTGGACCTATTATTTAGATTGTTACATCTATTTGATAGTAAAATCCACATCCGGATCCTCCCATTTTACAAACCGGGCCGGCCCTGGGGGCGAGCGGAACGCCGCTGAATGCAATCTCTGATTGTGAACCTGCGCCTCTTCTCCTCCTTGGCCCTGATCGTTCATCCCCGGCGAGGCGAATTGGCGGCGTTTGGCGGAAAATCGAAACCGCATGTCGCTAGCACCGATGCAACACCTCCGCGGCAGCCGGCAGGTTTCCGGCGCCCGGCGCGCTGCATACAGCAAACTGTAGCTTTCCCTGCTGTTCCGGCTTCTGCGACGGGGAGGCGGCGAGTTGCTAAAACGCTAATCAGGCAGACAAAGGACACAAGTAATCAGTTAGAAAAGTTAATCACTATTCACTAATCACTAATCAGTTCATTGCTCATTGCTGAACTCGCTTATGTGCGATGTGTGATGACTTATGTGTGGCTGTTGAATGCTGATAATTGATGAGCGACAGAGTGAGCATATGCCCTCAATTTGTTTGACTGATGTACTGAATACTAATTTGTTGACTGATGTACTGAATACTCGATTTTAAATTTAGATTTATAATTTTGTAGTGTCATTATATTAGTTAATTTTGTAGATTTAAATGGTTTGGCATCTTATGCATTGAGAAGAAATTATTGGATGAAGTTGATATTGGTACCATTATCAATGACTTTGCATCTAGAAAATGTCAGAAGATATTTTTGAGTGTAACAAATATTCTATATAATATTATTTTTAATGCAATTTAAATCTTTATAGCATTAATTCATATATATATATTATGTATTTATTATTATATAGTATGATAAGGTGCCTCTAGTTTAATTTCGCACCGGGACCCTTGAAAAGTCAGGACTGGCCCTGTTACAAACAAATGAACGTACGTATACTCTGTAATGTGCATACTTACTTCCCTCCCGTTACTTTTCTAATGTTTTTTCTCTTCATGAGAAATTAAATTAAACACAATTATTTTCACAGGCAAAAAAAGCCCCACAAATAGACCTTCACCTACTAGGTCTACTAACTCTCCCTCTGTCATTTTAAACATCCTACAAAACGCTTTTAAACCGCTACGTGTGCTATTAAATTAGAGAAAATACTATAAAATCTTAAAAAAAGATGTATCCGACTATCAATTTCTACTTAAATTGTTAGTATTTTTAAAGAGAAAAATACAAACCCTCTCTCCTCTCTCCCCACCCCTATGGGTATTCAAATCCATTAAACATCTTATAAATACTTCTAAGCTCCTATATGACATTCTTAAATCAGAAAAAAAATCTTAGAATTTTGAAAAAAATAATCCAACTATCGGTTTTATTAAATTTGTGGAAACTTTATTTTCCATGTCCATTTTTTTTTTTTGTAAAACATGCTAACATTTCAAATCCTGAGTCCTAATGTAGAACCATCTAGAAACATATATTTGTTATAAGACATTTTCAGTTTAGTGATAATTACAAAAAAATACTATGACCATTACTTTCAATATTTCATGAGAGAAAATTTAGAACATATGCCTTTACCCCATGCCATAGCCCCAAATTGCAAAGATCAAAGCATTTCTAGGATGATTCATACAACGGAAATCTCCCAAAAAATAGGACATAAAATAAATTGAAAAACTGAAAAAAATGTTTCTAGATTTAAAACCTATTCTAAATAGAAAAAAATCAAACAATTTATGAGGACTGTTAGAATGAAAATATATAAAACTTAAAATAAAATCAAACAAAAATAAGATATTATTGGACTTCTTTTGGGTTATGAATATCCTTCTGGGGAGTCAAAATATTGTCATAGGAACCACCTACATTGACATAATGTTTTCTCATAATTTTAAAATTGGCATGATCTCAAGTTTTTTTATTTTAAAATTATTTTTATATGTTGCAAGTTAATTGTAAGAAAATAACTAGCATTCAACGCACACTAAATAAGCTTAATTTTAGTGTATAATATAATAAAAAATAGTTTAATAAAAAGTCAGCCACACATTAAATATCATAAAAATATATTTATTCATATTATATAGGTGCCCGCGCATGTGCGCGGGCTATTCTTCTAGTTCTTTCTAAAAGATCAAATACTTAGACACAATAAAAACTGAAATAATAAAACGATAAACAACTACTTCATCCGTTTCAATATTATAAGACTTTATAGCATTATCCACATTCATATATATGTTAATGAATCGAGACATATATGTGTGCCTAGATTCATTAACATCTATATAAATGTGGACAATGCTAGAAAGTCTTATAACTTAAAACGGAGAGAAGTATTGAAGAGGTACAGTACACGCTTACAACCAAACGTTGAGATGAAATCTGATGACTGATGTCTTAATAATAGTAGTATACTACTAGTGATGGATAGGCGTGCTTGAACACTCACACGGCCATCGATAATTCCGAGTGCCGCCATGTCAACGCCCAAACCAGAGATGTATTAATTAGGGCAATTGCAAATTTACTACTGACTTGAATCGTTATTGTTAAAACTGCCACTGGAAAATTAACAAAAATACCACTGAGACCGTCATTCGAGTGACATCCTTATAAAAATTGAAAAAAACAGTGACAAATTTGCAGAATGCCCCTATTAATTAGGCGTACGGACACAGTCAACACACAATTCTAAGTTCAACCTGTCTCACCACGAGTATCTTTCTTTTTAGGTGATTTGTTCTGTTAGCGCCACCGCCCCACCGATCTAGCCCATCCGGATAGTATTTGGGCTAGGAAACCTGTCAATGGAGAGATGCTCGGCCCTCGGCTCATGGTCGTTCATGTTTGACGGTTCGCATAGCGAAGACGCGCGCGGGCCGACGTTGCTGTTGTCATCCACATTCCACGGTGCTATAGCTAGTTGATCCGCCTCAACTTCACAGGCCCCGCGCCCCCGCCAGCGCAGGTTGCCGGGCACTATGGATGCATGGTTTTTCACGCGCCGGCGGCGCGGACACTGATGTTTTTTTGAGATAATGTCGGCACTTCATTGATTAAATGACATCATTACAAAGTATCTCCCGGAAGCACCCCGGGATTACACCACGATAGACATTACTACTTAGAAGCTCAGAGCGACGAGCTAAAGTGTGTGCCGATACATTACACATGCGCTTGACATGCTTAAACGAGCATTCCAGGAATTCCAAAGAAAGTTTCTTGATGTGTGATGCATTCCATTTCTTGGGAAAAGTTTGAAGGAGAGGCAGGCCGGGTCGCCGACACCCACCACGCGGGCCGAGCCGCCTCGGCCGCACACATATCGTGCGTGGCATGGTGCCGTGCGTTGTGTGGTGTTTCCCTCGACCCGCGCGTGCATGTCATCCGTCGACCGTCACGCTCGTGGGGCCAGGGCGCCAGGCCCCACGCTCGGATGTGCGCAATCCTACGGCGATTGAGCCCAAGCGCTCGTTGAGATATCTCGACGGAAGCGTCGCCGCATCGTCCATGGCATGACGTTGCGTCGTATAGATGGAAGTAAAATGGCTCCGTCTGTTGTAACCGTGGCTACGGAATAGATACTGTTGTGGCCAGGGCTCCAGGAACGAATCGTTGGGTGATCCTATTTGACGTCTCAAATTGTCAAGATGTTACAAAATCAAGTCAAATATATCAAATAAAGTGGAAATATAATTCAAATATTGCAAGATAGCTCAGACCATCACAAAACGATTAAAACCATCATTTAAGTTCGAAGTTACGAAAGCTACAACATAAATAATTCAAATATCTTACAATAGATAGGTAGAAGATTACAATACACTACTTCTTTTCTACTCTCCAGGTCTTCATAGACATGAAATTCTTTATAATGTCTTTTTCGCTAACTTGAGAGAAGACATTCCCGCTCAATAAATGTAATATAAACAATCATTTAATAATTAATGAGACACTAAGTTATATTGACTACTACTAAGTTGTTGCTAAAAAAAAAATCTAAGTTTCAGTTTTCAATCACATTTTTCATTCATCTATGACCAATGTATTCAAAGTAAATACTTAAGACTAAAATGAGTAACTCACCTATACCAATGCACTAGCATGGCCCGGCCGGCTGGGGGCAAGGGGCAGGGCGTAGGGCAGTAGGGCACTGGAGGGAGGCTGGAGGCTAGAGCAGAGCCGTCGACTCGTCAGCAGGAAGGAGAGGGACCCGACGACGGCGCGCTGTCGCCCATCGAGGGGCGGTGGGTGCAGAATCGTAGCCGCCGCCGCCGGGGTGTTGCCGCGCCGGGCCCGTGCGGCCGACGGGCGCCGGCGCTGGCGCCTGCGCCTGCACCGCCAGAGCGAGAGGAGGAGATGAGGAGCGGGGAGATCGAGGAGAGGCGGAGACGAGGCAGAAGCAGCGGCGCAGCGCGATTTGGGGAGGATTGGAGCAGAGCGGCGAGCGCGCCTATGCGGTGCGCCTCTGAGACTCTCCTCTGCTACCGCTAACCCTAGTCTCTAGTGGGTTTTTTTTCGTTTGGCCTCGCGGGGAGGGGGTAGGGGCCCTGGGCCAAAATCCAGGGTGGTCCAAGGACCACCTGGACTACCCCTTGGGGCCCCCTGGTTGTGGCACGTGCTGCACCTAGGGTGTAAGTGGGCTTTTACAATCTTATCTAGCCCTTATTTTTCTTTTTGCTAAAAAGTATAGAAATTAAGTCTAACCCATTTTAAACCCGGGATTTTGGACTTTATACCACTCTCTCTGGATCGCGATTCTCAAATACCACTCTTCCAAAAAACTTTTTTTTTGGTTGAAATGCATTATCAGGCTTTAAACTTTTGTAGATATGTCATATAGGTTCAAATGACCTCCAACCCACTCCGTGCGCTCACTTGGCATACCATGACGACATCTACATGTTAGTGGGGTTCACATGTTAGCCGCATATAGAAAAAAAATTAAAACATCCCTCCCCCCCCCCCCCCCCCCCCCCCCCCGCCCCCCCCCCCCCCCCCCCTCCCCTCTCTCTCTTTATCTCTTCTCTTTTTTAATGTTAATTTTATTGTTTAAAAAATAAAAACATCTTTTCTAATCTATGTTAATTTACTTTTTTTTCTATATGACTGTCACGTAGTTCCCATGGATGCACCACCGTGGCATGCCACATCAGTATATGGAGTGAGTTGGGACCCATTTGGACCTATATGACACGTAAGACCAGTTCGAAAACCCAAAAATACATTTTAAGAGTTCATACACCTAGATATGGCACCCGCATAAGTTCAGAGAACACCTATGCACTTCACTCTTTTTATTCTGAGCTACAAACACAACAGTAGTACATATAACACGGGGACTGAAAAACATAGTAAGTAAATCTTCCCAACGTAGCCGTTGCACGAGCAGTAAGTGAGACAAGGCTGTGAACGGAACCGCTGTGAACTGTCTAATGTCTATGAGGCTCATCGGTAAAAGTAGTTCCTGTACGCCGGCGCCCAGCACTCCGGCAGAATGTTATCACAGTATTCTTGAGAGGTCCAGGAAACAGGGACCAAGCAAAGCCCTCTGCCCCTCAATTCATGCTCCAGACCTGCCTTCCTCTTCCCTTCCCCTCCCCAATGAATATGACCCTGAAGAAAAGTTGGTGGTAAATGTATATGTTCCGTCATTCAGTCCTGGCCTCGCTGTGCTTTTAGAATTTGCAATACATCGTTTTAATAGGAAAAACTACCTTGTTTGTGCTGTTTGTCATATATGGTTGGCTGAATAACTGCACCAAATCAGAAAAATGGAAGGGTTATTCGTCAGCTTATCTCTGTGGGAGCATTACTTATTAGCTTCAGAAAAGGTTTGCAAATCAGTAACAGTTGTGCCAATACAAATGTCCTTTATTTATGTTCGTTAGTGTCACGAAAACGACATACTAAACTTGGACATGACTTGGAGGTCCACTGACAAAAGGCACAAAGCAAGAGGTCAATATACCAAATGCCCAAATGCGTAATCTGAAACAAGGCAAAAGGTTGAAGTAGTCGGTGCAACGATGAACGATCCATATATCTCGATACAGTGAATCGCTCAGCTGCAGTGCACTTTGGGTCATGGCAGTATCTTCTACTCCGTACTACTTTATAGAAACTTCTGAGACAAAACACACAGGGGGCGTGTGCAAAACAGCGAAAAAGGATTGTGCTGATGGTGTCACCTGTATTTGCTCATGAAGAAATTTGATGTAGGTTATGGTTTCCAACAGAACAGACGCTGTATCCGTCTGTCAAAATGAAATAGGTAATGATTAACGGCCAAAAATTGAAGAACAGAAAATACTTTTGCTTCTTACATTAGTTTGGAAGCATAAAGTGTGCGTTTAAAGATCTCATACCTTCCCGAAAGGTGACACAATCTGCTGCAAAGCCGTGATCTTCTCCCCCAGCTTCACTTTGGGCGATTGATGCTGCGTGTGGTTTCGAAACAAGTTATTCAAATGCTAACTCCTCAGAACGGTTTGCGAAGTCAATCCACTATTCTGTCATTGTTAGTTACCTTGGGAGATGATGTACTATGTGAAGTCTCTGACTTAAACTTCTTCGCTTTGCCTCCCCCTCTTACCTCTGATATTTTCTTGTTCTTAGGATCACTTCCACTGCTACTACAAGACCTTGCCTGCAAGAATTGTACATGTAAGGTTTTTTCACACCGGCTTCTACTTACTTGAGGATACATTACAATTGTTCAATCTTACCAGCCGTGTAATTTCTTGCTCCCTTCTGTCTGTAGACATCAATTCTTCTGTGGTTGCCGACCTGTGGCCACTGAAAGAGCTGACGTCCGGAGAAGTTCTCATGCAAAACGAAGCCTCCAGTGCTGAGCCGTCCAGACAAACTCCCCCAAACCCTATACCAGACTGATCGAGAACACTAGTGGGAATCAGTTGCTGCAGAAATGCGGCCATGGGAGATCCAACCTCCTGCTGCTGGATGCTCCGTCGTTGCACCACAGCGCTGTTCTTCCCCAGCTGGTACGCCAGCGGCGGCGAGCTAGCGATGCCATGCTCGATTGAACTAACACCAGCGTGCTGGCCGTTGCTGTCCAGGCTATAGGCGGCGACAGCTGATGCGGCCATGCCGTCGCTGTCCATCCCCTTGAGGTAGTCGCATGCCACGGGGACGCCCTCGAACACTTCGGGAGCCATCACGTAGTCTCTCGTGTTGTCAAGCAAAGAAACGAGGCTCTCCCTGAAGCTGTCTTCGTTGCTCCCATGCTCTTCTTCCCTGCTACTGAAAACATGCATTGCGCGTCGTCTGAGTCTGACTTGTCAATTGTAATTTATAACTGAATAATACGAGAATCGAAGTGTTGTTTAGATGTGCATATACTCACAGGACGCTCTGGTTCCAGAGGTGACCGCCTGGGTGCTCGTTCAGGAGGCGCTCGTCGGCCGCCGGCGACGATGAGAAGGCTGCGTCGGCGGCCACGGCAAAGAGTGCATGCATCTCTGTATGACCGGATGATTTTCCCGCACGCCGCGGCTGGTTGGTGAAGTGGAGGAGAAGCTGCAGCGACCAGCCGTGGCTCCGGGTGCTTCTCGGTTATGAAATATACGACGATATGCAGCTGGGTGCAGTGCACACCCGTGCATGCGTGTATCCTATATTCCTATAGTGGTGGACCAAAATCGAAGTGGCCATTTTTGTAGCCGCGGTGGGGGTTTCTGATCGGGGATGATATGCCTGCGTCGGCATGACGTGAGCACTTTGAGATGTTTCAGTTTCTTGGTAGAAACCTAAATGTTGGTACAAACTAAACCCAACTGGACTATATACCAAGCTCTTAATCGCGCCAGAAAATCAATTACTTAAGTGGTGAAGGAGTCGTGAAGCTGTAACTAATGCTGATGAGGTAGCGACTAGCCTTTGTTCCAAATTTCCAATTTGTAAGTACTAAGGACCAAACATGGTTTTATCCTACCAGATTGAATCAAGAGGTTGGACTGTCGGAGGGGAGTAGGGGACTCGGGAGCACTCTTATAGGCTGTGTATGAGAGGGGATAAAAAAGAGAATATACGCAAAAACAAGATAAGCCATCAGTACATAATTAATTAAATATTAACTATTTCAATTTTCAAAAATAGATTAATATGATTTTTTAAAAGAACTTTCCTTTTTTTTTTTGCAAAAAACATATCGTTTAGTTCAGAAAACATGCGGGCGGAGAATAAGAGAAATATTCTCTCAATCAGCATCTGCCGAACGCAGCCTGATCTGTATTCACTAGGTTTGCGGATATGTAATCCTGATAACAATAACAGAGTATGTAAAAAGGTACTTCCTCCATTTCATATTATAAGACTTTCTAGCTTTGTCCACGTTCATGTATATGTTAATGAATCTAAACATATATGTGTATTTAGATTCATTAACATCTATATGAATGTGGACAATTCTATAAAATCTTATAACCTGAAACAGAGTACCAACAACAGCATTATGAAAGGGACAATCACACCACCCTGTTTTTCATTAGGTATTTGCTTAGCAGCTTATCAAACTTATGACCCCTTTTGGAAGGAGATTTTGCTTTCAAAATTTTATTTCTGGCAACAAATGATGCTACGTTGCATATCAGCTTAAATGTTGCATAGAAAGTGTCTCAAGCGCATCCATGGTGGCCTTTCCAGCCTTTTCAAAAGGATAATGAAACACAGCAGTACAGCACGGTAGATAAGCATGCGTTCTGCTTATTCTAACAGAGGATAATAAGAGGTAAAGCATGTCAAGAGCTCTGTGTGGACTAAAATGAGCAACAAGAGGAGCAAACCATTTGTTTACTCTATGCTGACATCTTCCGTGTCAAACACTAGAGAGTAGGGACAAGGCCAACGCGAAAGATGAATAATATAGACGCTTCGTACAGACAAGTGACGATCATAGATTGGTGGAGGGCTGGAGACCTAGAATGACTGATGAAAAGTTGCACTTCCATCATAAACAATGGGATGGAGGGAGAACCGAAACTCTACGGAATTTCTCATGATGTGTCTATTCTTCAGTGGAAGAGTTAAAATGGGAGGGAGGAAAGTTTCATACTCAAAATCATTTGTTTCTCTCTGATGTGACAAAGTACATGCTCACACTGTTCGAGTCAAATGCATTGAGCAGATTAGAAATGCTTAAAGGAAAGAGTTACAATCACTACACAAATTTCCAACTGTAACAACAAAACCATGCTGTAGTACAGTGATGTATCAGGGAAGCTGCAGCTATATGTTTTTGTGTCCTATAGTTCTGATTTTTTAGCTGGAGTTAAACTGTGACTGAAAACCTATGGTCAGTAATTATTTTGAACCGCATTAAGAAGCATATATGATTCTCTTACTTTCGGTTTGAATATTACTGCTTTCTTGAGCAAAAGCACACAAATAATAAAGGCCAGAAATATAGCTATAAAGTAGAGAAAAATGTAACCTGGATATAGTAGGATCCAGGATCTACAATCCTACCACGTCTTCTGTCAAAAGGCAGAGCTGCAAAAGGACAAGCGTAATGCATAAACTGCTTGTTTTCTGAAGAATACAAGATAAGTGCAGGAAAAGTCATGGTAGGATAATTCATGTACATATCAGATATCACCCATGGTCTCATTGTAAAAGTGAAATTGGAGTAGAATCTATTTTGTACTATGATAATTTAGCAATATTCCAAGTGGAAAAACCAACATCACTATCAGGATCAGGACAAAGCTGTCAATAATATTCCAAGTTGCATTACCACGGTAGATGGAAATAGCATTCTGACATAATAAGTTAATAAAGTGAAAACAGAATAATGAATTTTTGCCTGAAAAGAATAATCTTGTCAACTACTCTTGAAAATTGACAGATGAATTCAAAGCAAGATGAGAACAGAAAGCATAAATTTGCTCAATGGAACCCATTGTTTACCAGCAGTAGTAAAAAAACAAAACCAAAATAAAAACTGGCTTATTGAGATGGGGAAAAGACCATGGTAGCATAAGATGGGGAAAATACTATGGGAGGAAGCAGAATCACATTTTGCTAGCAAAAATAACATATGGAATATATGCAGTTTATATTCTGTCATTCTGCAAAGAGATTTTGAGATGGCTATTCAGACTCCTGCCAGTTACCTGATTTAAAGCAGGGAAGCACTCATTGTATCAAAAAGTTTTAAATGATGCACAAAAATATATTTATGCATGTTGCCACAAGAATCATAGTACTAATAGGAAAATTGCAATATGGATATGGTGGTTCCAACTCTGTCCAATGCTACATAGCACCAGAAGAAGGATTATCACAGCACCATAAACTCGCACATAGAACTATAAAAAGTGCCTGTATGACATACCAGAAGATAGGGTGTCCCATCACACCATAGCTGTGGACAAGGCAGGTGAAAACAAAGGATAGTCGCACAAAAGAAAGAATACAGTACACCACTGCAGCCTGTTGACAGGCTTATAACTGGATTAAATGCAGATTTAACAACACAGAGACCAAGCATATAGTGTTTTATCTAATTAACCAAAACAGGTGAGAGTGAGTGAACAAGAGCATCCTTTCGTTCGCTAGTAAGGAAATACTCACTAAACTAGCTTGATTTACAACATGCCATCAGGAATTCTGGACCCTATATCAATTGTATACCCTTTCTGATACAATGAGCATAGTTACTCTCCTGCATCCATAAGAACTGTGAACAACTCGCATCAGTGAATCCCTGTTAAGTAGGAAAATATATTAAGCTACATTCAATGTGATCTCAACAGTGAGTAGAGATACACACACTTTTTCCGAGCCATATGATGTTTTTTTGCATACAACATAACAAATGATGAACAACAGATAAGCTAATACAAAACAATATCTGAACTATACAATCTAGCCAACACACTTTCTGAGGAGGAGGGAAAAATGAATGTGTGTTTAAGGAATAATAGAGTTAAGAGACGGAGAGACTTTCTGAGGAGGAGGGAAAAAATGAATGTGTGTTTAAGGAATAATGGAGTTAAGAGACAGAGAGACAGCTAAAGAGGGGACGGACCTAGGAGGGAAAAAGAAAGGACTAGTTGAATATTAACTTAAAGCGAAGCAAAAAAATACTGCATCAATGTTGAATCAACAGCCAATGCAATCAAATAAATGCAACCCAAAAAGGAAGAAAGGTATACAGCAGCAGCAGGTGTCTCAGAAACACATGATATATACATAAGACATAAGAAACCTTCATCCACCATATAAACTTATCGATCTAACAACTATGTATGCTGTCTATATGAGCATTCACCTGACCACCAAGTTGTTGTGATTATGATTATAGACCACTAACACTAACTCGGTTCAAAGACTGTCGAAACAAAATAGCAATAAAAACTAACTTAAGAGCACAAAAGCAGTATCATAGGGGTCAGAAACTAGCCAGTTGTGATTTATTCCTCCTATCTCTAATCTTATCAATAGGTTCCTACATTACACTGAGTAGGGACTCAATACAAAATCAGTCACTTGTGATTAGTCCATACAGATAATTGGTCGGTCCATACACTGAATTTGCCAGCACTTTCGACAATTCTGGATTATAATGCACACAATCCAGCTTTGCTACGACTAATAGGAACATTGCAACTAGACCGCGTTACACATTAATCATCAGTTAGTTGCAGTTACAGCACGTCTTCATATTCCACAGTGCATAAACCAGATGAATTCGGCGATCAAACATAACCCAGTCCACCATTCAAGCTAATTCAAGCAAATTCATGTATGGCGGCAGTACAAAAAGTCGAGAGAACTCGATTGGAATTGAATCCGGAGCTAGATCCGACTAAAGCAAAGCATCAAACGCCGAGCTCCGTGGAGCCGGAAACCCTAGCTTCTAAGGGCCCTCACCTCACTTGCAGTATCGATCGGCCTTCTTGCGCACGCGGTCGTCGAGGGCCTCCTCCACGGTGCGGCTGCGGGAGGCCTTGGCGGCGTTGGCGGGGTCGTACCCGAACTTCTTCGACTCCACGGGGAACAGATCCTCGTACTTCATCCGCTTCGCCGCGTCGATGGTGTACTCGTCGCCGCCGCCCTCGGCGGCGCCCTCAGCGGAGGGCGCCGCTGCGCCTTCCGCGTCGGCTTCGGCGTCGGCGGGGGCGTCGGAGGCGGGCTTCTTGTTCTTCTTGTGCTTCTTCGGCGGCTTGTGGAGGGGGGCGGCAGGGAGGCGGCCTCGCCGCCCTTGAAGACGAGGCGGCCGGGCTTCGCTTTCTTGTAGGCGTCCGACATGGGTGGGGGTGGGGAGGGACGAGATGACGGTGCGGCGCGCGGCCGGCGCCGAGACGGGGGGGGCTTATATGGTGCGGCCTGACCTGAAGGCTGAAATCGGACTCGGGTCGGTTTGGGTCTGGCTGGGACGTCGGCGAGCGGCGCTGCGGCGAGGTGAATCTGATGAACCTCGGTTGTTGGATCAAGATCGGATGAATGCTGATTTTCCTTGTAGGAAGGAAACTTAATAGTGGGGTACAGAGTCCTTTTGATCTCAAAATAAGGGTACTTCTCTAATACATAAGTGTATTTATTTTAGGAAGGAAGAAGTAGTATCTAGAAACATTAATGGTCTTTCATCTCACTGGTGAAACTTACAAAAAAGCTGAGCTTAAGTTTGGTGTAGACTTGAGCCGAGCTCAGAATGGCCTCCAAACTCAAAAGTAGGATAGGTTCGAACCCGATCAAGAATCGACTTTGACTCAAGTTTGATTCAGATAAAGCTTGTTAACACTATTTTCTTTGAATAATGTAAACTTTATCTTGCAACAATGACTTCTTGTCACGATTTCATTTCAAAACAAGAGTAGATAAATACAGTACCATGTGCCCTTGACTTAATAGAAGTACAAGAAATAGTCACAGACCGCTAAGAACAAAAGCTATAGTCACTAGAAATTCCTAAATATGTACCGTCCAAAAGCAATGTCATATACTACTGCAATCTTCCATGATGGTCTTCGTGTAGATCACATAGAGGAGACGAAGAACAACTAGATCTAAAGCAGAGGAGCAACCCGGAATTGGGAATCTTGGATACCAACATTGTTTAGGACGAGAGCTATCGAGCTAGGTTTTTGATACGATGAGAATACAGGAAACGAGATGTGGAAGAGAGTTTAGAAGTTGTTGGGTTTGTGGAATCATAGGCATATGGTGGAATCTAAAATTGGAGTGCCTGGGGATTTTGGATGGGCAGATTGAGAGTATGCATAGGTACGTAAGCTAGTGAAAATTTCAAGCCTCTGTCAAATAGCTTAAGCTCGAGTTGGTAGAGCTCGCAAGCTTTGAGATAAGCTTAAACGACTCGGTTTAGATCTTAGACTAGTTGAGTCAGTAACGAGTTGAACTCGAGTAGCTTGTGAGCTCTACGTTTTTTCTAACTGTTCTAACTTGGAGATATCATGAGTATCATGTCGTCGCCAAGTTTTATGGTGGTACTAATTATAAGGTATCATAAAGTGTTGTATTGGAAGTATCATGATGGTATATAGAAGTATCATCAAATATTTTTGCAACATCATTTTAAATACCAGCAAGTCATTGTAGTTTATGCGGTGCTTCACGTTCAGCTCTTGCCAGGTGTCGAGGATCGTCTCGTTTGGCGTTGGACGTCTGACCAGCGCTACTCAGCGCGTTCAGCGTACCAGGCATTCTTCCATGGCCAGCATTTCTTTGCCCATGCTGATCTTCTCTGGCACGCAAAGGGTTCTGCTAAATGCAAGTTATTTCTTTGGTTTGCTTTCCAGCAGCGCTGCTGGACGGTTGATCTCCTCCAGAAGCTTGGCATCGATAATCACTCGGCCTGCCCCTTTTGTGCTTAGGATCTTGAGACAGCGAACCACATCCTCCTCGACTGCGTGTTTGCTCGACATGTCTGGTTTGTGTGTTGTCGCCTCCTGGCTGGGCTGCCCTCTCTCCCCGTGGCAGCTGGTTCCAGGACTGGTGGCTGTCCTCCAGGGCCTGCTTACCTGAGCATCTCCGCGCTAGCTGGCTTCGACTCCCTGGTGCTCCTGGTCTCTTAGCAGATGTGGGACGAACGGAACTATAGGATTTTTGACTCTGCGCTCTCCTCAATCTCAGTGGTTCTGGAGTCCATCCACTCGGATGGCCATCTGTGGTCTCTAGCTGGCGTTGTCGCTTTTAGGGACTTGTTGGGAGTGTAGCGTGGCTTGACCCCTTCCTGCTGCTTGGAGTTTGTGTTTAGCCGCCGTAGTTTTTCTAAGCTTCAGCTTTTCATTTTGTTTTTCCCCTTCCCCTACCATAAGCCAGTCTGGTTGATTGCGTCGTGTAACTATAATTCTTTTCTTATAATATATTGACGTGGGCACAGTATTACCCATCTAGAATACATGGGCACAAATATGACCAAAATCGACATGCATAACACCCTAGATTGACTTATTGTGTTTTGGCACATGTGGCATGTGTGGTGCGTGAGAGGCTCACGCAGAAAGAGCGTGCAACGTGGGAGAGACCTGTGTGGAAGCATGCGACACGCGTTACAGAAGTTATAGTATTTATTTTTAAGAAAACATTGTTCAAAATGGAGTATATTTTGAACACTATATGACAATGTCCAAAACAACACACTGACAAGTGGGCTTTCCACCCCATAATCCTCTATTTTGAAAACGATTCAAAAAAACCTTTAGAAAATCAAACGCCCCCATTTTTAAGGGAAAGTTTATAACGAATCACCCTTCTTCCGGAAAAGCATCTGTTGGCGGTCTCTTCGCGGCGGCGCTCCAGTTCTCCCACTCCTCGGAGGCCGCCCAAAATTTCCGTCCCCTCGCCTTCTCCCCCCAAATTCTCGCGCTCCCCGACCACCGCCTCCTCGCCTCCGCCTCCTCCAAAACCCTAGCCCACCAGCCGCCGCAGAAGCAGCCGCCGCCCCGATGCGGCGAGGCTACGAGGAGATCGACGACGACGAGTGGTCGAACCACAGCTTCAAGCCTTCGCGCGTCCTCAAGCGACCAAGCCGAGGCGCCCAGCCGGACTCGCAGCCTCCCCCGCCCATCGACTCCTTCCGTTACAACCCCAGGCCTTCCTCCTCCTCCGCCGCCGCCGCCGCCGCCGCCACCGTCGTCCTCTCCGACGACGACGACGATTTCGAACTTGGTGGGGAGGAGCGGTTGCGCCGCGCCGGGAAGAGCACCCGCGTGCTCAATCGTCCGCAGCGGCAGCACAGCCCCCCTGCGCGGGCCCTTCCGCCCCGCGAGTCCTTCCGCTACAACCCTAAACCCGCCAAGGCCGCCGCCGCGGTGTCGGTTTCCGATGACGACGACGACGGCTTTGATCTCGAAGACGATGATTTCGGCATCCCTTCTTCGAGGAACTCGCGTCCGCGCCGTACCGCTGGTCGGCGCTTGGCAACCGCCGTCGCCGACCTCTCGGAGGAAGACGACGATTTAGAGCTCGCTGATGATGATTTTGACCATCCAGACCCAAGGCCAACGAGGCCGCGTCGAGCCACCGCTCGCCGTTTCGTGATTAAGGACGATGATGACAGCGACGGGGATGTGGGTGCGTCTGAGGTGGATGGGGTAGAAGCAGAGGAGGATGATGGTGTGAACTGGTCGGAGTTGGAGAATGAGGACGATGAAGATGGGGACTATGGTGAGACGAAGGTGGAGGTGGAGGAGGGGGATGTAGTGGGTAAGGCATTGCGCAAGTGCGCGCGCATTTCGGCTGATTTGCGACAGGAGCTGTATGGCTCATCGACAAGGAATTGTGAGAGTTATGCTGAGATAGATGATTCCAGTGTCCGAATTGTTACCCAGGTATGTACTTATCTGTTTTTATGCAGTCTACTTGAAGGTGTGGAGTTTTGATTCAATGGATGTGTCGGAGCAGGATGATGTGGATGCTGCATGCACAAGCGAGGAGTCGGAGTTTGAGCCTATTCTGAAGCCCTACCAGCTTGTGGGGGTCAATTTTCTTCTTCTCTTGCACCGGAAAAATATCGGTGGAGGTGTATTTCTCTGAGGACTTAAACTGTTGCATTTGATCATTTATGTTGCCTTAGATGATATTGTCAGTAAAGATGCATATGACTGAGATTTTTTTAAGTGCACCCACGATGAAATAAAATTGATCTATGCAGTTCAGTAATTCACTTCATTCCACCCTTTAGCATGATGGCATGAAGTTTACTTGCAAGTGTCCTGTTATTTCTGCCACTTTTGTCTTTGGAAACATGCACCTATTTGTTATTCCTTTATACTGTTTAGATTTCCGTTATGTGAAATTGCAATCAATCTTCAATCAATGAAAATGAACTTGATGGAGAACACATTTCTAGACACCTTTGATTTTCTTGTAATTTTATGAACAAGCAGACCCAAATAATGGTAGGGTATCTCTGAATATGGAACAATGAAAATTGGTAGGTCAACAGAAAAAAAAAAAACAGCATTCCTGTATTCATGTGATTAACTACCAGGAGATCCATAGTATACAGGAGCCAGACCCACATGTATTTCCCATGAAAAGCTTATTCTATAATGTACCAAGGGATTAAAGTTGAATGTTAAATATTTTTTTCTGCAAAATCATTATTTTGTTGTTTAAGTAATATTGAGTTAATAACCATGCTAGTTGCTTTTTCTTATTATGTTTTATTGTTTCTGCACGCCAAAGAATTTAAACTGGTCATATTAACCTATGTTATTTTCGTGCAGCAATTTTGGCTGATGAAATGGGTCTTGGTAAGACAGTTCAGGTAAGATATCTTGCAGTGTGTGGTGGAAAGGGAACTAATAAATAAATAAGTATAGTGAAATGACATCTTATCAGGATGTATAAGCTAGGCTAGTTCAAATGGGGAGTTATCTTTTTCATTATGGGGACCTATGCACTATTTTTTAATCAAAATAGGTTTTTCTGAATTTCTTTTGGGTCAATATAAAATATTGTCAGAATTTAACGTCATATGGCTTATTTTAGATGAACTGAGTTGTTTGATCCTATACTTCAGTGGCAACTCATCTATTGCTGTTTGATCTTTGCTCTTCTGATGACAGGCCGTGACCTATCTTACTCTGTTGCGGCATCTATATAATGACCCAGGTCCACATCTAATAGTTTGCCCAGCTTCTGTGTTGGAAAATTGGGAAAGGGAACTTAAAAAATGGTGTCCTTCATTTTCAATCATCATGTTTCATGGTGCTGGAAGGACTGCCTACTCAAAGGAGTTGAGTTCATTGGGCAAAGCTGGTTATCCGCCTCCATTTAATGTCCTCCTTGTTTGTTACTCTCTCTTTGAGCGGCGGAGGTTTGTGGTTATTTATTTTGTGTTTAGCACCATAGTTTTCAGAGAGTCGATAATAGTTCATGTTTGTATAAGTTTAAGTTCCTTTTTATCCGTAATGTAGTGCTCAGCAAAAGGATGATCGCAAAGCACTCAAAAGATGGCGATGGAGTTGTGTGTTGATGGATGAAGCACATGTACTGAAAGATAAGGGTAGCTTCCGATGGAGAAACCTTATGGCTGTCGCACAACATGCCCGCCAACGGCTAATGCTGACAGGAACTCCCCTCCAAAATGATTTGCATGTAAGTTTTGATGATAACTTGATGGGTGGTTGGTTTAAATTAGTCCTGCTGCATGTGTCGTTCTGTGGTTCTTTGCAATACTTATATACCATCCACCTATTTGAAAATTTAAGACATACTGCTGTCTGTAAAAATCAGGAGTATGTTGGTTAGGTTTCCCACATGAATAATCCTGCATAACCAGAGCCCACATGTTAGCAAAGGGCTGAAGCACATAATCAGCATGTCAACCAAAGATCTATAACTAACACTTGTTTTTGGTAGAACGACCACTTAAGCTTCTGGCTTTACCAAGACCTTGTATGCCTTAGCCTTATTACTTGAAACCAATATTGAGTTCTTTTGGATATGGTGATTGCATGTCAGGTTCTCAATGCTGTTTGCTGTACATCAGTTTTTAATTACTACTTACATGGAAAGCCATGAAATAAATAGCAACAGTTTTCGGATAGCTTTCTGTCTCCAGTTCTTTGGAGTAGGCGCTTCAACTACTTAAGTTCAGTTCATTTCATCTTAAAGTACCACATGTTTTCAACTGATTTACAGGAGTTATGGTCATTGTTGGAGTTTATGATGCCTGATATATTTGCCACTGGAGATATTGATCTGAAGAAGCTGTTAAATGCAGAAGATCATGAGCTAATTTCACGTATAAAGTCCATTTTGGGGCCATTTATTCTTAGACGTTTGAAATCAGATGTTATGCAGCAACTTGTTCCAAAGATACAACATGTACGTCGACCTAACCATCAACATATGATTTTCGTTGTCATGGTTCAACTTTACATTGATCTTGTGTCACAGGTTAATTTCGTAACAATGGACTCAGAGCAGTTTCAAGCTTATAACTATGCCATTGATGAATACCGTGGTGCTTGTCAAGCTCGTAGCGCAAAATCCACATCCAATTTTTCTAATAATGTTGTTGGGTTGATTCCAAAACGACAAATATCAAACTATTTCATGCAGTTCCGTAAGGTCAGCAGCATATCACACATGTAAATGAATTGCACTCTGGGCCACATTTTATTGCCAAAGTTTCACTTTTGACCACCCTTTGACTGATCTTTTCACCTTGGACCAGGTAACTTCACATTTGTTGCACTTTGGACCACCCCAAACCACTTTCTTGAGCACATTGACTCTAGCACAACAATGAACTGCGCAAGCCATATTTTTGCCAGAGGAGTGGTTAGACTAGCTAGAGAAGAAAGTTGGGGTGGTCCAAAGTGCAAGAAGTGTAAAGTTACCTAGTCCAAATTGATAATATCAGTCAAAGGCTGGTCCAAAGTGAAACTTTGGCAACAAAATGTGGCCCAAAGCGCAATTCACTCTTTTAAATTCAGGAAAATGTTTATTATACCTGTTCTCAAAAGTTGTTCTTTTCTATTGCTCCACAGATTGCGAACCATCCATTGCTTATAAGGCGCATTTACAGTGACAAAGATGTTGATCGAATTGCAAAGTTACTGTACCCTAAAGGTGCATTCGGTTTTGAATGTTCATTGGAAAGAGCAACCCAAGAACTTAGGAAGTACAATGATTTTGCTATCCACCAAGTATTGTTCATCCCTTTACTGTTCTACCTGATCAGTTTTAATCCACCTTATATTGTTTTTCTGACTGAATTATACCAGTGCTTGCCATCTTGCAGTGTTGCATTGTTTGGTCATAACTTTTATCCTGCTTATTGCTAGTAACTTTCTTTTTTCTTTGCACCAAATAGTATGGATGTGACATGTTTCTTTTTTGTTGTTGACGAACCTTTCCTGTGTCCAAAATTTAGATTTTTTTCTCAATCCTATCTGACCATTAGTTTCTCACTTCTTCAGCTATTAGTTTCCTATGGTGATTCTGGTACAAAGGGTGCCCTTACAGATGAGCATGTTCTTGGATCAGCGAAGTGTCAGGTGTGGTTTTCCCCCACTCCTTAAGGATTGTATATGTACAGTAATATCTTCAGCAGAAATTGTCTTTAGGATTTAACAATTGAATTCCTTCATTTCTATGTTTTGTTCAGGCCTTAGCTGAGCTTTTACCTTCCTTAGCAAATGATGGCCACAGAGTTCTCATATTCAGCCAATGGACGACAATGCTTGATATCCTTGAATGGACACTGGAAGTAATAGGAGTTACTTATAGACGTCTTGATGGGGGGTTAGTTTTTTTTTCAGCATTTATTTTTGGAATTAAAATGTTTCTCAATCCTAAGCGATGAAGTTCCTTCTGTTTCAGCACCCCAGTAACTGAAAGGCAGACTATAGTCGACACTTTCAATAACGACCGATCTATATTTGCATGTTTGCTTTCCACAAGAGCTGGAGGCCAGGGTCTGAATTTAATAGGAGCTGATACAGTGATAATACATGACATGGATTTCAACCCCCAGATGGATCGGCAAGCTGAAGATCGCTGCCATCGCATTGGACAACAGAAACCTGTCACTATCTATAGGTAATATGTGCTATGTCTAATTATGTTCATTTGGATATTTTATCGGTTACTTATGTTTTTTGTGATTCAGATTGTTAGCATATCACCATATTCATATTGACGTGGTGATGATAAATTCATAAATATTGAACTCTACAACATGGTAACAGTGATGATTTCATTTTCTTTCAGGCTAGTGACAAAGGGTTCGGTTGATGAAAACATATATGAGATAGCAAGGAGAAAGTTAGTATTAGATGCTGCAATTCTCCAGTCCGGAGCAGAGTTAGAAGATAGCACTGATGTACCTGAGAAAACAATGGGAGAAATTTTGGCATCTCTTCTCCTGGTGTGAGGTTCTTGTCATAGAATGCTTGAAGGTACATAATTTCACCTGAGGATATGTCTGTAACTGTCAACCTTATTCATTCTTCATTTAAGCGAGACGCTTTTGGTTGGCCGTTCTAATATGCATAGCTCAATGGTGCCTATTTTGCACTGGATTTTGATTTATCACTGTCTGCCTCATCTACTGGTGATTATATGAATAAGCTTCTGTCAACTGTGCTTCAGACTCATATTTTGTTTTGAATGTGATTCAGCATAGTGACATACTACTGTATAAGCTTAACATAGGTACAAATAGGTGGTAGAGAACTTTATTGTAGAAAATACTGAAACTAGAAGATTCAGAAAAATAATTATACATCTGTACTGCTGAAAATTACAAGCTTGATATTAATGAAATGACTTTATAACTTGTAGGCCACATTATGTCGGATAATTGCATCACTCGTTACCTCACTTTTCATTTTCTGTTCTCTGGATGACGTCTCCACTATTTTGCTAACACTTCCTTTTCTAGTGTAGTTCTCATCTCCTTATTTCTGTAAAAGGAACCTTAGCTATATGCACTGCCATTTCTGCTGCATTGGTTGCCATGCACCACACCTAATATAAGATTCTGCTGTGTTCTGTAGTGTAGATTACAGGTGATATTTTTTTATTTCCTTTTTGCTCCTGCTAGCAGTGAGATGATTTTTCACTGTTTTGGCACCAGTGGACGACTGGCCAGCTAGCTTCAGTATGTTATTTGATTAATTCTTTCCTAGTTGCTTGATGATACGCTTGTGACTTGTGAGGTTCTGATTGGATTTCCGTCTAAGGCAAGATGGTATCCATTATTATATCGGCTATTCATTTCTGACCTTACACCTGCCACCTGGATTAAGTTCATTTCTTCTTTTCCTATGAAGAATTTTTCATTGAAGATGCTCCTTGCTTATTAATATCAAATTTCTTATTGAAGTGTGTTGTCGATGAATTGGTTTAAACCGCTACTCATATTATCTGTTTTCTGTCCTTTCT
Source organism: Oryza longistaminata (assembly GCA_009805545.1). NCBI lineage: Eukaryota > Viridiplantae > Streptophyta > Magnoliopsida > Poales > Poaceae > Oryza > Oryza longistaminata. The sequence continues at coordinate 23,320,858 of CM020181.1, forward strand.
TCCCACTTAACTGAATATTATGAATCTCTTGTAGATGTGTAGCTGCTGCCAAATTCTTTTCTGATATATTTCAACTGTAGTAATAACCTGTTTACTAGATCTCACCAGTATTTGTTCGACATATTGTGCTGATTTGAAGAAATTATCCGTGCACCTATCTCCTTTCTGTACCTTAGCACTACCATGCACATTGTACCCAAGCAGGCACTAGCTTGTGTACACCTGCGTCGTTCACATCCACAGATCTCTATGACTGTAAATGGGTACTCCACATTGCCACGTATTCCTTATAACCTTGTCTTGGACGTAAGAAAATGTTTGCAGGATCTTATGGTTACACAACTTATACTACTGTTAGCTTCATTGCTTTAGTCGTGTTCTACAGTACAGCCTTGATATTTTGCTGGCCATTACAAGTGTGCAACATATTCTGCTATGAATGTACCTTATCTCAGTTGTTAAGAGTCGATAGAATACGATATACTTTGGTAGCTATCCTGATGAGTTTCATGTGGTATTGTTCTTTGATAGCATGCATTTTATTTGCTGCTCCATGTCCCTCACAATGTAACGTTTTGGTGTCACGGATAGGCCTATGTGGAGCAGGTGTTGATCAGTTTTAAGATTTTCATTTTTATTTTTATTTTTGCTGCAGGAACATTCCAATTGTAATGCTTGGAAGATTTCGCACATGATCAGCAAAATTTAATAGCTTGCTTGGAAGACAGATTCGTGTGAGTGCTCTTAACCTTCTCCTGGCCGCTCTTACAATTTTGTTCGTTAGAGCCCTAGGCTTTGTTAACATTGTTATGTCTGGTCAATCTTTCAAGTCTTGGGGGTAGTATATGAAAAAAGAAAGGTGAATGGAAATGTTGCATAACAAGAAATCCATTTTATAGTCGTGCAGCATTTGTTCATGCTGTGGCCCTCTGTTTTCCGTAAGATGGATGAATGAATGGGAACTGAATAGCCCTACCCCTTGGAAATGTGCTCGTCTGTCGGGTTTTCACTATAGAATCACTGATTCCTCTGATGTGAGTACAAGAGAATGTGTCCATTTGACCGGACTATATGCTCTACAATTTGTATTAGTGAAAAATGCAAATGCCAGCAGCATGTGTTTTATTCATGTAAGATGATTTTACTCGCTAGGTGGTCTGCATCTGCAATTCCGCTATTCACCTCGTCCATTATTGTTTTAACATGACTCCCAACGATACTTCAAGTTCAGAGTAGCCATTCTGACATATACTGCTCCTGATTCCACACGGATGTACGGGGTACTAGTGCCTGGCTTTACTGTATAGTAGTACGTGGTACTAGCTCTGGCGTGATTTGTGATTTTTGCAAATCAAGGAAAAAGCCTGGCGCTCCCTTGCTCAGCCCAGGAGAGTCAGGAGCTACTGTATGCTTGCGTACGTGATGCCAGGAGAGTCAGGAGCTACTACTACTGTATGCTTGCGTACGTGATGGAATGAGGGAATTGTCCATCCCCGGACGATGGAAACGACTTCTGCTGGATTGATTTGATTTGTTTGTCCGTCAATGTTGGGTAAAGTGTGGTTTATGGGCTCAGTGCTGGGCCATTTGTTGCTCTTCTTGCTTCTGACCGCCTTCGCCCTGATGGATGTTCCTCTAGCTGCTCCGGCCTGTTTGGCTAGCGACACCAAGAAAATGGCCATGCCGCCGCTGTGTACTGTCCCAGTGTGATCAGAGTATTCATCAGATGGTATTAAAAGGAGTAACAACTCCTTTGAGAGTGATAGAAAAAGGGTCCAATTCAATCAACTGCTCTGCTACTCGACCGAAGGACGTACACTCGGTCGCTGTTTTTGTCCTGCTCGTCTGCCACTGCTCACTCCCCCCTGAAATCGTTAGCCTTGCTCGGCAGCATCTTTTTCGCCTGGTCACGCACGTACAGTGGGAGAGACAGTGATGAGCTCATGCGGTCATGCCTCATGGCGATCTTTTCAGTACCGCTTCGTCGTCTGTCCGGTCAACCGAAAAGCGAGGAGCCGAACGAATGGGAGGTTGAAACGCGCGCGCACGCACCGCACCTCCATGCAAGTGAAGTACGCGTACGATGGCTCGCGCGTCGTGTGCCGTGCCGTTTGCCCGTGCCGCATCTGGGGCAGGGCATCCCCGCGCACCGTACCCAGCGCGACACCCAACCAAACCCACACCAACGTAAGTAATCGAACGTACGCAGCGCACTACATGCGCGCTCGTGAGCTCGTGCTGATGCAAGGTGCAACTTTGCGTGCATCGATCGTACGTGTACGTGTACGTGTCCGTCCCGGCATCGATCTCCCCCTCCTGTAGCGCTACCCTATAGCTGCGTACCTTGGCACTGGCCCATGCATCAGCTGCTCTACATGCCGCTCTAGCTAGCTTACTGCTTACCCATAAACAAGCAGTGTGACTCGCTCGAGCACCCCATACGTACGTAGGACGCGCATGCGTCCACGCCGAGGGAATCTTTCCCCGCTAGCGCCGCGCGCACAGTACCACTACCAGCGTGGGTGTTCTACCGTGTGTGGGGTCGAGACGCCGCGCCACGCTGCGCAAGGAGGCCGGTACGTGCGCAGTGTGGGAGGCCCGCGCCCGTGAAGTCCTCTTCTCCGGCCAGTTCTCACGCGCGCGCGCGCGCGCGGGCCGGCCGGGGCACAGGCGAAACGTACTACGAAGAAGGCGTTGGCGAAAACCGTGTGTGCGCGCGCGCGCGCCGATCATTCGTGGTTCGTGCGTGTGGATTTGTCCATGTGTACGTACGTCGACGTCTCCCCGTGCCCCCGGCGTCCCCATGCTCGAGCATGCGTGGTGCACGTGGTTATGCTTTGGTTTGCTGGCAATCAAATCGCTAGCTAGCTTTATCCTCGCAATATAATTGAAACTTAATACTCCTTCCGTTTCACCGTTTCACAATGTAAATCATTCTCGTATTTTCTATATTTATATTGATGTTAATAAATCTATAGATATATATATCTATAGATTTATTAACATTAATATAAATGTGAAAAATGCTAGAATGATTTACATTGTGAAACAGATGAAGTAAGTTAGTTTCAGTCTTTCATACACACGCTAATTAACGAGACTGACCACGCGTACTGAGAGTGAACTAGCTGGCTAGGCGGACAGAAAGAAAATGACGAAGGGTGCAGGGGCGCATATAACATGCACACGTCGCTGTTAATTTGCCTGTTTATATGCGCCGGCCGGCGGCATTTGCGCCGATGCTAAGTTCTTCGCCTTTTTGTCCGCTCTCGTTTCCTTTTTTCTCTGAAGATAGTTGTCTTGTTGATGCAGAAAGCTGCAGATGCAAACAAATATATGCAGCGTTGGACTCTCTTAATTTGTTAACGGAAGAAAATACGGTACACACGAGTCATTGACATTCTCCTCGTCGTTTCTCCCCTCCACTACACCGTACCTGAAACCTGAATGGTGACGACTGACGAACAGCCAGCTTTGCCATACACTATATGGTGACATTGGAAGCCGTACAGAAACGGGGGCAGATGTGCGGAGCTAGAACTAAATGGAGGGAATATCACCGGTTTACTTTACTTTATATAATATTGTACTGAATTTAAGCTGGCACGGATGTCTGAATTTACATTGAAGAGGTGCACATATGGTAAAAATTAGAATGAGCTATAGCTATTGTTTTTTTCACCTGTTCCTGCAAGGCACCACCCTCCTCTTACACAGTTACACTACAGCTTCGCCCCTGTGCAGAAATGTCTGTGCCCGCGGCTATATTGACATATATATAGAGCCGCTTGTACAGTTCGATCGTTTTGGCATATATGTATGAGGCACGTCTAATGGTAAGCAGATTGAACGGCCGCTGATCCCCTTCAATTCCCTCATGGCTTCGTGGTGAATTAGCCGGCGCGCCGGCCACAGCCTGATCGAAGGCTCGCGCGCGCTCCGGCGGACGCAGCTCGGATGGCGCGGCCAGTCGTTGCCGAAGCGCAGCGGCGTATTTACGATGTTCATTCTTTTTCTTTCTCGAGGAGCTAGTGTTGACAATGTTCATGAATAAGTGTGTTAATTTGGCTATCTCACTTTGTTTGGCGGAAAATATATAGGCTATCACTTTAGGGTTCCTTTGAATCGTAGGAATGAAAAAACAGAGAAATAGAAAAAACACAGGATTCTGACAGGAATACAATTGTAAAACAGATGATTGCGAAACACAGGAAAAACAAAGGAATAGCCGTTTGATTGGACCACAGGAAAAACGCAGGAATCAGATGAGAGAGATAGACTAAGAGGAAATGTTCCAAGAGGTTAGACCTCTTGCTAACTTTCCTCCAAAATGTGCATAGGATTACCCATTCCATAGGAATTTTAAAGGATTGGATATGATTTAATCCTTTGTTTCAAAGGCTTTCATAGGATTTTTTTCCATAGGATTGAAATCCTCCAAAATTCCTACATTTTTCCTACAAATCAAAGGGGCCCTTAATAGGTGGAATGCCTGTACGTGTATTTTTCGTCCATGTACGTGTTGGCCAATTGCAAGCTATACTTATACAAGCTATAGCAGGGTTAAACGCAGAGCCTTATTTTGTTATTTCATGGGGAATAAATATAATAATTAATTAATCATTGATTTTGAGAGCTGTCCTAATTAAGAGAGATATATACCACGTAATTCATCTTCTACGTACATCGACATGCATGTAGCTATAGCAATGTGGGGTTTAATTTGCTGGATGATAATGCAACTTCAACAAGAAAGACTACGACGACATATTGCACATGCACGTAGCTGTCATATACGTCTAGACGAGCCCTAGCTAGGGGAGAAAAATTCTAGTTTGTCCATCGATCAACATCTTGAAATGCTTTGCTGCATAGCATTTTCCTCCAAATGCCCTAGAAATAATATGACTTTTTGTGGCTATTTTCGTAGCATTGTGTGTCTACCCTGGAGGCGAGGGAAGAGGGAAAACGTGCCTTTCGATCGGGACAGCGCGCTGACTGCACAAGAGCTGCATAATGTTCATCATGCTCTTAATTATATTATATGATAATGATTTTTTTTCTTCGTTTCTTTAGTCATAATGTTAAAATAACAAGAAGGTATAATTTTGGGGAAACGTACGTGGGAAAGCGATAAAATGCTTGTCAAAGTCAACTTCTTTATTACATGCATATTCCATTTCTATATGATTTAAAAAGAAGATATTGATGATGACAGTGAATCTATCACACCACCTGCTACCATTATATTTTACAAATTAATCCTTTTAACTTCTTAGTGTTAAAAATAATCAAATCTAAATGGATGGCTACATATAAAAAGTTAATCTATAGTGAATATTCCCTATATATATAGGTAACAGAAAAAAATATTCTTTTATTTGCTATAGGTAATCCGCAATATATTTTTATCCATAGCAAACCACATGCATTCAGCTAATCTATAGAAAAGAACATATCCTTTACCCAAGGAAATAAAAACTAAAGTACAAATAGCTATAAGTATATATAATGCGGGCAGTGTAACGAATTTCTCGATGACAAGATGATTCTGATTTGATTAAATTAGGTAGGGGTGAACGTGAACCCAACCCTAGCAAGGACTCGGTTTGTCAAAAAATAAAAACCTTGGTGAGGACCGAGCGAGGCCAGCATATTTTGACCACATTCAAGTTAAATTACTATGCTTTTTTTTTCTAGAAAACTCAATTTATGTGGTATTATATTTTTAGTAGAGATGAATCTATATAAGAGCCTCAAATCTCTACTATTATAAAAAATAAATATGTTTATGCCTTTATTTTGGTACGTCATCCGTGTGTTGAGTCAATTTTTAAGATCGTTCGCTTTTGGAAATACAGATCCGTGTTTGAGTTGGATTCTAAGCTCATATGCTTTTGGAAATACAAAGGAGTATAAGAAATCTCTTTAAAAAAAACTCCGCATGCTAACTTGTAATGAAAATAAGACTCCTAATTGCAGCTCATGATTTTCTTAAAAAAAATCCAAGCAAATTTTCAAAGTGAATTTTACCTTAGCTAAACCATATAACAATAATAAGATTAATATAGTATTCACCCATTGCAGCACACAAACATTATTCTAGTAGGAGTAGATAACGAAAACAAATAAAAAAGAATATAAGACACTTCAACAACCAAAGGCCTCGTTTATAGTGCCTTGTGGGTTCTATCTTGGTTCTATCCTCGTTTATAGTCCTCATGCTTTTGTTTCCACACCCAATCGCTACTATAGAACAACACATCAATACCCCCATCACCAATGTCGGTTTGACAAAACCTGACATGGTAATGGTTTCCCACCCTAAAAAATGAGTTCGCGCCATGGACATGCTTCACCTGGCACTGATGAGGAAATATCAATGTCGGGCCTTATAACCATTCTGCATAAATTATTCAACAACTTATTAGTGTCGAGTCTTGCCACTATCCGACATTGATGAGTAACACATCAGGGTTGGGTCTTGTCAGTTAGAACGTGATGAATGCACTTTTGGTGGGAAAGGACATCTAACCCGACACTGGTGCCACTCACATCAGTACCGGGTATTCTTATGACCCGACACTACTGATGACCCTGACCATATTAATCTGACTTCGAAGTTAAGTTTTTCATGCAAATTTGGATTGTGACAAAGTTTATATTAAAACGGTTGCTCTCGACAAGATATATTATTTTGTAGTTCACAATCTTTTCTTTTGAATTAATTTAGATACTCATAGCAGCACTAATGCCAATTACGAATCGGCACTAATATTATTTTTTTATAGTGAATATTGCTTGAGTTCCTTAGTGACCCATTCCATGATTGATGTGGTGGTAAGCTCCTCGTTTCTTAATACAATTTGATTTCTTTAATCTCCCAACAAACCAAGATGAAGATATTATATTGCAGACCCATCGTTCGCTTATTCGCGGAATAAGCCAAACGGCATATTTGCAAACGAAAAGTATTTTGTGAATAAAATTTTTATATGCGTGTTCTTTATTGATCAAAGTAAAGGCTGAAAAATAAACTTCGATGAAAAACATCAAAATCAGCTCCAAATTTAAAGTTGATAATTCAAATTTGGCTCATAAGCGTAAACGAAAAGATGAGGCCCTTGAATGCAATATACACCGTCGTTTTTCATCACTTCAGCTGCCGCTACTCCATTCAATTCATCCACCAATCCAGCAGCTCACCATTTGGCTGCCAATGTTGTGTGTAAATATGAACATGGAATCAAATTTGGGATGCAATAGCCTCCTAAATTGTTTCTGTCACTAAACATCCATGACCATGATCAAAATACAATTGACAGAACAGGATTGCTAGAATTGTGTCGCTATATTTTTTTGCTTATTTTCAGCCATTTTTTTCCCTACATTATTATTCTCTCTATGATATGTAAGTATAATTTTATCTCTTCTATCTCCTTTAAGTAGATAAGAAATTACTTTTAATCCTAATTCACTGGAAAAATTACAATGCAAATAGAAAAAAATTGTGTATTACTAAAGCTAGCCCGGTCCATTAGTAATATGGTTCGAATATCTTGACAAGCTTTTAAATTAATCAGGCTCATTCGTCATATATTATATATTATTTTTCTTGGACCTGCTTCTGCTCCAAAAAAAGGTGAAAAAAATATCTATCCATATTCGCTCGTGAGCTACACATGCCGGCCGTGCTCGTCCGAAAGCCCTACGAGTCACGCGTCCACGCCACGGCGCGCGTTGGCCTCCCCTATACACAAGCCGTCGTCGCGGTAGATCGATCGATCGATTCTAGTATGCATTAGGACGAGACATGTACTCCGTATATGATATATCGAGTCGATCTGCGGGTTAATTAGAGCTCTAATCAAGGACAAGGACACCAGCGTATACGTAGCTCTCGCGCACGCATGTGACTTGCCGTTGCCGTGCAGACCCGACCCGACAGGATGGATCTACTTTGCAGTTGAGAATTGGCCAGGATCGATCGATGGATCGAGCTGTCCTTCTCGCTTGCGTCTGCCTGCGTGTAGTTCTGAATTTCTGACGGCCGTCCGGCCTTGTGTCGACCGACCATGTGTGAAAATCTCGAGCAAAATCATACTTATCTAGAGAAATCCAAATTATGAAGAAATTTAATTTCTGTTTGAAGCAGTTTGACAATTCAAGCACATTTATAAGAAAAACCAAACGGTTCTGAAATAAAATAGACCAATTTGATTCCAAGTCTGGTACGATTTTACGGTTTTCAAACTTTGACAGCACATCACACTAGACCTTACAAAATTTACATGACGCAATTCGACAAGCCCCCATGGTTAATTGCATGTGCTACAAGTCAGTTACAAGCTGAACACTTTTTTTTTTTTAAAAAAAAAAACTACTCTATACCATTGAATTTGTCACAATTTAACAATTTACCATTGACTTTACTCACTAATTGTTTTTATAAGAGTAAATTTCACAAAACTACATATTTAACATCAATTTTATCACAAAACTGTAACTTTTATAACCTCAATGGTTCTATGAATATAAACTCTAAACTATGTAGTTCTTTGATAACTTCATTACTAAATCTGTAGTTTGGTGATACAATACTTTAAATCTATAGTTCAGTGATAAATTTCACGCTAAATAAGTAGTTTAGTTTGATTAAAGTATCTGTAGTTTTAATTGTGAAATTTACTCTTTCTCTAATACGTCAGTGCCCCAACTATTTTTATTTAAAAAAAGCCTTATATACATACAATTGATTGATCTTATAGAAGTTTAAAAAAATGAAATTTTTTCGGTAGTCCCCTTGCATGACATAAAAGTTTCTGTATATGTTTCCAGTTTTATTTTCCATTTTTTTGAAAAGTTATTTTTGTGTGGCATTTGACAGAGGAATTTCTTAGACAAAATACAATAGCAAAAGAAAAATCGTCTAAAATATGAAAACATGAGTTACGCTAAAAACATAAAAAAAATTCTATGTACCATATAATAGATAAATTATATTATATGGGAAATAGTGATGCAAAATTCTTGAATTTTATATACAACTTTTCGTTTTGTACACGGAGGCTACGCAAAAAATATATTCCAGCCTAATGGTATATTGTAGTATATATATATATTTCTTTGAAACTTAAGATCGGATAAATCAATTGTTAACCTCGTATCTATATCAGGTATTTTTGACATTATTTAAGAAATATTTAGCTAAATGGTATATTGTAGAACAATTTATATGCTCTGTGATATTTTATAGAAAGATAAAATGTTAATAAAAAAATATTGAATTATAATAAACTCAGGGTAATGGAATAGATTTTCTTTTTTAATTAAAAAAGGTGACACGGGGTACATAATATATTGTAATTTTTATACGTTTACATCTTCTACCAGTTCCAATAATATTTTCCTGAGAGCGACAACATAATATGTACTTTATATATAAGTTTCGTTCTTGGTGCGTGGCTATCACTGATGTCACACAAAATGCAAAGAGACTGTACTTTTTCGTCCCTGTAGCGGCGTCTTTCTTAGCCGAAAAGGAAGAAAGCGCGGCCAACCACTACATTCCGTGGATTGGCAGCACACTGCCGGCCTGACTGCCTCCGAAATAAACAAACCCGATCGATCGAGCTAACCACGCATCCGTGGCCCATTAATTCGCTGTTCCAATGATGGGTTATGTGGAAACGGACGAAGGGCGTCAGCTCATCGGATCAACGCTCGCGTGATTAGATCAACGCATCGGTAGTGTTGAGAGAGAGCGAGATGAATACGGCCGGAGACTCCAAAGTCCAAATTCGAGTCGTTTTCGCAGCCCGGAGCTAGGAAAACTGACGGGTTCGACAGGAAGATCAGGAAAACGCCTTCCTACTTTCAATTATAAATAAACAACCTCGGTTAATTAATTAATTAACCTCCACTACATCATCAAGTCACATCCAGTGAACTGAAAGCAAATATCTTTTCTTAATTTCTCCTAGCTAGCTTTTCCACCTGGGATTCCTGTGGAATATTTAAAAATACTCCGTTTGGAGCACGGATTACGCCGGAGAGATTTCCTCATCTCCGCAGCGTCACGCGTGTGGTAGGCGTACGCTTGAGAAACGGGTCTTAGCCGAGCTCCTCCATTGCCTGATTGCCTCTCCATTCACGACAAGTAGTCCCTCACGTTTACATCGCCGGGGATTGTGTATATCACGGTTTACGTTGCACGCTAGATGATTAAAACCCAAGAGAAATTACGAATTCTATCTTTTCTTTACTCAACGGCGTACGTACTCCTTATGTATGCAGAGATTCGGTAGTTAAAATCTCTCCCTAAGATAGATACATCTACAGATACGAAATATCTGGATTGGAGATAAGCAGAGATCTCGTATAGCAGTAGAATTAGGCCTTGTTTAGCTCCTAAATTTTTTTCCCAAAAAAATCACATCGAATCTTTGGATACATGCATGAAACATTAAATATAGATAAATGAAAAAACTAATCGCACGGTTTGCATAGAAATCGCAAGACAATCTTTTGAGCCTAATTAGTTCATGATTAGCCATAAATGCTACAATAACTCATATGTGCTAATGATGGATTAATTAGGCTTAATAAATTCGACTCGTGGTTTTCAGACGAGTTATGAAATTAGTTTTTTTATTCGTGTCAAAAACCCCTTCCGACGTTCAGTCAAATATCCGATGTGACACCTAAAAATATTCTTTTCTCCTACTAAATACTCCCTCCGTCCCAAAATAAGTGCAGTTTTATACTATTCACGTTCAACGTTTGGCCGTTCGTCTTATTTGAAAAAATTTTATGATTAGTATTTTTATTGCTATTATATGATAAAACATGAATAGTACTTTATGTGTGACTAAATATTTTTAATTTTTTTACAAATTTTTCAAATAAGACGGACGGTCAAACGTTGGGCACGGATATCCACGGCTGCACTTATTTTGGGACGGAGGTATTAAGGGTTAGTATACCAGCTAAGGTGGAAACGCGATGGACTTTGTGCACTGATGGAGACCCAGCTGACAGGCCAATGTCACATCTAACGACAGTACGTGACATATTAGTTGCCACACGAAACACGAACATAACCAGGTAGGAGTATATACAGTACAGTACTCCCTCTCTCCTACTGTATGATATAAGGAATTTTGATTTTTTTTTTACTTTTGACCTCTCGTCTTATTTAAAAGGATTTGAAATTATTATTTATTTTATTTATGACTTACTTTATTATCCAAAATACTTTAATCACAATTTTTATTTTTTATATTTGCACAAAATTTTTAAATAAGATGAGTAGTTAAACCGTGCAAGTAAAAAGTTAAAATCGTTTATATTATGGTAAGGAGGGAGTATACATATAGCGCTTTCAGTTTCAGGTTGTCAAGTAGTAGTACTACTAGTATTCTGAAGAAAACCATTATCTCACAGCATGAAGGGTAATAAGGCTGCTATAGCTTACTGTATACTTATCTTATACAGACGAGTTCCGTAGACTATTCACATATGGCCAATGGAGTACACAGGATCGTCAGCGATTGATGGATTCTTAGCTAATTATACGGCGTTGATCAGTGCATCGATCTGTAAGGAGTACATGCATACGGTGTACGTTTCAGAGAAGCAACGCACGTATACATACGCACGGGCGTATATAGCCTGCAATGCTTCTAGTACGTTTCAGAGAAGGAAAAGGCAATCAGACTGTGCATGCGCATGCACGCGGGATCAAAGCCTGAAATTTTTATTCTGCTCGTCCTTCCAATTGATGGATGTACGCGTGTGCAGGCCGTCATGAGCTGCAGCTGAGCTACGCAGGATGACGCGCAGCCATGGGGAAAGCTTAGCTACCATAGCTAGCTGATGAGAGGAGCTCTCTGCAGATTATCTCACTATACTCCTATATATTCGTCCACAAGCTCCCTCGAGCTGAAAGAGGAAAGAAAGGTTCTCGCTCCCTCGTTATTCCTTCCTTCGATCGATCGGTTCCCCGTCCTTGCATTGCGAAGGTCATGGATGCGATCGAGCCCAAGGAGAATGCCCGAGAATAACTCCGGGATAAGCTGGGAGGCCATGAGGTTGACATCTCACGCAGGGAGGGAGAGAGAGAGAGAGAGAGAGAAAGAGGAGGAGAGAAGGAGGAGGAGAGACAGAGACGGGACCATGGCGTATACAGTACTGAGGTCACAAGTCTACAATGAGAGTCTCTCTCTCACTCATCACTCCCTATCTATCTCTCTCAATTTTATTTTTTTATTTACCTCTTGTTTCTTATATACTATATATATATGGTTCCGGCCGGCTGGATTATTAATTTATACATTATATGCTATAAATAAAATCAACTTGTGCATATTTTCACACCCTAGATTAGTGATGAGACATTATTTTCTGTACTAGTTTTTCCAATTTTTAATTGTTAGTGTTATATTGGGGTCTCCATGTGAATTTAGACTATTCAGATCTTTTTTTTTTAAAAAAAAGAAAACTGACTATTCAGGACTTATCCTACTACAGTTAGCTTAAAGCTTCCAAGGTAAAGTTTGGCACGCAGGAGAATTAACTAACTGTCCTGTAGCTAAGGAATTAGCTAGAAAATAGCTAATACAAGTATTATATATACCCTTGAAAGATCATCCAGAAGAGTGGAATGCATTTTGCTCTGGACTGAGGACAGAAATTCATCTCTCTTCTTCTTCTTTTGGCGTATGCTAGGACATGCATGTTCAAACATAGTGGTGACATAAAACAAGTTTTCCTGCTATAGGACATGGAAAACTTCAGATAAGAGACAGGAATAGATGGCTTCGGCCTGTTCACTCAAATTATTCCTCAGTATACCAGCATAAGCTAGCCGTTCTTTTCTACACTGAGGTAGCGGTCAATTCCTGAAGTTGATTGGTAAATTCTTCTGAAGTTATGAACAGGCAATATTGATAGTTTGATACATATACATGACCTGGTAGTGTACTACTAGTCTGTACTCAGTACTACTTTGTAGTTTGTACTACTGTATCAGGCAGCTAGCTATATACTCCAGATGCTGATATTTCTAGTTTAATTTACTGCATGCTTGTTGCTGGGGAAACTGAAAGATACACAGTGATGACTCTCTCCACAGCAAGCTAATAGCTAGCTAACCTTCTCACATCTCCCCACCCAGAAAGCAACCAAATGGCTGGGGAGAATCTCAGGGGATGGAGGCCCCACTGCTCTCTGAAACAGTGAAACCATATTCCTCTGCAACCACTGCCTTGCTCTCCTACAAAACCCCAAGCACATGAGCACACACTGCGCACACACAGATTTACTGTACAATTGCATGCATCACTCTCTCTCTCTCCTCCACAAATCGAAACAAAACAACCGTATCATGTTGGAATTTATGTCCTTGGAACAGGCCATTCAGTTCGCCTTAAACTAATGCAACAATCAGCGAGAGCTCGGAAGGTGTGTGCGTGTTATTTGATAAACTGCCGCCTATTAGCATGATATTATTCGATCGGTGTGTGTATGCATGCAGGCATGAGAGAGCATCATCTATCAGCGATCAAGAATGTTTTTTTTTAGGTTAAGTGAGGCCGTGAGTTATGAGGCTTTTGTCGGCAAACAACCGCGTAATGCCATTCGCCACTATGCACGGAATTCCCTCACCTAATGCGTACAAATAATCGCAGCATTGTTTACTAGTTTCTCTGCATCTAGCTCTAGGTTGTCCGTCTCGCTGGCTGCCGGGAGGGTACAGTGCTACAGTGTCGTGTCACGCATAAAAAAATTCGTAAGAGCGATTTAGATTTGGTGCCCTAAGGGGAACGAGATGTGATGCAGAGATCAGGGTGTGGTTTTATATTGTTCAGGGACAGCCAGGGCGAGGATTAAATAGGTTTTCGTGACGGCCACACCTTGACTTGTTTGACTAGCTAGGCGATTACTCAGTACTGCTACTTCGATTCCTTGAGATTTATCTATGGAGATGTATCAATTGGTTCAGCTAGCGTAAAGTGCGGGCTAACAAACACATAGTAATATGCAGTTTAAGCACCGTGTGATTTGACGCGTACATGCATAGTATATTTATTCTGTGCGTGGGTTTGGGGAACACAACGTACGTGTAATGGAGATGAATTTGCAAAATGTTGCACCTTAGAACTAATAATTTTTGCAATTTTTATAAATGGAATTTTTTTTCTTGTGCCACTCTAGTTAAGTGTATATATTGGTAGAACATATGCGAATATGGGGACAATATTAAATCATATACATATGTACTACTCTCGTCCCTCGTTCATACTATATATGACAGGGCACAAACAACATGTGATCAAACGAATGAAAAATAGATGGTGATTTTCTTCGATGTAGCAACAGATCATCACCGATCCATGTGTAGTGCCACGTCGGTCACACGTAGGCACGGCCACGGCGGGAGCCAAGGGCAAACTTATTTTTTTCTTTGAGATCAAGATCAAACACTACTAATAGCTGTTTATTTTCCCCTATTTATGTTTCGTGTATTTTAGCTGTTTCGCACACACGCCCCTGCAGGCTATGCATGTACACACTTCTTTTATTTGGTAATGGAAATAAGCGGCACATGTATATGCATTTTTTTCTGTGTATTTTTTTTCATGTATATATATATATGTAATCAACAAACAGGTGTCCATAAGGTGAGGCACCTACGTGCAAGAGAGGCTGAAGGATGTCCTTGTCTCTCTCGCTACCTCAAGCCAAGAAAAGTTTCCAAAGCAGCCAGCAAGTGTGTCACTGAAGAAGGCCAACATGACGACGCAGCCACTACACAGCTAAGCTAGGACGCACACAGCAAAGACACACCAGTCTCCACGCTTACGTTTGGTTCATTTTTGGACCTTTTCTCAGCGGTACAGTAGCTCTAGTGTGCGTGATGATGCATGCAGCTGGCGATCGAAAACGTACGTCTTCATTTGGACTTAATTTGATGGGCTGTGCATGCGTTTTTGGACATCTTCCGCATATGCTAGCTAGTTTAATTCTCCAGGTGATGACCGCTGCCGCTTACACTACATGCTGGAAAATGTAGCTGTCAGTACATTCACTATAGAGACTTTCCCTTAATTAACTAAGCGTCATGGCTTTCACTAGTAGGTTGATTAACACTTCATTGTTGGTCCTGGGTTTGGTATATTATTTATCAGTGTGAGATGGCAGTCATTTTTTTTTTTTTGGTGTGAGGAGAAGGAAATTAAGTAGGACAAAAGTGAGTATGTGCTGCCTGCAAAAAGCTAGTGTCGGAACTGTTTTCGTTGTTGGGTTTGCCCTGTTGCTATCAGCAATAGCAGCACAGAATGTCCTATTTGATCGCACGAAAAGTAAAATGAGAGCAAACAATATGTACCAATACTTTTGGAAGTATATATGAATACCGCTATCGGACGCATCTAGAGTTCCATACGCCTGTCATAATATATATGAAAAAGCAATAGTGTTGTTTCAGTATTATACCCTTCAAAGTGGTGATCACATAAAGCTAGCTAATTAAGGCATGAAATTAATTTAGAAATGTTTATAAATAGAATTCTCATATGGCATTTCTATGATCCCCTAAAATTTCAAAAACCGCCTTTTTTAGAGACAAAATGGATTGATGATCCTTGGCATATTTTGTTTTGTGTGTATCCCATATCCTCTGGTCACCCAGATGGGCAACGGTGTGCATCCTTTATATGCATGCATGTGCTCCTGCTAAAAAAGAAAAAAAAGATTAAAGTGGAAAGAAAAACTTCTTGGATCACTAAATTAAAAACATAATAATCCATGTGATGGGTGTTCTAAATCCCCATAGTGTTCAAAAAAATTTTACTACAATGTTTTACCTTTTCTTGAGAAACACCAGAGATCTTCTAGCTAACTCTATAAGGTGATGGGCTAGACGACCTGGGTTTGAAGATTCACCCCTTCTAGTTAATCATTTGATATTAGGTCATTCAATTCCCTAATATTCGCGTCATCATACATATATATCAATGCTCTAGGAATAAATTAGGTTGTGCCCGAGTGTGCCTAACCCGTGTATCGGCTGGGTCAACTTTGATACTCGGTTGTGTTCTATATTAGAAAAGAATTGTACATTACAAATTAAAATAAAAAGAAAAATCATATATATGTACAGTTAATATGATTCATCTATTACAATCATTATTTTGTAATATACCAGTCACTACAATTAATAAGAAAACCATGAATTTTTTTTCATAGTCATAAAGTTGCAAATGCACTATAATTACATAAGCAGACCTCATGTTCTGAATGAACCAATAGACTGAAACAATGATAGATGGTACAATCCATTACGATCATATATTTGAACCCTCCACAGTTCAGTTCATCCGTTACAATGCCAGCTTGACAAAAAAAATGGTAGTATATTATCTGTTGTACAAGTACAAGTATGCGAAGTTTACTACCCAAGCTTGCTACAGTTGCTTTCATGACCAATGCAAATTTTCACTTGTAGTCAAAAGAATGAAAAGAACAATACAATCATTATTTTGTAATTTAAAAATGTCCTCTACAAATTAACATTATAGTCATATTGCTTCTCACACATGTCTTAAGTGAGCCCATAAAATGAAACAAATGGTTGAGAAAACCTGTTCAGATTGTTTGAACCATCCACTGTGAAATTCATCTTTACGTTGCCAGCTCAACCAACAAAACTATCAGTACAGTTTGTGCTATATGTTGTATAATTAAGAGCCGTATAAATATCGAATTACTCACTTACTATATTTGTTTTGTGACTAAAATAATTATTTAATTTATTTGTAGTCACCATAAAAATGAAAGATTATTTGAACCGTCTGTAATATTCATCTTTATGCATGCTGCCATCTCAACTAATAAAATGATGGTACAGTATGCACCATGCCGCTATCGTCTACTGTACAATTAAGAGCTGTATAAATACCGAATTACTCCCTTCCTATATTTACTTTAAGTGACATCAGAAGATTTTAGTTTATTTGTAGTCACGAGCAAAATGTAAGATCGTTTGAACCATCCAGTGTAAAATTCATCTTTACGTCAACATCTCAACCAATAGAATGATCGGTACCGTCTGTGCCACCTATTGTATAATTAAGAGTCCTATAAATACCGAATTACTCCCTTCCTATATTTACTTTAAGTGATATAAGGATATTTTAATTTATTTGTAGTCGCAATCAAAACGTAAGATGGTTTGAACCATCTGTGGTAAAATTCATATTTACGTTGCCAGCTCAACCAATAGAATGATTGGTATAGTTTGTACAATCTATCGTATAATTAAGAGCCATATAAATACTGAATTACTTCCTTGCTATAATTACTTTTGGTGACTTAAAGTAAATCTTAATTCATTTGTAGTCACTTGGATGGAATGCCTCATATAGGTGAAATAACTCGTGTGCTAGAAATTCATCTTTGCGTCGCCAGTTCAACCAATAGAACAATCGGTATATATATAGTTTGTGCCATCTACTCTATAATTAAGAGTCATATAAATACTGAATTACTCCCTCACTGTATTTACTTTAGGTGAGTTAAGTAAACTTTGATTTATTTTTAGTCACAGAACAGTGTAAGATCGTTTGAACCATCCATTATTATATCGTACGATTCATCTTTATGTTGCCAGCTCAACCAGTAAAATGATCGGTACGCAATTACTGTACAATTAAGAGCCACATAAATACCGAATCACCACCTTACAATATTTACTTCATATACCTTAAGTAAAATTACGATTCATTCCTAGTCACATGAATAATGTGATATACATAATGACAAGACTCCAAGGTAATCTTTTTCATTTACATGTAGAATGAAAAGAACAATATATGCTGAATCTCATCTACTACAATCATCACTTTGTAATTTAAAAATGTCCACTACACATTAACATTATAGTCATACTTCTCACACATGTCTTAAGTGAGCCCATAAAATGAAACAATTGGTTGAGAGAACCCATTCAGATTGTTTGAACCATCCACTGCGAAATTCATCTTTACGTTGCTAGCTCAACCAACAAAACTATCGGTACAGTCTGTGCCATATGTTGTATAATTAAGAGTCGTATAAATATCGAATTACCCACTTACTATATTTATTTTGTGACTAAATTAATTATTTAATTCATTTTTAGTCACAATAAAAAAATGAAAGATTATTTGAACCATCTGTACTATTCATCTTTATGCATGTCACCATCTCAACCAACAAAATGATGGTACAATAAGCGCCATCGTGTACTGTACAATTAAGAGTTGTATAAATACCGAATTACTCCCTTCCTATATTTACTTTAAGTGACATAAGAAGATTTTAGTTTATTTGTAGTCACAAGCAAAATGTAAGATCCTTTAAACCATCCATTGTAAAATTCACCTTCACGTATAACCATCTCAACCAATAGAACGATCGGTACTGTCTATGCCATCTACTGTATAATTAAGAGCCGTATAAATAACGCATTACTCCTTTCCTATATTTACTTTAAGTGATATAAATCAAAACGTAAGATGGTTTGAACCATCCATGCTAAAATTCATCTTTACGTTGCCAGCTCAACCAATAGAATGGTATAGTTTGTACAATCTACCGTATAATTAAGAGCCATATAAATACTGAATTACTTCCTTGCTATATTTAATTTTGGTGACTTAAGTAAATCTTAATTTATTTGTAGTCACAAGAAAACGTAAGATCGTCTAAACAATCCATTGTAAAATTCATCTTTACGTTGCCAGCTCAACCAATAAAAAGATCGGTATCGTCTGTGCCATCTACTGTATAATTAAGAGCCGTATAAATACCGAATTACTTCCTTCCTATATTTACTTCAAGTGATATAAATCAAAATGTAAGAAGGTTTGAACCATCCATGGAAAAATTTATCTTTATGTTGCCAGCTCAACCAATAGAACGATTGGTATAGTTTGTACAATCTACCGTGTAATTAAGAGCCATATAAATTCTTAATTACTTTCTTGCTATATTTACTTCCGGCGACTTAAGTAAATCTTAATTTATTTGTAGTCGCAAGAAAAATGTAAGATCGTCTAAACCATCCACTGTAAAATTCATCTTTACGTTGCCAGCTCAACCAATAGAACGATCGGTATATATAGTTTGTGCCATAGGTTGTATAATTAAAAGCCGCATAAATACCGAATTACTCCCTCACTATATTTACTTTGGGTGACTTAAGTAAACTTTAATTTATTTTTAGTCTCAAGAACAAAGTAAGATATCGTGCAATTCATCTTACGTTTTGATTTATATCCATTATTATATCATGCAATTCATATTTATGTTGCCAGCTCAACCAATAAAATGATCGGGTATGTCATTACTATACAATTAAGAGTCGCATAAATACCTGAATCACCACCTTACAATATTTACTTCATTGACTTAAGTAAAATTTCGATTTATTCCTAGTCACATGAATAATGTGATGTACATAATGACAAGACTCCAAGGTAATATTTTTCATTTACACGTAGAGATATACGTGTGAACAAATACTACCCAAAAAAGTGTGTTAACAGAAGTTTGGTGAGTATAATGATTGACAAAACCCAACCTGCAAAGGCATTAGCATA
This sequence comes from Oryza longistaminata, assembly GCA_009805545.1. Lineage (NCBI taxonomy): Eukaryota > Viridiplantae > Streptophyta > Magnoliopsida > Poales > Poaceae > Oryza > Oryza longistaminata. The sequence continues at coordinate 23,340,504 of CM020181.1, forward strand.
GACACACACGAAACGCACGCACGTAAATACACGCTCTCCATCGCACAAAAAAGGCATAAATAAACCTCTCAATAAAACCGAAAAAACAAACCCATGGGAGGAAGAAAAGCTCGCGCATGTGTGCGTACGCGTGTGAGGGATGGTGAGAGGGTGAGTGAGGGTGAGCCCCACGCAGGCGCGCGGTGGACCCCATCGCTCAGACGCTTCACGACACCGGCGCTGCGTGAGCTTGCCCCCCGCTCCCATCACTAGCAAGCATCCTCTCCTCCCCACATCTCATCTCTCCCTTGCTCCTTTACCTCTCCTCTCCTCTCCTCTGAGTTGTATATAAAAACAGGCCTTCTTTTATATATTTTCCCTGGTGTGTGCATAGGCCTTGGAAAGAGGTCAGAGAAAAATCTCATAAAATATTTTTAGGGAGAGAGGGGGGCCATATAAGAGTGTGGAAGGAAAGGAGCAGGAGAAGAGAGAGAGAGAAAGAAAAGTATGACAAGGAAATGAAAGAAATGAGACAACAACCTTGTTAGCCTTCCTCTTCCATCCTCTCCTCTCCACTTCTAGTTCTATCTTCTTCTTGGAGAGCTAGCAGGAGGAGCAAAGCAGTAGGGGAGAGTGAGGTTGTTGTTGCATCTATATGTTTTTTGGTTTGTGAATTTTTTAATATCTCTCTGTGTGTGTTTGTGTCATATATGAGTTTGTGGGTGTGGGTGTTTGCGAGCTTTTGTTCGTATGCTTTTTTACTTGTTTTGAGTGCAACTGTTTGTTTGGATTTCCCTGTCCACTTTGTTCTTTTGTTAATCTGCGGAAGAGTCCTAGAGCGGCCGAGGCCTTGGAGTTTTTCTCGGCTTCTTGTCGATTTGTTTGTTGTTTCAGATCAATTCATTCCAAGTGAATACATATGAGATAGGTATAGCCAGCCATTACTCCTCAGGGATTTTTTTGGGGGCGTCTCCTTCCGCTCTTTCCCTTTGGTTCTTTTCGTCCTACCTCCTTAATTTGTCATCTCGGGGGAGCAGAAATCTTTCCTGATCTTCCTCCCATGGTTGCTGCTTTCCTGCTTTGCCTTTGCTTGGTTGCTTGTGTTGTGTGCTGTGCTGTGCAGTGGCGATGACTGCTTTGCTGCTGCTGTTCTTAATTGCTGCATGCCATGTCTCACTTGGAAAGTATTTTTTTGCTTTGCTTTGTTTGTTTGTTTCAGCCAGGGGGGAAGAAGGAAGGAAGAAGAAGAACACTGCTGCCAATCCGAGGAACAATCCAACGGGGGCAACAGAAAAGGAAATTTTCTGCTCCTGCTGTTGAGTTGGTAAAATCTGGGAGGTGATGGCATCGAATTCATCGGCTGCAGCTGCGGCGGCGTTCTTCGGGATTAGCAGGGATGGGGACCAGCATGACCAGATTAAGCCGCTGATATCACACCAACAGCACCAGCAGCAGCAGCAGCAGCTGGCAGCGTCACTGACCGGCGTGGCAACAGCGGCGCCTACTGCGGCGTCCAGCCAAGGCGCACCGCCGGCGGCGCCACCGGCCAAGAAGAAGAGAAATCTACCAGGCAATCCATCCAACCAACCCAAGTACCCTTTTACGATTTCAGCCATGCATGCATACATATCTGTTCTCCGAGATCTTGTCTCGATTGATTGGAGTCTTATCATTTGGTTTCTGACAGTGAAAGCATCTTATCGATCTCACAGGCGCGCTTGATGATTTTCTTTTTCTCTCTCTATCTAGTCTCTATACTTAATTGTTGCATCTGTTCTTTGGTTTCTTGCTTCCGAAATATCATTCCTCATCAGTGCTGAATTGCCTGTTTCTTTTTTATGTAGACTGAATTTTGTGAACTGGTTCTTTGTCTTTTTGTTTTTTTACCCAGTTCGTACTTCGTCATCTATCTTTTCCCTATTCCATTTCTTCAGTCTGGAATCTGGATCCCTTCCCTACAATGCATCTAGGCGTCTACCAGTTCAATAAAAGCGAGTAGACATGAACAACTTGGCTTTCATCAGTTTGCTCCTAGTACTTCATTTAAAGCTCTGTACTGTCACCTGAAAGAAAGAGAATTAATTCAGGTGAAGAATACAGAAAGTACTCCGTCTTTCATGGTTAAAACTATTCTTTTTTTCCCTTGTCAAGGAGTATCGATATCTTGCGTTTTAGTTAGAACAATCAGTAGTCCCAGAATTCCCAGTTCTTCCATGAGAAGTTTTAAGAGCATGGGCATAGTTCCATATATTTCGCAAGATAAAACAAAATCAGTTCATTTTTCAAGATTCCATGCATGTACATGAGCTGTTATCCTCTTCAGTAGTATAGATCAATATTCTTTTTTCTTCCCCCAATTATGAGAAGCAAATAGGAGCCATGGCACACAATCCATGTCTATTCCCTTGTTCTCTATATCTCTTCAAGCAAAGTTCTTTTTTCCTAAAATCTCATGCAAATATTCCCTTCTCCATGGTCTAGTTTGTCTCTACCTCTCAGCCCCACCAACAGAAAGAAAAAAAAAACATCTTCCCCAAATTAATCCATCATCAGTACTAGCTCCCACCACCATTAGTTAATCATGCATGCCTAACTTATAAGCAAACAAATCCAATATAGATAATTGTCGTGAGATAATTAAGACCCATACTTGTGATAATATATCCCTTCATCGCGACTACTGTTCGATATGCCTCTTTCCTAATCCACACAAAATGTTGACGACTGCCACTATACTCCATTAACTCCATGCTTGTGTGTAAAATGGATGCATTATTGTTTAATTTCTTTCCAAAGTGTCACGCACATATACATATATCAGAAGATGTTATATACACATTTGATCATCAAGGAATTAATTAATGAGCTGATTAACTGAACTTTGTGTGTCTTGGTACTGGTTTTTGATTTTCGGCAGACCCGGACGCGGAGGTGATAGCGCTGTCGCCCAAGACGCTGCTGGCGACGAACCGGTTCGTGTGCGAGGTGTGCAACAAGGGGTTCCAGCGGGAGCAGAACCTGCAGCTGCACCGGCGCGGGCACAACCTGCCGTGGAAGCTGAAGCAGAAGAACCCGCTGCAGGCGCAGCGCCGCCGCGTGTACCTGTGCCCGGAGCCGACGTGCGTCCACCACGACCCGGCCCGCGCCCTCGGCGACCTCACCGGCATCAAGAAGCACTTCTGCCGCAAGCACGGCGAGAAGAAGTGGAAGTGCGACAAGTGCTCCAAGCGCTACGCCGTCCAGTCCGACTGGAAGGCCCACTCCAAGATCTGCGGCACCCGCGAGTACCGCTGCGACTGCGGCACCCTCTTCTCCAGGTACCCCATCTGGCCATCTCCCTCCTTCATGCTGCACTGCAAATGCTCCATCTATATGCATTGCCGTACGTCGTCAGTGTGCGTCGCCATATATAGGCTCTCGCATGGCCTCTCTGATCGATTCATCAGATCACCTGCTTGCTGGATGTGTTCGGTGAGCGGAGTAAAGTAGTAGTAAACGAGGGTGTGGCCGGCTACTGTTGTGTAGTGCGTTTGGTTTGTTTCTTTAGGGTTAGGGTTCTCTTTTGTTTGGGCGTGCACAGTGGGTGGCATGGCTGTTAGTTCGTTCGTTCGTGCGATCGAGCTAGTGGCCGCGTCTAGCTAAGCCTGAGGAAGGAGGAGGAAGATGCACCGGCGATGGAGAAACTGCTCGCACGTGAAATGGCATTCTTAAAAAAAAAAAAAACTTTTTTTTTCCTTTTCTTCTCCTCTCTTTTTGTCCTTTGGCATTTGCTCACAAGACCCTCATACTTGGCTCTTCTCTCCCTTGGGAAGCTGGAACCAGCGACTCCTCTTCTCTCTCTCTCTAGCCAAAAGCTTGGTATGTGTATTCGCATTCTGTTACACTGTCCTGTGGGCCCGCATTTATCATGGGCCAGCGTGTCAGTAGCAGTCCAGTTGTAAGGAGGAGCGGCAATGCAGGCCGGCTTCCTCTCTCCTGTCTACAGTTTTCTTCTCACTCTCTCTCTCTACTGAATCACTTGGCTGCCATGTAAGCCTAGCTTGTTCTCATGTGAGTTGGCTGGCTAGCTAGATGTGGCAGAACCGTTCTTTGGCCGTGGCAGTGAGCCAGGCTTGGCCAGGGGCCACGCACCTTTTCATGGATACGTTGCAAACGCCCGGCCCTCACATATATCTCATCACTCATCAGGCACCAACTAGGTGTAACTTTTAGGAACTCTTCATTTATTGATGGGAATTAAACAGGCGTGTTCAATGCTGGCTAGTGGTCACTCCTACTTCTTCTTTCATGAGTTTGGCGAAAAATTCTCCAATAGGGAGTTGGCACATTTAGAATTAGAGTATCAACAGGAGTTGCATTGATGAGCCTTCGTGTTGAGTTTGTTCACTGTTTCTGCAAAAAGGAATCCATTCATGCATGTGTGTGAGTGATTTTGGGTTCCTGAAAAGGGGCACAGGAATTCTAGGCTCATGTAGAGTTTTTTGTTGTTAGTGTATGACCTACTTTAGCATTCTTTTTTCCTAGTAGGAGTAGTAATTGTTTTGTGAAAACTATGGTCATTTCGGACAGGTGAATGAGCTCTACTTTAGCAATCTTTTTCCTAATAGGAGTAGTAATTGTTTTGTGAGAACTATGGTAATTTCGGACAGGTGAATGAGCTCGATCATATATAGCATTTCAAGTGGAATTGATGGACCCCTTGCTATATAGGAGTATAAATTTTTTAGGGATCTTTTAATACCTTGCATCTATACCCTCTCATCTTCAGATTCTTATAAAATTTCTGGGTGGGGCGCAACCAAGCACTGGTTTGAACCATTTGCTCAATTTCATATCACAGCTCAATTTTTTTTTATGTTCATATGATTTTCAACTGCAAGCGTATCAGTCCTCAAGCTTTTTCTTTTTTCCTTGTGTGTTGGTTTCTAGGGAAGTGAGCTTACCAGCCCACAAAGTTTTCTGATCTCCTTGGTGTGTGTGTTGGTGTGCATGACAACGTCTGATGTCTATGTCTTCCTGGCTTTCTCTTTTGAAGCTTCCTACTAGTGGGAACCTATGAGCGGCACATCACGGCAAGCTAGGATGAGATTTACCTCCTTTTTTACGCTCCCCTTGATTGACATGGGTTTCTGGGATCTTGGGCTAGCTTTTGTGCGTGGGTTGCATACCTCTGCATGCATGGATACCTAACACCCTTGACAAAAAGTGGTACTAGTTCGTTCTTCTCCTTTTTGAACAAACAAGTATGAATTGTGTAGGTCTTGTGCATGTTACTAATTGTCAAAACCCTATCCTTTACTAGTAGCATCATTAGTGATTTCAGGAAGTAATATGACATCTTTTTAACTTAGATAATATGAGTTAACATTTTTAATTACCAGTAGCTACAGAAAGGGGGGGAATGCATGCACAGCCGGCCCTGTAGAAAGTAAAGTTACTGTTCAGGTTCATGAAAACAACAGCTGCAAACACAACATTCAGCGGCACAGGCTCGCAGCGGCCAGTTGCAGCAGTGCAGCGCTCACATGCTGACCAGAAAACAATAACTTAACCCGAGATGCCGCTCCTCCTCCTCCTCCTCGGTGTGCGCGCCGCCCATGCACGGCCGTCTCTTGCAAGCTGCGGCTGCAGCTGCTAGCTACTGCTAGCACCTCTCACATCAACTTTTTACTGTTCACTTTTACTGCACACTCGAGAGCTCGTTGTCATGCATGGCAATGTCACGGCATGCAGAGGTCGAGTAGAGGGATCACTGGATCAAGTTGCACTCTAACCTAAGATTTTTTTGTTTTGTTTTGTTTTGTTTTGCTGAATGCTTGTGTACTCGTGTCCATGGCGCGTGCAGGAGGGACAGCTTCATCACGCACAGGGCGTTCTGCGACGCGCTGGCGCAGGAGAGCTCCAGGCTGCCGCCGACGAGCCTCAGCAGCCTCACCAGCCACCTGTACGGCGCCAGCAACGCCGGGAACATGGCGCTCAGCCTCTCCCAGGTGGGCTCCCACCTCACCACCTCGCTCCAGGACGGCGGCGGCCACCACCACCACCACCCGTCCCCCGAGCTGCTCCGCCTCGGCGGCGCGGCCGGTGGCGGCGCCGCTCGGCGGGCGGCGGGAGCAGCATCGCGGCGCGGCTCGACCACCTGCTGTCGCCGTCGGGCGCGTCTGCCTTCCGCCCCCCGCAGCCGGCGTTCTTCCTCAACGCCGCGGCGGCGGCGGCGGCGACTGGGCAGGATTTCGGCGATGACGCCGGCAATGGGCAGCACTCGTTCCTGCAGGCCAAGCCGTTCCATGGCCTCATGCAGCTCCGACCTCCAGGGCAATGGCGCCGGGGCCCGGCGCGCCGGGACCTAACCTCTTCAACCTCGGCTTCTTCGCCAACAACGGCAACAGCTCGGGGTCTAGCCATGAGCATGCCAGCCAGGGGCTGATGAGCAATGACCAGTTCAGCGGTGGTGCAGGCGGCGCGGCGTTCTGACGCGTCGGCGGCGGGGATCTTCGGCGGTAACTTCGTTGGTGGCGACCATGTTTTCTCCTGCAGGGCTCTACAACGATCAGGCGGCGATGCTGCCGCAGATGTCGGCGACGGCTCTCCTCCAGAAGGCGGCGCAGATGGGCGCGACGTCGAGCGCGAAGCGCCGGGCTCCATGTTCCGTGGCTTCGTCGGCTCGTCGCCGCACATGCGGCCGGCGCGCAGCACATGGACCAGAGCGACGCGCACCTCAACGACCTGATGAACTCCCTCGCCGGCGGCGCGTCAACGCCGCCGCCATGTTCGGCGGCACCAACGGCGGCGGCGTCCCTGGCGCGGGGATGTTTGATCCGAGGCTGTGCGACATCGAGCACGAGGTGAAGTTCAGCCAGGGCGGTGGTCGGCGGAGGCGGGCGCGGCGCCGGCACCGGCGACGGGACGCGGGACTTCCTCGGCGTCGGCGGAGGCGGCATCGTCCATGGCCTGTCGACGCGAGAGGAGACCACCACCAGAGCAGCAGCGACATGAGCTCCTTTGAGCGCCGGATGAAGTCCGCTTCGTCCTTCAACGGGAGAAGGATGCCATGAATCCACCATGATCAAGTCATCGATCGAGCTTACACAAGCCGTCAAGCTCCGATCGATCGGTAGTAGTACCAAGTGAGAGTCTGAGACTTGAAGCAATGCAACTGCAACTCTGGGGGATTAACGCATGCGCGCATGAATTGGGGAGGAGCAAGCTAAGGTTATAGTATACTCATCATATATAGCCTAATGTCGAGTTAGCAACTAAGTTTGATCGATCGCATGAGCTGGTGTGCAAGCATGCATGGGATAAAAGCTAGCTCTTCAAGCATATCATGACCTGGAAAACTTGGGGTTTAGTCAGGAAGAGAGGCCTCCTCTCTGACTAATTAAGTAATTAAGGCTAGTGCGAGTGGACGCATGTGATGACCCTTGTTGCTCTCGGTGGGGTTGGTGTTAATGCCGTTGCTATTGTTCTTGTTGTTTGTTTTCACCTCCTTGTAGTTGGATCCTTGTTGGGTTAAGTATAGTTCCATAGAGCCAATAAGAATGTTCAATTTGTAGCTAGCTCAATGGGGGAAAGAGAGTGGCTTAATTGCCCCTAGCTCGTTCTCTTCCTCTCTTTTTTTTTCCCTTTCAATTTCTTGTTTTTATTAATTAATTACTGTTCCTTGTAGCAAAAAAAACCATATATTGCCCTGCAAAGTGCAATTGATCATGTTGGCTCAAATGCATGGTTTTTCCAGTTTTTATGATTTTGTTTGAATTAATGGAGTATAATATGCACATATTTTATATAGACAGTATTATTTTTTTAGAAAAAGACAAGGTAATTTATGAACAGCCATGATATATGGTTCTACTTCTGGCTAGATTATACCACCAGCCGAGGAAAGCTAAGTTACCAGATTTTTTTTATAAAAAAAATGTAGTATATAAGAGTCCAACATATTTTTGTGGGGGTATACACGGATCGATATGCGAATTAAAATCCGTCCATGCCGGTTATTTGATTGAGTCATCAAATTAATATTGATACCATATCTATCTATCTATCTATCTATCTATCTATCTATCTATCTATCTATCTATCTATATATATATATATATACACACATATAGATGTGCATTTACATGTTATAGGAAGTGCTATTCGATTTTTTAAGTGATACTTTAGGAAAGGAAGAAATTAAATATGAAGTTTCACAATTCAATTGGTTCTCTCTCTCTATTTCAATAGCAGATATACATACTAGAAATGATTTATTTGTAGTTATTTTTAACTAATATTACGAGGGCAAGAAAATATCTTTTTTAACTGGAGACGCTGGCGTGCTCGCATGATTCCCATTTTCCAACATTTAGCTAACTGCCAGTTTAATTTGTATATGTGAATTTGAATTTTGTTTGTCAAGCAAACAAATAACTACTAGAACAATCACTGCACATTGTCTCATCCATATATGGCAGTTCCAGATTCAATCCATTTCAGATCATTCTATTTTGTCACATTATACCGCCTTTCTCATTTTCTTCTCAGGAGACACATGCCTACACTGAGCAAGACCACACGACTTGTAGGGTGTGTTAGTTTGTTTCCTAGCTATATATACTTTGCCACCATTTGCACACTTGTATATATTGAGGAGATCAAATTCCTGGCCACACCTTAGCAAGCCTAAGAGAATCTTGCCACACTTTTTTGAGTCAATGACGTGTAGGGTTCAATTTGTTGAAAAAGAAGTTTGCCACAACTATGGTTACAACCAAACAGCTGCCAATATGATTAAACATGTCTAACATTAGACGTGGCAAGTTGTGGCTAGAAACCAAACATCACCGTAATACAACACATTTTCGTGGATGGGCACATTTTTGTTGAACCTCTCTTGGACTTCCTTTCTCGATTCACTTAATCAGTACTTAATCCAAGTGCTCTTGTCTTATGCCAGCAAGCTGATATATAATCTTAACTGGTAATGTAGTAAAGGATGCATGGGTGATTATAAATGATTATATATGTATTTTATTGAAGTAGCATGACAATAAGGTTGCTTTGGTTTTATTCTAGACGGCTTGAAATAAACATCTTAAATTGAGGAAAAGAGAGAGAATTGATTTTTTATTTATATAAAAGCGCCACCAGGAGCCATTTGAGTGCCTAGAAATTATTGCATAGGTGGATATATATAGGAAAAACAAAGATGTGCATCGTCTGATTGTGGTGGGTCTCGATTACAACAATGTAGATTGATTTGATATAGATGTATACAAAATAAAATATTGTTTATTATTGAAAATATATATAAGCAATATATGCATAAAATCAAATGTACTTTCAGTTACACTATAATCTAGCTATGTGTAAAATTACACGAGAAATTTGGCTAGTTACATATATTATGTGTTGGATAGCTGAATTATGCATGTAAAATGAGTTTTTAAAGTTATATAAAAATGAATTTTCACTTTGAAAAAGAATTATCACATAATTATGCTTGGGATTCAATGACTAGCTTTTTCCTAGTAATAATTTTCAAGATGAAAATATAAATGTGGAACAAGAGAAATTGGTGTCAAATTAGTAACATAGAACAAATAGGCATCCTTATTACCAATTCCAAGACGATTTGATTCCATTCCTATCCTGATTGGGGAGCTTGAAATTATGAGAAACAGCTGGTGGGAATCCATCTGGTGAGAATTTGGAGAAGTTGGGAAAATTAGCTTCTAAGTTATAGTGTATTTTCTGGATTCTGCAACTACGACTTCTCATAATATGAATGAAAAGCTAAATTGTTTGGAGGAGTTTTTATTCTAAAAAAAGCTATAGCTACAAAAGCTATCCTAAACAAGCCTAGATCTTCTTTTTTTAGAAAAGAAAAAGATAAGCGAAAGAAAAAATTCAGGTCCTTTGAAAGGTAACATAGATGTACCATGTTTTATAGCGTACAATATATATGGTACCTCCTAGTATTGAATATACAGAGATATATTATTTTTTACACTAGAAATTATTGTTACCTAGAAACTACTCCCTCCGTTTCACAGTGTAAGACTTTCTAGCATTGTCTATATTCATATAGTCATATAGATGCTAATGAATCTAGACATTATTATATAAATAGATTTATTAGCATCTATATGAATGTTCATAATGCTAGAAAGTCTTACATTATGAAACGGAGGAAGTATATCCTAACAATAATTTGTGTTTATACAACTGCATTCCTCACTTCGAGCATTGCAACGTAGGAGAGATGCCTGGGCCAGAAGATGCCCCTCGTCTAGCCCGTGACCACACCTATAGCCCTTGGCTTATATGCACAGTACGCTGTGTGGATCAGCTTCTCGCTAAGCTCGTGCTTGCTGCTGCTTGGTTGTGCTGCCTCGCTTCGTTTGACAGATGTATCGAGAGATAGGATGTACCTTTCGCCTTGTGCATGCACCCTTGTCGCGGCGCGCCACGGTATGGGCACTCTGAATTATTGCATCTCTCTCGCCGATTTGTACATCAGACATTCTATATATTGAACTCAAAGATGTGCTGTGCTATATTGTCGTTGTACAATATACACCCTGTTCCTTTTCTAGTACGTGAATGATGCTGGATCTTCGTGCATTTCCACTTGCAAAGTATAAAGGTAAAATCTATGTATAATTCAGTGGAAAAAAAAAATGAAGCTTCAGTCGTTCAGTTGGATCTTGGAACAAAGCTTGCAAGATACTACTATATGCGTTGCAGATCGAGATGATGGTGAGTGTATATATACAGGACGGAAATTTCATGTGGAAGGACAAGGTTTGGTGGTTGGTACACATACCTCTCAGCAAAGGAATGTTTAGGTTGAACTGCTAGATTCGACAGCTAGCTAGCTAGCCGTATGCGAGGAAAAGTTTTGGCTTTCTCCGTTGGGCGCCTTGCGGTCAAGGCAATTTGCTTGCTCAGTTGCTCATCACGCTCAGCTCTCGCTTTTAATTATTGATTCGAGCCGAAGCTCTCCGTACTTCTGCAGCTAGCGTCGGCTAGCCATCGACGGCGACGACAAGGACAGTCGCCGAGTAATAAAAAAAGCTCAAGGTCGCCCACAAAAGTGGCCGCGATTTCCCAGTGATTCTCCGGGGAGAAAGGGATCGAGCTGACGATGTATCTCAAGGGATATGCAGCGCAGCAGGGGAAAGGAGGGCACTCACTCGCCATCAGCCTTTACTTTTGTCTCTGTTTGCTGCTGTCCGCGATGATTATGATGATGATGCATAGAGACAGATAAAGATTAGCCCAAAAGTACGGTTGTTTCCCGGAAAGCCAAACAAACGAAAAGGAGATGCATGATCGATATGATCAGCATGCATGCAAATCAATCAGCATGGTAAAAGGGGGGGAATATATGGTGACTGTAGCGGTGTAGCTAAAGCACAGGGAATCTTGTGGATCAGATCGCGTCAGAGGTACTTAGCCGAGCTATTGGATACAGTGATCGAACAGATGCCGGCCCACTGCGTTGAGTTACGTAGCGATTGTTTGTCTGACCGTCTGTTTGTCTGTCTGTCTGAATTTTTTTTTTGTGTGTGTGTGTGTGTGTGTGTGTGTGTGTTCTACTAGTTTCCACATGGCTGCCGTGCAAGATTAATTTACGGCTTAGCCTAGAATTGGAAACGAACAAGGTTGGGGCGAGGCGAGAGATCGATCGCCGTGCTAGGCGCTAGCCTAGGAATATATGTAGGTACGAGAGACATGCGCGCGCATGTGATCTCATCAGCTCATCTCTGAAGAAGCGCGGGCTTATCTGCAACTCTGAATGTTTATTGGTGGCTCTCCAAGAACCTGAGAGAATCTTCGCGTTCTCCTAAGAGCAAGGTCAATAGTACAGCCCACTACTAACTCCAAATCGTCTATAGCCAATGTAATAGCCAATTCATATAATAGTTGTTTACTATACTATTAATACATGGTCTCACCTGTCATACACACATTACGTCTTGGAGTCCGTGCTGCAGCTGGCTACAAATCTGTAGCCCGCTGCTCTTCTCTCTCTTCCTTTATCTCTTTAAAATATGTTTATAGCTGGCTTATAGCCTGCTATTGTACCTGCTCTAATCGCCCGCCCAAGTCGATCGTCAAACGTGGGAAGCAGCATCTCGATCGATCAATCATTTTTCTTATGTTTCGCAACCTGGGAATTCCAGCCCGCTCTGGCTGCTGCTCATCTCTGTAGAAGTACTACTGTACTCCTATTTTTCTGATCTGCAAACGTTCCACCAACCGAGACCAGACATGACAGTCGAGTATCTTTCTTATGACCGGCACAGTGCTGCTCCATAATACTACTAGTTTAATAATCCTATACACTAATATGAGCAGCTGGGGCAGGTGTAATACTAATCTGGGCTGCGAATCAGCGTGTGTGGGGGAGGGGTTTGTTTTTGTTTATCGGTTCAGAGATTGGTTGGGAGAGGCGATGGCGCGTGTCGTTAGCGTCGTCGCGGCATGTTTGGCCCGCGCGGGGGCGGGGAGAACCTTCGCCCACGCGGGGGGTGGTGGTGGTGATATGCTGTCGCGCGTGCGCACGCGCCCACGGCGGTCACGGGACGCGCTAACGTATCAGGCTCAGGCCGGGCGCGCGCGGGGGGACGGGACGGGGAGGGAAGAATCCGATGCGGGCGAGGGGCGAGCGAACGATGCCGCGCGCGCGGTTGATGCGTGCGCCGTGCGACGCCATGCGGATGCGGCCTCTTGATGCGTGCGGGTGGATCGACGCTAGTCTCACGGTCTCACCGCCTTTTCGGCCGTAACCATGTGTAGTAGGGCGTGGCGACGCGACTCGCGAGCCGCGAGAGTGATTTTCACCGTGCGCGCGTCGTGTGTGAGTCGTGCTTTTCACCGTGTGCATGCGTGGGTGGTAGATTTGGTCATTTGGAGGCCACGCCTCGCGCGAATTGAAGGGTCGATCGCCCGGGGTACGTCGCACGAACGAAAGTCCGCCACTCGTGAAATATCTAGGACGGCGTGTGTTTCTTCGGGTTGCACACCGGGTCTGGCTAAGAGCAGGTACAGTAGCAGGCTATAAGTCACATACAAACATATTTTAATGAGATAAATGAGGAGAGAGAAGGGTAGCGTGCTATAAATTTGTAGCCAGCTGTAGCACGGACTCCAAGACACAGTGTGTGCATAACATGTGGGACCAGATATTAATAGTGTAGTATGTAACTATTGTATGAATGAGCTATTAGATTGGCTATAGATGAATTGGAGCTAGTCGTTGGCTATACTATTGAACTTGCTCTTAGTGAACAACGACATCCTGCCAATCCTAGCTCGCTTGGTTCGTTATCTGCTCGCATGAATAACCAGTGAAACCACATGGGATGCAAAGACCACGTACCGCTCCATAATTAATCGATCGTGCCGAGATGTGCTTTGCTTTGCTCCGAGTCCACGGAAGCGATGGATGCATCAACCAAGCAAGCACACCAACCAACCACATACATACATACATATATATATATATAATACATTACAAACTCATACGCTCATATAAACACGCACACACTTAAATTTATGAACACACACTCACATGACATGTGACACCTTTATTCCTATGATCACTTCAGAAGACTGTTCGATATAGATTGATGAAGTCTTCATATGCACCTATTTATCTCGTCTATCACTGAAGAAATAATCGGTCGTAATGCAGCCACACGTGTTAATTACTTGCCTCGGATAAGAAGGTTACAATACAACAAGGAACCTCCACATATTTATTTGTTATACCTCCCATAATAATTTGGCACTTTTAGGAGATATGTCAATTAGAAAGATCCACGCGCTAATTATATCATGGCCATAGATCTATATTTAACATCATGAGCCACGTTAAAAACTTATCAACAGATCTGTACACCGTTTGAACTGAGGCAGTAACTTAAATGTATTAATTGGGCCTTTCCTATGAATTTCCAAATTAGATGGTTTTATTAGCATGACCGTAGGTCTACCTTTAATATTGTGAGCCACATTAAAAAACCATCTGCTCAGTTTTTATCGATTCTGAATTTCATAATTATCAAAACATGGAAAAGCTACAACCTAACTAATGCTCTAAACCGAGTATAGCTCAATATATTTAATTAAAAATTTAGAATTATCAATATTTTAAATATCAATAATAATAGAACGTCATACCGCGTGTGTGCCTGGGTCAATAGCGATCAAAGCAGACGGAAAACAATCGAGAATTGACGGACATGTTAAAAATGAGAACGGAGTGAACTTTGGATGCTATTAAATTGAACCTATATCTATTCGTGCTATAAAACCAAAAACGTAAACTTTCGATACTATATAACCAATTTTACCATAATAGTAACCATGCCGGACATCGTGGACGGCTATAGTATGCTTAGACGATTTTGTGCGTGCTGTGCCCAAGATTGAAGTGCCCAAGCGATTGATGTACTACTTGCTCTACTGAGGCTCCGTGTTCGGACCTATAGGTTCGGAACTTTTTCTCTCTAAGGCGAAAAGGGGATATCGATCTCTATCTCATTCGAGTAATTAAATACTAACTATAAAATCTTCTAAAATAGATTAATACATTTTTTAAAACATTGGTTCTATAAAATAATTTTATAAAAAAATACATCGTTTAGCGATTCTATAAACGTGGTTACGAAAAACATAAGAATGGATGATGGGAGGTTGCTGCCTTGCTGGGACTGAACAGAGCACCTGCTTATGTTGACCTTTCCATAGATTGCACTCCACTCGCAAGTCGCAAAGCCATACTATCTTTTGAAGTCGCAGCAGAAACGGGCCGCGGCCCAACGTGTTCGGCCTGCCAGAATTTAAGTCGCTGGTAGAGCCTCCAGGGCTCCAGTGTCCTCGCTCCGAGTTATTTTTTGGTGTTATCTTCTCGGCAGGACAGGGCGTCGTTGGCCGGTGGCTACAGAGGCTCTGAGACGCTGTCAACTGGTCAAGTGCTCTTTGCAGCCAACACACCGTGTCAACACTTCAGACTTGAGAGCATAGTATAGTACCTGTGCAGTGGAACACCCCTTGCCTTCACTTTGTTGGGTTTTAGCTGTTGAGCATCCTTGGAAAGTCTGAATGCTGGTGTAAGTAGGTGTACTATCAACTTAATAATCCAATCAGATTAAGACAAAAGGCGCGTGATGGCTCGTACTCTCTCGCAGGGGGAAAAAAAGCGAGGTGCAAAAGGTAAGGTTGTCCCTGCTGATCCGAAGTGCAAGCGTAGCAGAGAACGCGAGACTTCACCGATGAACACACATGACAACAGGTCGAGAGATATATTCACTCTCGACAGCAGGCACACGCTAAATGAATGTTCTAGGTGCTGGTTCTTAACTAGCACCCAATAGAAGATATCAATGTTCATAGGTACTCCCTCCGTCCTATTATTTATTCGAAATTTTTTGAAATTATTATTTATTTTATTTGCGACTTACTTTATTATCTACAGTACTTTAAGCACAACTTTTCGTTTTTTATATTTGCAAAAAAAATTTGAATAAGACGAGTGGTCAAACGTTACAAACAAAAACTCAAAATCCCTTATATTGTGGGACGGAGGGAATATTGTTGCACCAATGGCCATCGTTGTTTGTGCTGGTTTCAGAACCGACGCCTATAATTTTCATAGGTATCCTTTTATTTTTAGAAATTCCGATACTTTTAAATAAGCCCATCGACCGAAAGTTGTCGACCGACCTGAGCACAATTACATATGCCGGTTTATAAGTAAAGAAACGATATGTAAAGTATGATGCCGGACGGTTTTATTTATGAACAATTACCTATAAATAGATATTACTAGTGCCGTAATCATTGTATATCACTGTACCTGAACATAATGCAGTTCTCTTTCGTTTTCAAGCACTAATAATGCATATTTTAGTGCAAACAAATTCACATGCCATGATGCCATCCCCAATCAATGATCTCTGTGGGAAGGCTTGTGTGGCCGGCACCTGCCAGTGCAAGTTGCAGTAGCGTTATGTGAAATTCAAGCCAGTGCCCATTTCTTCTGCTTACGGAAGTGGAATCAGTATGCCGATATGCAGTATGATGTATATGCCTCTCTGCCAACACGCAAATGCAGAACAGCAGAAGTGTTGATGGTGTCTACTAACCCATGGACGGATGCACCCCATGTCCCCATCCTCTGTCTCCATCATCGGTGGCGCTGCGCCATGACCATGAGCCCTTGTCGATCAGAACGGATCCGGCAGATTCATTAGCAATGCATCTATCTACATGTTTTCTCATCCGGCAGATTCACTAGCAATTTGGCGCCCATGCCTTCGAACGTCGTCAGCTAGTGACCACATGTCCACATGTCATTCTCGATTCCTCAGGCTCAAGCCTACGTCACTTCTCGTTGTTCTTGCACGTTGCCAATCGCCCCTGTGTGATTGGCCTACATGTCGGCCATGTGATTGATCTCCAAATGCGACTGATCAAGAACATGTCGTCAGCGAGAGCTATGGATTGAGTAGGGTTTTGTTTTATTTCTGTTAGAAAATCGCTCAATTGCAAAACGAGCAATCACCCATGGAACACAATTGATCTAGCGAGACATCAATGCAAAATTAAATGAAAAAGCTAGAAACACAATACTTGATAATGAAGTTCAGCCAAAGGCATATGCTCCTCCCCAAACAGCTTAATACCGGTATATCAGGGTTCCAGACTACTTCCAGTGACCATCGACCGGCTAATCACCCCCAAACCTATGGTATGTACGGCCGTACAAATTGAGAAGCGTAGTCTAATATACTTTTGAAACAGTCATTACCTGACCATTGTGCACTGCTATCCCAGTTCTCCTGCTAGTCAATCTATCTATCTATCTATCTATCTATTATATTATTAAAACAGTTTTGAAAGAAGCCACCACGTTCGCTGTGAGGGCTAGAAATTCTCACATTAATCGGAGAAAAAGAGAAAATATTTTGATCCTTAGATTGTAGCTGTTTAGATTTTCAATGGTGCAGATTAACACATGAAAAATATCGGAGTCCAACTAGAAAACGACTACAGGAAATTGGGACCGATCTATTCTATATACAGTATGGCAAGTTAATTAAACCTTTATGATTAGGATTAGGAGTCGGACATATTTGCATGGAGATCCTGTAATCAAATACAGAGTACAAATCTAATCAGTGTAGGACAAGTTAACATAATGTAGAAATAAAAAAAAATCAAATAACCAATATAGTTGGAATAAAACAATGTAAGAATATCATGTATGCATGAGCAAAGGGACAAGGAACATTAGGCGTCTAAGTAGAAATACATTTTAAAAATAACTGAAATTCGGAATAAACAATAAGTAATATTAAAAGAAGAGTCCATATAAGAATATGAAAGAGGGAAGACAACAAGGGTAAAAACAATAAACAAAACCCCAAATAGAATCCCAATGACGATTAAAAAGAGAGATGATGGGCAACCTGTTAAGCAACACAAACACGATGGTTGGCGGGAAAGTAAAAAAATAAACCATAATGATAATCACGTTCAAATTTTAAAATCTCAATGACAATTAAAAGGGAAGACATCGAGTGGGCCATATAGGAGTATAATGGCTAAGCCGCTGACAGTTTGGCGGGATTTCTAGAAAGTTAAAAGTGAACACCGACGGCCATTATATTCGATTTTAAAATCCAAATGACTATAAAGAGAGAAGGAAACGGACGGGCAAAAGAGGAGTAGAGTGGCGGCGTTTGATGGGACTTCTGAAAATTATAAAAATAAAAGCCAATGAGATGATTAAGTCTAAAATTTATAAGGTTCTATTTTAAAGTTCAAAGAAGGACGAATAGAAGCCGTAGTAGATCGAGCAAGCAAATAAATGGGTGAAAAAAGAGCAAGAGATAGCGGCAAGTGTGACTTTAAAAAACTATAAAATTAGAAAAATAAAGATGATAAGGTTCAGTCTTTTAAAGTCCTACTATAACAAGCAAGCTATTTAAAAATTTTAAGTAAACTCATACGTAAATAATTTTGTATGAATACTAGCCGCGTAATTGCGCGGGCCACCTAGCTAGTTACCATAACACAGCCCCTAACAAATGGCTTCAAGGACACGTAGGGAAGATTGACCCAACAAGCATGAGCCTGCTATACTGACAGGATTATTTAACTTAGGATTATTTAACTTGGTTCTTCAAGAACAACAAAGGTCCAACAAGATTTAGGTTCCCACAAACACAACGATACAAGTACCAGACTTGCGTTGTTCACGCTTTGCAGCGTCACAAACACAAATACAAAACAAGTAGTACTACAATACCCAGAATAGTCCAACAGCTTATGGTAGCATACCCGTTTTAACGGGACCAACGACAGAGTGCAAGTGCTAAAATAACATAACATAGTACTACATTCCTTGGCGCATACAGCCCAAGCTCTTAGCAGTAAAACATGACACGCTTCACGTTTTCCTTGAGAGCAGGTAGAGGCCTGACGGCTACATTTCCAGCAACCCTGGCGCTGCGCACACCTGGTGGAAGGCCACGGCTCGTTGCAGCTCCACTCGCCATCGATCCACTGTCAGATGTCTCTGGCTCCATGTAAAAGCGAGCTCGGAAGGCTGCCAGATGAGCATAGTACGCAGGAGGCACTGCAAGCAACCAAGTGGTGTAGGTTAACATAGTGATTTACAAGAGTTGTACAATGCACTGGATTTAGGAGCCAGGAAACTGAAGGGGGTGATTTCAAAGATGGCTTACCAATTGATACAGAGCGAGTGCACCTTGCATACCTACAACAGTAGAAATATCATTTAATAAACCTGTAAAAAGTGAATATAAAAGCCATACTGGTGGAATAGTAAATTACGTGTAGCACAAGTTGTTCGTGAGGGTTTGCAACTCGTCTGCAGTAAATTTGTTCTCATCCCACAGAACATGATAATGAGCAGGACGGCTTGTTCCCTAGAAAAGAAAATTAATTCAAGTCAGCAATCATATACATCCATACCACTCCATTAAGTGAAGATATTGCAAACAAGTTAAAGCAACCTGTATGCCAGCATGGCTACACAGGTAGAAATCAAACTCGGTTGGATGGCAAATCTTTGAGTCAACAACAGTTCCTAGAAATTAGGCAAAAAGAAAAACAGGTACAATAAATGTCAGTCAGAATAGATCACCTAAGCCCAAAGTAAAATGAATGTGCACCAACAACTAACCAGGCAGAATGTTTCCACTTCTATCAACAGTACGCTGGTCGTTGTGATTATTAGCAAACAACCTTGTGTGATGCCGCTTCTGGACCACCACAAAGGTAACTGGAGGCTGATAGTTGGGTTCCAGGGATGCACAAGCCTGCATCCAGAAATTAGTAGATGTTAATATCAAAGAGAAGAATTTTGAAGATCAAATTCAGGTCAAAACATGTGTACCTTTCTAATGGCATCAAGCTCATACAACAAAACTTGATAAAACTGCCCCTCGCTGACACCATCCCTGAAATGACAGGTGTTGAAGTCACATACAATTATGGTCAGGAAGATGTCCATACAGGGATAAAAGCCTGCAAAATGTTGTCCTCTAAGATTTCTGTACAAGGATAAAAACCTGTAAAATATTATCCTCTGAGGTTTCTGTCCAGTAGCCCTCTTGAAAGAAATGAGAAGCTCCCTGCACATTCAACATATTTTATGCACAGTGACGTACAAACATAGGGAAGTAAAAATGTATCATCTCAATAAGTCCATACTTGATCATGCCACCAGTAACAGTTCCTCTATGTGGGTCTTGCCATACTTTGAAAAGATCTTGTATCAATTCTTGACGATGGGCTTGGGCACTCACCAATCCAGCATACTTAGTGACTTCAGGCCAGTCTTGAGAAGCAACCACCTAAAAGGGAGAACAGTTACAAACTAGCCAAACTTACATTGTAACTTGGTAGAATTTCTGGCCAATCTTCATCGTAATTGCACTTACAGCTGCAATGGAAGGACTGGAATCTTCTCCAGGATGAGGATGAGTAACATCCGCACCAAATATGATAGTTGGTCTGTCACTGACAAGGGGAATCCTCCTTGTCAAAGCATCCACAAGTACAGTATTCCTTCCCCCCACCTGAAAAGTAGGACCAATGTAAAGTTAGAAATAGAGTTCAGGTGAAAGGTCAAGAAAGTATAGTTGGCGTGCAACACATACCTTAACGTTTATTTTAAGGGCAACATTTGCAAGATACTGCTTGCTCATTTTAAAAACATGTTTTGTCAAACAACATTGGGAGACCAATCCAAGATCAGTCTCACAGATTCTTTTGAGATCCCCTGAGGAATGAAAAGAATTATGTTAAGAAAAGGTAGTCACCGCATAATGGTCAAGTGTCTTTAGGAACAGAGCATACCATAAAGAGAACCATTATTGTCAGGCAGTATTACAATCAGTAAGTCAAGTTCCCTGCCCTGCGGTCTGAGCATGTTCATTGCATCTTGATAGCGTGCCTTCAGTGCTCTTTCCACATGTTCAGGTCTAGCAGTAAGTGGGGGCAGCACAGGTTCCAGTGCAAAATCCTATAGAAAGAAAAAAAATGCATAGGTTGAAGCAACTAATAGAAAAAAGAAAACCCTGAAAAATGAACTGCTACTGAAATGACTTGTAAATACCATTCCAGATATTTGGCACATGATAGCCAGCTCATGACAGAAGCCCCTGGCAGCACTATCTTGCACATTTCTAGAGAAGTTAATACATGCCCAGTTGTTGACTCTCCCACCATTGACCATTTTCTACAAAACAAACAACCAAATAAATAATACATATATGTAACAAGCAATATAAAATTACACACAAAAAAGAGGCAGTAAGCAAGTTCCAGCTACAGGTGAAAGATTATATCAAGATTAGTAACCTAACCAAAATGACAATATTGCTCCTATGGCTACCACAGTGAAGATGGGAGTAGAAGCAAAGGAAAGTTGGAGGGAAGTGCCAGAGAACTCTGTGGTTTATAAAGGATCCTCAAATTAAATACTCCAAATCCCTCCAAAACAGTTTCTGTACGTAGGACACATGACATGAGAATGGAGCTTCATAACAGTAATGAAATTCTATCATGAGAATGACGTTTGTACATCGTATAAATATTAGTTTTATTACTGTACTGATCATGTGATGAACAGAAGAACAGCTTAAAAACTAGACCATATCTCGCGCCCTCGCAGTTATTTTAAAACCACTGGTTAATGATACATTAAACATGGGTTCTTTATTTTGCACATACCTACGTACAATATTGACTCTGTTTTGGTACAGTTCACCCTTCTTAATATAAAAGATGAACATAGGATATGCCCAAAGGAATTAAGAGGAAGAGACATTTCATAATGATTCTCCTTTTGAAAGGTGTACCTTATTCATCATGTTCCACTGGCCAACTCTCGGCAATACATCCTTTTCTCTCCCACTATCATGGTATTTAAGCTAATAAAGAGATAGAAAAACAATCAATAGATGTGAATATCGAATGCCCAATATGGAAATCAACTGCTGTGAGTCTGTCAAACCACATCTGAAAATTGATTTACCCTTGGGGGAGGCAGAACACGAGCTTCAACAGATGCAAGACGCTCATCAATTTTTATGCCAAATTCCTGCGCATACTGATCTTCATGGTATGCATTGTGAGATACAGTCTGATCAAAACAAGGAAAAACAAAGATTTAGATCCGTGAACTCAATATCTCAGTGAAGGGTAGATAATTAAAATAAACAAAAAACTGCTCCATCGGAAGTTTGCCATATTCTCTTATACATTCATGACAGATACCACTACACTGACAAATAGCTGGAACAAAAGAGGTGTGGCAAAATGCATGAGAATCAACCCCTCAATATAGCTGTTTTAATCTTGGAGAAAATAAATACAACCAAAAGCAATACCATATTTATGTTTTTTCATAGTACATAACCATAACATATAACACTATTCTGGTAGATCGA
This sequence comes from Oryza longistaminata, assembly GCA_009805545.1. Lineage (NCBI taxonomy): Eukaryota > Viridiplantae > Streptophyta > Magnoliopsida > Poales > Poaceae > Oryza > Oryza longistaminata. Next base: position 23,362,472 of record CM020181.1, read on the forward strand.
CAAAATATACAAAAAAGGACGACTTTGTGTTGTAACATCGGAAGTCTAGCAACAGCCAAAATATTTTTTTAAAAAAAAAAAAAGAAGAAAGAAAGAAAGAAACCAACATAATTAAGTGTCTTAGAGATCGCCTACAACCAAGGATTTTCCTCTTCAAACGCACAAAGTAAATGTGAAAGTACAGAGAGCAGAAATCAAAAAGCTAAAGATCATCCTAGAAGTTTTAACTACAGCAGCATGCTAATGGACATGAAACATACAACTCATGGATTCATCAGATTATCAGCCCCATCGTTTCGCTTATGCTTATGCTTATAAACCAAAATTTGAATTTTAAAGCTTAATTTTGGAGTTGATTTTGTGGCTTTCTATCGAAGTTTTATTTACAACATTTGCGTTTGAATTGCTAAGAACACATATATACAAGTTTTACCCATAAATTATTTTTTAGTTAGTAGTAAGTGGTTCAGATAAGTGCATTTATAAGTGAAAAGATGGGGCCGATAATACAGCACTATCAAAACAAATGTCATCACAAAATATGATCAACAGTTACCCGCAAAATATCCAGTTCACGCTCTTGAGGTCGCTGGCAAGTCACTTTCAGTAGCGCGGTAATCTGTTTCTCGTTAAGCCGCTTCGAGTAACGCTGTCCCTCAACGATCTTACAAACCTGAACTCAATTCCAAAGGCAAGGTAAATACTTGATAACATGCTGAAGCTGGATTTAGCATTTGGAAAATATTTTCGTACAAAAACAGCATGATACATCACTACAATTGAGCACAACATGCTGACCTCCATAGGCAGATAATTGGGCCTTTGCTGATTGCCCACTTGAAGGCAAGGTAAAGTGGTGTGCTGAATACTAAAACCATATGTCTCCAGAAAATATTGCACCACAGTCTTCACAGTACCACGATCATCGACAGGGAATCTATCACAGGAGAATGGACCAAATCATATCAGTGCACAATCCTTTCAAATACCCATCTGCAGGAGTGCAATAGATTCTCATATAAGCTAGGGAAGAAGTACATACGATAACTCTCTTGTTGCCTGTGAAGTGAGTCCAGATATACGATATTTTCTACGCATGTTTCCTCTATGCGTCACCTCAACCTTCACACCTCTTAGAGCTTTCTTTATCTGCGAGAAAAAGGACAATGACGGTTAAAAAAAACATTTTCTTAAGCACATACGGAGGTATTGTCAACAAAGGTGGTGAGGTAATATAACCAAACCTTCACACGATCAGAATCAGATAATGGTCTAACTGAGATGTCTCTGTTCAGAAGCTGAGCAACAAAGTCAATCACAGGTAGAGGCTCAATAAATGCAGTTGATGACATATCTGAAACAACAAATAAGCAATTTCAGTACGCCAGATGACACCAATGGTGAATCTGATTATACCAAAAAAATGTTTTTTGCATCTAGATACACAATGACAAATCAGGAGAAGTGCAACAATATCTAACCAATATTCAGTGAGAGACCCATCTGGGTAGGCCTTATGCTTTGGTAAAAACCACGCCAACTTTCCAAACCCTCACCAAGTTGCTGGCGTCTCCCTAAATTGGGAGAATAAAATGACCGACCAACTGGTGAATACCTAAAAAAAAAAAGGAAATAATGCCATTGTCACAAGAAAATCAATAAACAATAGATGGCTAGATCAGATATTACCTTGTAGTAGGCAATTCACGTAACACAATGTCAAGGACTTGAAGGGCTTCTTGAGGAGCATCTGCTTGCCTTCCAGCTAGAAACATAGCCAAATGGTGAAGATCAGCACGGGCAGCAAACTTGATCACCACCCTAAATAGTCTCTCACGCCTTAAAATGGAAGGAATGTCAGTAACAAGCTTTTAATAGATATTTAACTAAAGATAAAATAGCAATAGCATACCTTTGGGTGCCTTGGCCACCACCAAGACTATCTTCCTCATCTTGAAGAGTAATTTCGAATGTTCTAGAAGCAAATGGCAATGGTCCAGCTGTGTAAAGACTCTTCCTTCCATCATAGGCAGGTAGACGCCCTCCCAAATGGGAATATCTATACAGCGTTACTAACTCAAACATAACAGCACGATTCACGCCACGTGAAGTAACCTCAGGAGTAATAGATACCTGAAGGAACAAGATAGGTGATCAAAATCACAAAATGAAAGCTACAGCAAGGAAATAGGACTTACAAAAGCCTTACGTCGTATTGGTGAAGGTCTTTATCAGGAAGTTCAGCAAAGAAATGGTTCGCCTTCACAATGCACCTGTCCCCATATGTACCCTTGCCAGGGCGCAACGGGAATCTAACTGATTTGCTTGACGGTGGTGCTATTTGAATGGCTTGGCTGGTCGAACTTTGATCACGGGTGGCAAGTTGCTGAAACTGTTGTTGGACTTGTCCACTGCTCACCTCCGCCGCAGGCTGAGAGGATGAGCCAGCTCTCGATGGGGTTGGTGAAACCATCGGGGCTTGGTATTGGACATGTGGGGCTTGGTGCAGCTCGGGAACTGTTCTTGAACCTGAAGGAACACTACGTCCACCACTCCCCCTAGGTCCGCCATAGTATGGCTGTGGCATTCCACCTCTGGGGCGTGGACCACCACGTCCTTGATAGTCACGCGGTTGATACTCGGGAGGCCCACCACCTGGGTGATGTGAACCTGATCCTCCACGGCCCTGATAGTCAGGAGGCCCACCACCTGGATGATGTGAACTTGGCCCTCCACGACCCTGATACTCAGGAGGCCCTCCGCCTGGATGGTGTGAACCTTGCCCTCCACGGCCCTGATAATGTCCACCACGGCCCTGGTATTGCCCACCACCACGGCCACCCTGTTGAGGCACCCAACCACGTCCTCCCCCATGCTGTTGAGGACCTCTCTCAGCTCGCTGTGAAGAACCATGGCCAGGAGCTCCTGGAGCCTCTCCAGAACTCTCACCGGTGCTGCCAGACCCAGTTCTTTTCTTCTTCACCATGATGGGCACTGGAAAGAAAGGAACACAGAACTGTAAGACCACAAATCACATGTATCAAAACTTGATAAGAAAAATGGAAAATGAATATTCTGAATAAGGAAAAAAAAAAGGAATGGGATCGTTCCACACTGAAAACTAGGCCAATCCATCCACAGAATTGCAGGACCTACAGTAGATTCTAACATCCTTAACTCATTGTGGAAGTGATAATGTTACTTTTAACCTCCATCATCATCAGCAGTAGCAAGAAAAACTTACTAAACAATGACACAATTGAAACAACTAGTCCAACTCAAATCATTTGAAGAAATGGTGCGCAAAGAGGAGACACGATTTGGAGGGATACAACACAGACAGACAGACAGAGGTTAGCAGAGCGTAAAAACAAACAGGCAAAAGAACCACAGAGATTTTTTTTTTTTAAAGATGGCTAACTGCTCAGAACTTCACATCTGCGCAGATAAAATTAGGACAAACACAATGTTTCAATGTACATTGAAATTTGAATAACTAACTCCTTAGCACTTCACATCACCACATACAGAATTAGGAAAACAGAGTGTTTCAATGTAAATTGGAATTTTAATAAGTTGCATCAAGGTAGTTTCAATGGAGAATAATCCTATGTATGGTTAACAGTAACAGAGCCCGCAACACACGCACACACACACAGTGACTAGCATAGCATAAAAATACCTGCTCAGGACTTCACGTTCACACCCACGCACACAAAATTAGGAAGAGTTTCAATGTAAATAGAAAATGTAATAAGTTCCATCAAGGTAGCTTTAGTGGAGCATGAACCTATGGTAAGAGTAATAGAGTACACAGAATTTCTGCAATAAGAAATAAACTAAGTCACTGCGAGTCTGCGACACGGCTAATAAAAAGTGAAAGTGTTTGCACATGTCGGCAATCAACTGTAAATTAGTAAACAATGTTTAAGAAAAGGATTGATAAGCACATCAGTAAGCAACATTTATGAAAGAACTAAAGTGTATTTGACTATTTTCCAAACGGTGGCTTTCATTTTCCTGTAGTGGCCTAAAAGCCTTTTATGCATTTGCGAGACAACCTAAATGTAAGACATGAACTGCTAATACGCAAGCACCATATGGTATATGATCACGATCAAACGGAAGGAATCAACAATCAATGAAAACATAAAAGCATAGCATGTATAAGGGATGGCTGGCTCATTTCCATAGCTAATACAAATGATTATATGTCATTCATTTGCATGTGATAGCCTAAAGAGCATGAGCCAATGGGCAATAAACAGAATTAATCAATAATCCCTTGTGGCGAGCAGAAAAGGTTATAGAAACTGAAAATGCATGTACTACTTCCAGCAATTGAAGTATGTGAGCAGGTCACGTGCAACCCGCACCAGAATATCATGTGAGCAATTGAACTACTTCCAGCAGACAGATTACTCGGTAACATGGCTGAAGAGGTGAAAATGGAAAAGCATGTTAATACGCAAGATCAGAAGCTTCCTAAAGAAAGGTATGGAGCACAACAAAAAAACTCTGCTACAGTGCTACATAGAATCAAAAACAAATATGAAGAACTTGAAAACGGAACACTACATATACAGCACATGATGATCAAAATCCCGCTACTTTATTTTGCAAAAGTCAATATTTCGTAATGATCAAAATCCCACTAATTTATTTTGCAAAAGTCAATATATGTTCCTAGCTACCAATGAAGGTGCTGAGTTCAAGCTAAGTGGGAAACATTTAGCTCGAACGTAGGTAAAGAAGCTAGAACTCAACCACATTCTTGAGTGCGGATCCAATTTCACTCCTGGCTCCATGATGCATTTGAAAAACCATCAGGCATTCATTTAGTTGCTGGACGACAGGAAAAGCAGCAACCCTTCCAAACTTAAATCAGTCACAGAAACAGAGTGAACGAAACTTTCACCGTACCTTAGCGTGATGTCATCACGCAATCACACGCTATAGCAGCAGAAGGGGGAAAAACATGTTCAGAAAATAACTTCGCCCAAATGTACGCACTTCAAACCACACAAACGAAAAGAGTTTTCTCATGCGATGCACCCACTCGTATCGCACGCACCATTAGTACTAAATCCAAAAATCCAAACGCGATCACACAGAACACGAGCGAATCGCCAAAGCCCCCTATCGGATCAGCTCGCCGAGAACTAGATCCGCGCAAATCCACCGACAAACCCCGTCCAAACCAACCCGCGCTCTCTCATGGCCGTACCATCACCATAACCACGCGGCGATGCCAGAGCCGACCCTCCCCTGGACCGATCGAACTCACCGCCACACGCCCCCGCGGCAGAATCAGCTAAAACAGACGGGGGGAGACACACACAGATCTAGAGAGCGGGAGGCATTACCGGAGCGCGCGCTCGGCGAGCGGCGGCGCGGGCGCGGGGGGAGGCGGTCTCGGGAAACCCTAGGGGGCCTCCTCCCAACTCCTCCACTAGCGCTTGCACTACCGCACTGCTGCTGCTGCCTCCGCCTCCGCCTCCACCACCCCCCCTCCCCCTTTTTTGAGGAAGGGGAAAGACGACGAGCGCTTGCGGTTAATTAGCAGCAGCGGTGTGGCACACGCTGGGGAAACAGCCGAAGCGAGCGCCAGTGCAGAGGAGAGGAAGGACGGGTGCGCTCGTGTCAGGTCGCGGGCCGCGGGTCGGGTCGGGTCGCGCCGGACCCGTCAGTGACTGTACGGAACGAGAGGGGCACGCGGCTGTGTCGATGACAGCGTGGGGCCCGTGCGGGGATACGGGCGTCGTCGCTGATGGCCCGGGTGGGTTCAAGATGGCGACTAAGAGCAGGTACAATAGCCCAGCTGTAAACATATTTTAATGGGATAAAAGATGAGAGAGGAGCAGCGGGCTACAGATCTGTAGCCAGCTGCAGCGCGGACTCCAAGACGCAATGTGTGTATGACAAGTGGGACCATATATTAATAGTATAGTAAGCAACTATTGTATGAATTGGCTATTAGATTGGCTATAAATGAATTGGAGCTGGTAGTGGGCTATACTATTAAACTTGCTCTAATCGACCATTAAGGATCGGACGGCCGGGCCCGGGATGTCAGAGTGTTTGGTAACTGCGCCTCGCGCTCCGTTGCTCCCCACTCCCCCAGCGCCCAGGGACGTTTCGGCTGCTGATTGGATCACTCTTGCCTTTCTTTTTTTTCTTTTTTTTCCTCTATCTCTCTCTGCGTGTGTGTGAATTGGATCAGTATCGCCTTGTGTCCCGTGCGCACCACGCGATCAACCGGAACCATGCAGATCCAGGGGCGGATCCAACGTGGGTGCAGGGGGGACTCAAGTCCCCCCTACACCCACAAAACCCATGGATACCCCCCTAAGCCCCCCCTTCAATTTTTTCACCATAGTTAATAAGATAGGAGATGCTAAAGGTCTTATAATAGCATTTTAGCATAGTTTAATACTGAGATTATGTGTTTATATCGGTGTACTCGGTATGTTGAGTCCCCCCAACTTTTTATTTCTGGATCCGCCCCTGTGCAGATCAGCACTCCTAGTACGTGCCTAATCCAATGCCATCACCAAAATCCAAGAGCTGGGCTGGCTGAACATGGCTGGGGAAATGGCTGCCCTTGTGCTACTGCTAGCTACAGCTACAAAGCGGTGAAGCCGTGCAGGTGGACGAAATAATGGCGCAAACGGATGAGGACGGCGGGGTGGGTCGCCGTCGCTGTCGCTGTCGAGGCCGTCCCGTTTTGGTTAGGCCACTCCGACTCGTAAAAAGGATAGGGAAACGGGTCAATGGGCGCCGCTCGATGCAGCAAACAGGTCACAGCGGTGACGCAGCGTGCAGCACTCGCGATTGCACCAACGGGTACAGCACAGCGACACACCCTACCGGCCTACCGGAATCGATGGCTCAAAATTGGTTCCGCTTATGGGGCGCACGCGCCAGTGCGTGGACCCAGCACCCACGGCCTCACCCTTCTCCCCCCCGCTCTCACCGAATGACATCTGGGCCCCACGATATCCTCAGGCCCACCGCTCAGTCACACACCACGCCCGCACGGCCGTGACCGGATGTTTTGCCCTGTGTATACAGGACACTGAACAGACGCGGGGGCCCCACCTGGAGGGCCGTACCGAGAACGCAGCCAGGAGTCGCTCTGCTGGGCCCGCGGACCGAGGCCTGCGGCCCGTGGGGCCCACGAGGCAGGTGTGTGGGTGTGGGGGCCCTTTTTCGCGCATCGTAGCGCCAGGTCGGTCACTGGGCTGCCTCGGGCCCCCCCCCGCGGCGACTAGAATCGCCCCGGCCTTCACAAAGGCAAAAGCCCCTTCGGCCATCGATGCAGCTATACCGGCTATCGCTCTCGCTTGCAGCAATGCAGCTGCAGAGCTGCAGGCAGTATTGGGGGTGTACACTACGAGCCAACTGTATGATGCTACTCCTTTTGTGCTCCTTGCTACATTGATAAATTAATAAAGTAGCCAGTGCTTATATAGTAGTACTATAGAATTTTGTTTGATGAAAGTGTTCTACTCCACCCTAGAAGCTTTTGGTAGGATAGCGATACGCAGAATAGTTCAGTCGCTAGGATGGACTACACAGTCCGGAAATACTGGATCATTCTGCTAGGGAAATAAAAAAAGGACACGTAGGGTGGTAACCCAGTGAGAATTAAAGCGGGAGGTAATAGATAGTACTCCCTCCGTCCCACAATATAAAGGATTTTGAGTTTTTGATTGCAGCGTTTGACCAATCTAATATTGAATGGGACGTTTTCTAGTATAACTGCAATTTTTTTTGGACGAAGGGAGTACAACTGCAACTAATAGAAATTTTAGAAAAGAATATGCAGAGCAACAAAGAAAAGACGTACTATAAGGTCAATGCAAAGGACTCAGGGTGTGTTTAGTTCACGTCAAAATTAAAAGTTTAGTTCAAATTGGAACGATGTGGCAGAAAAGTTGGAAGTTTATGTGTGTAGGAAAGTTTTGATGTGATTGAAAAGTTAGAAGTTTAAAGAAAAAGTTTGGATCTAAACTCGGCCTCACGTATTCTCCCTGCAAAAAAAAAAAAAAAAACAAGGAGTCACGTACGCATAGGTAATATACATGCGCTCTCACATCCATTGTATTGATTACGGTTACATAAAGTCCAACTCAAATGTGTGTTTTGTGCTACTACAATGGCAGGACTTAGGGTGTGTATAGATCACGTCAAAAATAAAACTTTGATTGCAATTGGAATAATGAGACGGAAAAATTAAAAGTTTGTGTATGTAGGAAAGTTTTGATGTGATAGAAAAGTCGAAAGTTTGAAGAAAAAGTTAGGAACTAAGCTCGGCCTTAACACTTTCAACCCCCATGGTCTAAGGGTCCCTTTGAATCAAATGATTTATATAGTAATTTCATAGGGTTCAAATCATATAGAAAATTTTCCTATTTGGTTATTTGATTCAAAGGATTAAGGGCCCCTTTGAATCGCAGGGTAGAAAAAACGGAGGAATAGGAAAAACACAGGATTCTAATAGGGATTGAAGTGTAAAACAGAGGATTACAAAACACAGGACAAACATAGGAATGGTCGTTTGATTGGAGCACAGGAAAAACGCATGAATCGGATGAGAGAGATAGACTCAAAGGAAATTTTTCAAGAGGTTGGAGCTCTTGCTAAATTTCCTTCAAAATCCACATGCAATATGACATTCCATAGGAATTTCGTAGTATTTGGAAAGCTTCAATCCTTTGAATCAAAGGGCCAAATAAGAAAATTTCATATAGGATTTGAATCCTATGAAATTCCTACGTAAATCCTTTGATTCAAAAGGGCCCTAAAAGCATTCCAAATCTTATGAAATTTCTATAGAATGACACTTAGCATGTGGATTTTGAAAGAAATTTAACAAGAACTCCAACCTCTTGGAAAATTTCATTTGAGTCTAGCTATCTCATCCGATTTCTGCGTTTTTTCCTGCACTCTAGTCAAACGACCATTCCTATGTTTTCATGTGTTTTGCAATCTTCTGTTTTACACTCCGATTCCTGTCAGAATTCTATGTTTTTCCTATTACTCCATTTTTTCAACCATGCGATTCAAAGGGGCCCTAAGGGTGTGTTCGGCACCTCCTCTTCCCAAACCCTATCTCTCGTTTTTCGCGCGCACGCTTTTCAAACTGCTAAATGGTGCGTCTTTTGCAAAAAGTTTCTATACGAAAGTTGCTTAAAAAATCAAATTAATCCATTTTAGAAAAAAAACTAATACTTAATTAATCACGCGCTAATAGACCGCTCTGTTTTGCGCGCTACTATTCCTGGTTGGGAACATCTCATAGCGAACACACCCTAAGGCTCTAAGCCAAATTATAAGTACTTTTCCTTCAATCATAAGTGGCCCTATTCGGTAACATTGCTCTGCAGCTGTAACCGGTTGCGTTGTACAGCCAGTGTATCGATTTTTTTTTATCATGCACAGTAGTGGCTACTGTTGTGCAGCTGCAGTTTAGCTACATCGAACATACCAAGTGTTATTTGGTCTACAGTGACTAATGCTTTTCATTTTCTATCGACTTTTTTCAAACGGCAAAATTCAAACGGAGTATCAACTTTTCATTTTCTATCGACATTTTTCCTCTAAATCTGTCAAGGGGTAGTAACTACAGTGACTAATGCTTCCTTTTTAAGTCAGTTTACTCATCTCCTAATGTCCTAAACCACAGCCAGAATTCCACATGATTTAATTTACAGAATCCATTTCAGCCGTAAAGAAAATCATGCGTTGAAAATGCGACTGCAAGGGAAGAAAACGTTCTTTTTCCCCCTGGGATGATCAGAACTGTAGAGGGACCCGCTCGGTCTCCATCCAGGACGGACGGACCCACCCACGGTCGCGCGACGTGACCGTTCGTTCGCGCACATGCGCCCAGGGGAGGTCCAGCCAGCGAGCCGAGCCAACGCCGCCGTCCCGCGCCCCTGACGCGCGGGCCCGTAACCCCCACGCCCCGCAGGCCGAGAGTGCAAGCGCCCGTGAATCTGCAGCGCGGGCCAAGAGAGAAGAGGGGGCCGCCTCCCACCACCACCACGCGTCGCGCGGCTCCCGCGGGCCTACGACGTGTGTCGGGCCGCTGGTGGCTCGAAACGGGGTGTTCCCCACGTACAACGACGGGCGGGCGGCGAGGCGCCGGATCCACGCCTCCACGAGGCGACTGACTGGTGGTGGATATGGCGGAGGAGGGAGGCGGCACCCGAGCGACCTCGCGCAGCGCACTGTGGCGCACGCACCGCGCCGTGCTGTTGCAGTGCTGCCTCCTCCTCATCCATATCGTCCTTGTCCTCGTCCATAATGCTGTGGAGGCCGCCGCCACCCGCACATGGGTTTTTGCTTCCACAAATTCCTATGGCCCCCACCGCGCCATAAACTTTAGCTAGCCGTCGTGCGATATGATGCCCCGCCATGGCTGCTCCTGTTTTCCTCCACGATTCTGATCGGCCGCTTGCTCAGGAGGGAGAAAATCAACGGAGTGAAATCAACGGCAGCAAGGATCAAATGCCAACATGCCATGTAGCTATAGCACCAGCGGCGTCAGTCATGGGCGCGCAGTGGAGCACTGTGCGATTCGGCTTCGCTCGTGCCGTGGCTCCAGACTGACTGATCAATGTAGGCCTGCATGTTTACAGGTTGTAGCTGATGATCTAATCCTTGCTGGGTAACGAGCTGACTCTATTTAACAGAGGCAGCATGGCAAACTATTACCAAACCTGAAAAAAAGATCTCGAGGGGCCAAGGCTAAACCCCTGTAGGCTGTCACTCTGTCAGCTAAACACACAGGCCCGGGGCCGCATGGTGACAGCCAAACACAGGGTCGACGAGAAAACTCACCCACAAGCACACAGGCGTCGAACAATTATCGCAGGCACCAACAGTTAAAACCCGTGTCACTCACGCCCTCACGCGCGCAAAGCACTGACGCGTCGTGTGTGGCCGCGGCCTCGACGCCAACTGTATACGATCTGATGGGACAGGACGAAGAGGGGAGGGGGAAAAAAGGGGAAGAAAACGATAGAATCGCCTCAAAAGGCAAAGGGTTGCCGAAAACGGGAGAGAGCCGAGGGAGGGTGGGGGACGACGACATGGGCAGGCATACCTTGATGATGATGGGGACGGCCATTCTCCAACTGCAGCGCCATGTCGAGATCACCGATCGTTCATGCGGCGCGCGCTGGAAATGGAGCGGAATTACCGACCCGACTGGGTTGTCTTTCTCCGTGAGCAGGGGGTAGCTAGGGGAAGAAGGGTGATGAGAGATGGGGGCGGGAGCAGTAGCGTGATGGGAGGTGTGAGAGAGCTGAGGCGCGCGTGGTCTTATCGGGTAGTAGTAGCAAGCCAGCAACAGCTAGTAGCTGCATGTTACCACTGCACACCGCAGCAACGGCAAGCGAAGCAACTGGGAGAAGAACCGGAGAGAGGGAGAGAGAGAGGTGGTGGGTGGGACTGGTCACGTAATCGAAAGATATTGCTGATGCGTGCGCCAAGATATGCCCAATTATTGCAGCCGGTGAGATGTGGCGATAGATGGTGGTACGGGCACGATTAATACGTGCCAATGGTGCCATGTATTCTTGTCTTCTGCTTTCGATGATTCGTTCATTGTTGTGTGTGTTGCGTATGATAGCTTGGTGAGAGGCGCTAGCAGTAGGTCATCCCCCTCCTGCCGATGGTGCCCATGATTGGACGATTAAACAAAAACGTGGTTGCTATACAAAACTGGTTATGCGATGTATTGAAATGCCGAAAGAAGTCAGAGCAAGCACAATAATAACATGTTATAGGTAGCTACAAACACATATAGAAATGAGAGAGAAAAACAAACTATTACATATTTATAGTTAAACTGTAGTACATGCTTCAATATGTGTATAAGAGATGGACCAAATATTAATGATATAATATATTTATATAAAACTATTGTATATATAGGTTATCAAAGTATAAGTATATGATGTGTTAATTTTTAGAGCTTATCCTATCGAAGAAACAAGGCTAGAGTGCATATCATCTAAGGTGGCATCTACCTCGTCTAAACAACCACTATTGATTATCCGAAAGGGTTTAACGTCGCCGTAGACAACCAAACTAATGACCTAGCGGAAAGGGACAAACGAAAGCTGAGACTGTTTCCAAGCTCATCCGTTTTGTCGCCATTGATTGGTCGATTTGGAGTCTGACATCCTTATGTATGCCGGTGTTTTGGCCTCTTTGTGGACTGCAGATGTGTCATCGACTTAAAAAAAGGGCACAGTGTACGTGGTGTTTGGCCGGATCCAGAGATTATATTCTAGTCCCTGTCCCATCGAAAGTTTGACACTAATTAGAATGATTAAACGTAGACTAATAATAAAATTAATTGTATAAATAAGAGCTAATCCGCGAGACAATTTTTTAAGCCTAATTAATCCGTAATTAGCACATGTTACTATAGCATCACATAAACTAATCATGAATTAATTAGGCAGAATAGATTCTCTCGCGAATTAGTCCATGATTATGAAATGGGTTTTATCATTAATCTATATTTAATATTTCTAATTAGTGTCCAGATATCTAACGTGACAGGGACTAAAAATTTTAGTCCTGATCTAAATTGAAGAAGCAGACTTTTAGGTCTCTCTCTCTCTTTCACTCTCTAGCCGGCATTTTGCTCTAATAAACTGTCACAATTTATTTAAAAATCATTTAAATATAGTTATAGTATAATTATATAGTACTTATATCATGGACTTATTTACTCTTGATGTTGTTTTTAACAATTCCGAAAAACAAAACAAGGTGTGTTTCAAAAGTAAAACAAGGTGTGCATTGCCCAGACTTGAAAATTCAGCCCATAACAAACAACAAAACCAGCCCACCAAAATAGAGCCGAAAGTGCCAAAGTGGCGCTTACTCAAAAGGAAAAGGTCCACTTCACATTCCTCGTATGAGGCTCGAGTTACAATATGTCCCTCAAGATAAATAGTCGGGAAAAAAATATTTTTTAGATAATGGAATAGAAAAGATAAAATATATAAAAGTAAAGGAGATTGTATGTTAAAGAAAATGAGGAAGTACTACAACACAAAACCTTCGCATTAGTAACCAAACACATACCCTCTCTATCCCAAAATATTACAATCGTATCATAATACAACGAATCGGATGGAGGTTCTACTTAGATTCATTGTATTATGATGAGTCTAATCTATTATGAATTACAACATTTTGGAATGGAGGGAGTATAGAAAGACGATGAGAAGGCCTTGCCTTTCACTGAGCAAGGCCTCCATCCGACTGGCCGCCCACATTACGATGATCTCCAACACGTTGCAAAGAGCGGTTTGCAAAGGGACACGTTCATGCCTAGCTCTTGCTGTTGAGCCATCTCCTGCCTTGAGCCGGTGCTGGGCCGTCTGTGGGACGACATGAGCAGGTCTCTCGCCGTGACCCGCCACGCGTAGCAGCCGTGTGGATTGAGATCCGGTGCAGTTGATACTACTACCTCAACTTTAGCTGTCGCTGTACGTTTTGATCGTTGGATTGATGAAGTGAAAGGCTCAGATCTGCTTGCAACCCTGTTGCACCTCTGACGCCACAGCAATCGCTACAGTAAAGACTCCCCTACAGTAATTTGTGAACAGTATTTTGCAGCTATCTGAGCCGTTGGTTTTTGATCCATCCACCGAACCGCAACTGCTAAAGTTGCAGTTGTTACTGCGACCGCACCGGATCTCGATCCCAGGCGTGTGCGGAGCCATGGGAGAGAAGGTCGAGGACACCCACCTGGGACATGATAATCAATTGTCACTCTCGTCTGATACTTCGATCGGAAGTATTATTCGGAACCCACCGAGCGCGCACGGGTGCCGCGTCGTCACTCATCAATCTCGATGAGCGCTCAGAATCGAGAGGAAAGGGGGAAGAGAGGGATGGCAACATGCGGGGCCATTGTGAATTTTAACCGGTGGCCCACTAATTTGTTTATCCTTTTATTTTCGTTTCTAGTGCCACGTAGCACTATGAGTATAAACTAAAATCGGTTTCAACATTGCCTTAAGGTGTGTTTGCCACCCCTTTTCCCAACATCTTTCCCTCATTTTTCCCGCACACGTTTTCCTATCATGATTATAGATAAGGCATATCTCATATCCTACGACTTATGAAATATATGGATATGGCATACCTTCATGTACACAGATTGTTCCCGTGTACGTTGTAGGAATCTGTTGCAAATTATGGAAAATATCTCCACGAGTCAAGTGATTTCTAAAGCCCTGCCCGGAGGGGATAGAGTTTCTGTCCAATGTCTCCGAGTCTTACTTAGAGATCAAGATGATCCACGGTATAAAAGGAACCCCCAGGGAGAGGTGCAAGGCATCGAATATCATCGTCAACAAACCCATCATAGTTTACGAAGCCGGAGTATGCGGAGCCAAGTCGTCGGGAGATCTCGTCGAGAACATCGACTACGATCTTATCGGTATCGTCAGTTTCGTCTACTTCCATTGTAATATGTGGTTTTTCCATATCAATCTCATATAAACTGGAGTATGGCTATTACTTAGTAAGGGGTTCGAATCAGTATAATCCTTATTCTCTGTTTGCTTGATGTAGTATTACGTAGATCCTCGTTCCAACGTACCCCAATACCCTAATCATCTGATCTACGAGTATCACTCGTCAATATTTTCAAACTGCTAAATGGTACTTTTTTGCAAAAAGTTTTTATACGAAAGTTGCTTAAAAAATCAAATTAATTTATTTTTGAAAAAACTAATACTTAATTAATCACGCACTAATGGACCGTTTCGTTTTTCCTGCGTATTGTTCCGGTTGGGAAACACAGCCTTAGAAGGAACCTACTATATTTGCACAGGTTTTGTACGAGGGATGTGTTATTTTGCAGTTGAAGGATGTGACAGAAATTTGGCCCTTACACGAGGGACGTTAAGTGAACACTGGAATTTCCGTGGGCTGCGTCTTTCGATCCATTCAGCAGCATCACGAGCGGATTGGGCTGGCTAGCTGCTGAATTCTGCTGTGCTGTTGAATTATGCCAAGGACCCAGCCCTTGCTTCTTGCCCCTCAAACAAGAAAAAAGAAAAGAAAAGAGATCATCTCTCTCTTAAACTTAGAGTGTGTTTAGCTGGGAAAAAGAAAATTTTTGGGTGTCACATCGGACGTTTGACCGGATGTCGGAAGGGGTTTCTCGCCTGGAAACCGCGAGACGAATCTTTTGAGACTAATTAAGCCATCATTAGCACATGTGGGTTACAGTAGCACTTATTGCTAATCACGGACTAATTAGGCTTAAAAGATTCGTCTCGCGATTTCCCCATAACTGTTCAATTAGTTTTTCTTTTTATCTATATTTAATGCGTCATGCATGTGTCCAAATATTCGATGTGATGTTTTTGGGAAAAAAATTTAGGGAACTAAACGGGCCCTTAAAGGAAGCAAAACGTTTTCTATCTTTTCAGCGTAGCACTATTGCCTGCAGTTGCTAACCTCGGAATTTTGGACTATGCTACGAGACTACGAGCAACTTTTCTTGAAGTTTGTAACCCTCCGTCGGCCCATGTATATTATTGACAGACGACAAACAGAGCTCCAACGTACTCCACTATACACAAGTGAGAACTGATTTGCTAGCAACGCATGTCGTACGAGCTGGAGCTTGATGGACAGAGATTTGCATCGAGCTTTCTGTCTAATGTGCTGCATCGTTAACCTAGGCTAGCTGTCTCATGATTCACATTGTACTGCAAGTTGACACGAGAACAGGGACGGTTTCGACAGTCGAGCCAGCAACTCGATCAGCCAGTTCGACGTGGATACTGTCGAGGGGATTTGGCCGTGTTAGGCTTTTAATGAGCTTTTGCAGCTCTCTCATCACCCAGGGCCCTGCGTTGCCTTCGTACCAATTATTTGACAGTCACGAAATCACCCAGTGTTTCCAAGGTTTTCTTTCGACGCGACACCGATTCTGTTTGTCTCTCTAGCCCTTCGGCGGGGTTTTAACCCTTTTTCGCGCCTTTGCCCCGGGTTTGTCGCGCCGGCAAGTTAGATTGCTTCTGTTCGAGAATGATCAACGTGATAAGCGCCAGAATAGCAGCTACTTCCTCCGTCACACAGTACTTGTCTTTCTAGCATTTAAAAGTTGTCCCAAAATATTTGTCACTTGGAAGTACTATGTGTCACATCAACCATTTCTAATTAAAATTTCTTCTCTTTCTACCCTCAAATACCATCTCACATCCATCTATACATTAGTTACTAAGGGGTATTATAGTTTTTTTCTCTTAAACTTAGTACATGCTAAACAATCTAGAATTAATGACATGTATTTTGGGACGGAAGTAGTAGCTAGCTAGCTAGCAATGCCCCATTGTCACTCAACGAACCATCACCCGGAGTATATACATAAATTATTCATGAACTTCATGCAAAACAAGGCGAGTATGCTTGTACATCGGAATCGATGAGTACTAGCCATCAGCGCCTGATTCAGTGAAACGTCAAGTTATACGCTGTGGAGAACAAAATGAAGTTAAATCATCGAAACATTTGAAATATATATAAAACATAGTAAAAGAGTGTCTTTGAAACATTTCGCTCTCATGTATATATGAAATATCAAATTTTAACGGTTAAAAAGCATCTTCAAGCACCGCAACATCCGGTGAAAGAGAGGAATTGAGATCACTTACAGTTGCTACTACGACTACAATTTTAGCACAGGCAGAATCGGTGAAAGAGAGGAATTGAGATCACTTACAGTTGATCCTACTTGCGGTATGCAAGACGCTACACCGACGCGGTTCAGTAGCACAGGCAGAAGCACTGGCATGCCTAGAAGGCATCCGACTGGAGATTGAATGGGTGCATATGCCAACTATTCTGGAATCTGACAACACGGATGTTGTGGCTAGCTTTACAATGAAAAGCTCATCAAGATCGATGTGGGAAAGAATAATTACGCCGTGTTTAGTTCTAAAGTTTTTTTTTCAAACTTCCAACTTTTTCATCACATCAAAACTTTTCTACATACACAAACTTCCAACTTTTCCGTCACATCGTTCCAATTTCAACCAAACTTCTAATTTTTGTATGAACTAAACACAACCTTAATCTCTGGACTAAAACCAGCGAGCAATAAGTGAAAGTGATCCACATAAAGAGAGACTCAAACAAAGTAGCTCATGCTTTGGCTCAACTGGCACTTAGTTTAGGAATCTGCTCATAGTGGAGATTGTGTGCCCCAACAGAAATTATTGAGTTATTGAACTAGAAACGTAATCCAAATTCTAGTCATTAATAAATTCTCTCTTTACATTGAAAAAAACATAGTGTATATGTATTTTATCAGAATAATATCATATGTTTCTTGTTGTAAAGATTTATTTGCAATAAATATAACAATATAATTGGATCGAACATCAGACGAATAATTTAGAAGGGAAAAAAAATTAAGCCTTACGAATGAAGCCTTATATTTTACACGCAACCTCTTATACCATACTAGTATTACATCGAGAGAAATGAAAGAGAGAGCAACACGTCCAAGCAGCATACTCCCTCCGTCTCAAAAAAAAAAAAACAACCTAGATGGTGTGGAATTGACACCACCTAAGACAATGAATCTGGACATGAGGTTATCCACATTCATTGTTCTAGGTGGTGTCAAATCTTTACCCAGGTTGCTTTTTTTTTTTGACGAAGGGAGCACGTATATAGCATCTTCAATAAAATTTTGTCGCTTTATCTTGCAATAAGCTCTGTATCTACACAATATTCCATGGTTAGCCTATTGTGGTACATTACGGAGTAGTCCCTTCGTCCAAAAAAAACTCAACTTCTAGAGTTTGAATTTTGTCACACAAAAAACCAACTTCTACCATCCTACCTATCCTCAGCACGTAAAATAAGAAGTTTTGTCCCTTCAATACCCTTTACTTAGCTATCACTCTTATTACTTTTTTCAATGAGTAAGGACATTTCAGTTATTTTCCATCTCTACTATTTTGTCTTGGGATGCTAGCTAGGATTGGCCTTTTTTTTTTTTTATGGAGGGAGTATACTGTACTGGCACTGCTTGGGATGTAAAACCCGGGCGGGACCCGGCAAGAATTAGCCGGCGAATGATGGCACGTACGTACGATGCCAGGGTGTGCTAGTGCTAGAGTTTCCACTCCAAAGGCCTCAGGCTTTTTGCCCGTCCGTCCGTCCGTCCATCTGCGTTGGAATGAGAGGGGGTGAAAACGCCGCGACACAATGATGAAGCGATCAGAGTCCGGACACGACGCTGCGCAGTGCGCGCGCGCGTTCGCTTGCATGGGGATGATGGTGCCTGCCATGGTGTTGGTGGAGCAGCAAGTGCACGTCGATCTCCCCTCCCTTTCTGCTCTGAAGCGTGCAGGGACGTCGAGCGCGCGTGTGGGGGGTGCTTTGTCGCGCGCACGTACGTACCTTTCAATTCCGGCTCGTAAATTGTTTGGCTCACTGCCTGCCATGCATGCGTCGTGGTAAAACAGGCCAATTGTTACTGTTACAAATCGTGGAGAGAGAAAGAGGCGTGCAGCATACCCATTGGCATACGACTTAGATCCATCATCCATGGATACGATAATTCGTATCTCTGAATCTATTTAGCATAGTTCTAATTTTAGCTTCATCTAAAATGAGAGTAGAGCTGTGTAAAACATTCTTATAAAATAAACTAAATAGATGGAGCTGTGTTTAAACTGCTATATAACTTCACTTCAGACCTAATTATTGAAGTTAAATTTAGAAATTAGAGTTTTACTTAAATGGTCCTAGAGGTAATGAAATCGCCATCCTTTCCTCCCAATACGAAAACCGCTTCTTCGTGTGCGTAACCACCAATAAAGTAATTTATGCTTAATTCACTCCTGCCGTCAATCCATAATTATGCAAGCATGATATGCTGCAAAACATGAACATATTACTGGTCCTCGGAATCTGGAAATTCTTCTCCGATGTTACTACAAAGGTTGGGAGCAAATACACGATCTAGAATACAAAGGTTGGCATTGCCTTTTTTCTTCTCAGGATCCGTCTGCGCGTCCTCTTGATTTTCCGGCCGGCGAAAACAATCCTCTCGCTGTTCCCGCACCCGTGATATACCCCACCATCGCACGGTGTACCGTGTGTACCGTGTACGGCGCCTGCTCGGCAGGTTGGGCCACCCCGCGTTAGCCGTAGAGGCCCATCTGTTTCGCCGTGGCCTTCCTCGCGCGCTGGGCCCCTTTCGCTGCGCAGCCGCAATGATATGCTGCGCGCCGCGGCCTACTAAGCTTAAATCACTGTGAATCTTCGATTTACCCTAGGGAGAAGTATTAGCGAGCACTGTTGTTTTCTGTCCCGTCTCCTCTAAAAGAGAGGGAATTCTCCTCGTCGCGTTCGCGTATTAGGGGAAAAAAAGAAGAAGAAGGAGGAGGAGAAGAACTCTCTTCGTCGCGGCGTGCGTGAGTGAGTGAGTGCATGGGCATGGCGCCGAATATTCTTCCCAATTTCTTTACTCGCCCACTGTCCTGTCTGTCCGATTTGCCGCCGTAAGTGAGACCAGATCTCACCTACTCTCTGCCCGTTGCTCCCTGAGATGGATTATACTCATACTACTACAAAATGCTCTCTGTTTTTCTCGCTCCTAAAAGGAATGATAAGCAACAGTTCGACAAAATTGTTCTTTGCTCGGTTTTGAACCTTTTGGTTGAGTCGTTTGTGTTTACATACGGCCGAGTAGGAGGATAGGAGCACGCACGCTATAGCTTGTCGTTTCAAGCGAAAACTGTTAGTGTTTCACCGAAGAGGCAGGCAAGAAAGCGAAAGCGAATGATCGATCGTGCATGCATTGCATGCCTGGTCGCGATATGACAAATGTGCGTGGGGCACCCAGTCAATTGCTGCTTGTAAGTGGTGAACAGGGGATGCCCAGCGTGGGCATCCCAAACGTGTGCAGTGTGCATATGTAGTAGACATGTAGTGCGCGGTTCTGGCCAGAACAGGCCATGATTGCACGGTAAAATAGAACACGTTCGGCTCTGCCCCCACACGTCATGATTTGATACTACTGAGTGCAACAATAACCTACAGACAATGTGGGGAGCTTCCGCTCAGAATTTTAGAGGGTATAGTAACTAACCCATAGTACAGTAAGTGCTATGGATTACTACGCCTAGATTAATGCATGGACCCGTTTTTTCATCTTAACCACTCAAGCAAAGTTTTCATACATTATTGTTGAGTATTGTTTAGTTCTTTTTAGGTTATTCGTCGGATTATTAGCATGATTTGTTTGTCCATTCGACAAATATGTTTACTGACAAAACTTTCTTTTGTTGTATTACTTATACCAATTGTTAAATTTATGAGTGAAGTATATGGACGGTCCCTAAACTTGTGTAGGTGTGTCATCTAGGTCTCTGAAATCCCAAAATGCATTTTTAGATCCCTAAACTTGTCATGTGTGTCATATAGGTCCTAACCGGTTCAAACCGGCTCCATGCGCTGATGTGGCATTGCCATGGTGGCACCTACGTGTCATTGAAATCCACATGTCAAGCATATATAGAAAATAAAATCAAAAACCATATTTTCTCCTCTTAGGTAAACATAAAAAAGACAAAAAATCTAAGGTAGAGAGGAGAAAATATGCTCTTTTTAATTTTATTTTTTCTATGTGACTGACACGTGGCACGTAGATGCTATCGTGACATGCCACATCATCGCATGGAGCGGGTTAGAGCTCCTCTGGACCTAGATGACACCTCAAGACAAGTTCGAGGACTCGAAAATGCATTTTGAGAGTTTAGGGATCTAGATGACACGCCCACACAAGTTTAGGGACCGCTCATGCACTTCACTCTAAATTTATTTACCAAAATATTTAGTTCGTCCCTATAATCAAGTAAATCCAGAGCAATAATCAGTTTTTAACCGAACCTACAGAGTTGTTATAATAGATGTATAAGGTAGTAGAAGTAGAGTCGGACTCTTATTTTTAACATTCTTTCAAATAGAAAAGCAAACATGTAGCATAGGCCTAGCCGGATTGAGGGTTGTTAATTGAAACCCTGATACATTATAATTATGCTCGATTAGCGATGAACACTCGTAATGGGCGCTCAAGATATAGGTTCGGGCTAAATCTCATTAATAAATATCATATCTTGGTCATCAACTTCTGAATCTTTCGTGGTGTTCTTCTATGTTTGGCTTTTAGGGTCTACACTCTCTGTGTCAAAATAATCCAGTACTAAAAACAAATATGGACATAGCTGTGTTCAAAATTATCCTTAGGATCAATCTTTTTTTAAGGCAAAACGACTATATTGGTGTCCGTTTTTTTAAACATACAATATTACTACCATATCTCCGTCCCATAACAGATGTCGCTTTGACTTTTTACTTGCAACGTTTAACCATTCGTTTTATTTGAAAAAAGCTTGTGGTGGTTGTCCGAGAATGATTTCATCAAATCGCTGCGAGATTTCGGCCTCATTAATACGGGAGATTTCACTGTTCTGTCGTGCCAGGAAGAAGCAGTTTCTTGAAGACTAGAACTTGTAGGGCCTGCAGCTAGGATTGCAATTAAGCATGCCGTTCCTCTTCATTCTTCAAAGAGGCACGCGGTACAAAAATTCCACCTTCAAGCAGCCGGTTGACTTTTCTACAGAGGGAAAATTTTCCCATGTCATAGATTGAGGCCAAGTTTAACTCCAAACTTCTAACTTTTTTATTACATCAAATTTTTTCTACACACAAACTTCTAACTTTTCCGTCACATCGTTCCAATTTCAACCAAACTTCTAATTTTGACGTGAACTAAACATACCCTGAATCACACTCCTGTTTGAAACAGATTGTACACCGAAATATTCTTACAAAACTACTCCCTCCGTCCGATAATATAAGAGATTTTATATGGATGTAATGTAACCTAGTACTATGAATCTGGACAGAGGATGTTACGTCACATCCCTCCAAAATCCGTTATATTATGGGACGGAGTGAGTACTAATACTATCCAGATACTTCTAACTATAGGAATAAAATAAATATTTATAAAACAAACTTAATAAATACTGCCTCCGTCCCAAAATAAGTGCAGCCGTGGATATCCGTACCCAACGTTTGACCGTCCGTCTTATTTGAAAAATTTGTGAAAAATTTAAAAATATTTAGTCACACACAAAGTAGTATTCGTGTTTTATCATCTAATAGCAATAAAAATACTAATCATAAAAAAATTTTAAATAAGACAAACGGTCAAACGTTGAATGTGAATAGTGCAAAACTGTACTTATTTTGGGACGGAGGGAGTACAACTTAATTATAACATGGGTTCTAAACTAAAATAATACATTAGAAGAAAGTTTGGTTAGACAACGTATTTCAGATACATGGAGTAAATAATCTGTAATAATAATTTGGTGAAGTGGCTAAAAACAAGAGAATGGTAAATAAAAAGGGTGTTTTAGCAGCAGGTCGAACCGCACAAGGCGGTCGGCAGTGCTAGTGGAACCATGGCAATGCCGACGGGTATACGTGCACCAGCGTACGGTCCATCGGAGGCCATGCCAAAGGCATGCCTTGGTGCCCAGGGTGACGGAAGGGCGAGGATATGATTACGTGAGAAACCAGACATGTCAAAGAGAGAAGCATTTGAATTCATGAATTCATGTAGGACTTGTTGTTTGAGGTCTAAATTAGTCTTACCAATATTTAGTAATTTCAATAGTGTTTAGTGTCTATTTAGTTTGAATCTAAATTTTGACATGCCTAAGAAAATATGCCATTTCAATAGTGAACTTAGGATATTTTGGCTACAATCCAAACACAACTTTACCTTACCAAAATTAGTCATGTTAAAACTTGCCAAAATTTGGCATTGACAAAATTTGATAAGACATATTTAGGCCACAAACCAAACCAACCCGTAATCACGCGGCACCCTATGGCCCTCGCCTATCGTGTTATGCAGGATGCGTAGCAAGCCGTCGGAGGTGGCCGACTAGCCGGCCCCATAAGATCAAGTTTAATAGTATAGCCAACTACTTACTCTAAATCATCTATAGCCAATCTAATAGTCTATTCATACAATAGTTATTTATAAACCATTAATATATGGTCTCACCTCTCACATAGACATAACGTATTGAAGTTCATACTGCAGCTGGTTACAAATCTGTAGCCCGCTTTCCTTCTTTTTCTTGTCTTCTCTCCTCCACATGTGCTTATAGCTGACTTGCAGCCTGCTATTGTACTCACTCTAAGAGCAGGTACAATAGCAAGCTATAAGTATAAGCCAGAACCACATATCGAGAACAAAAGAGAAGAGAGAAAAGAAAGCGGGCTACAGATTTGTAGCCGGCTGTAACACAAACTCCAAGACGATACGTGTGTATGAGAGGTGGGACCTAGTATTAATGGTGTAGTATATTTTTATAGTTGACTATTGTATGAATGGGCTTTTAGATTAGCTACAGATGATTTAGAGCCAACAGTTGGCTATTGTCGAGGAGTGATCCTATGTAGCGGGTGGTCGTGAGACCCCCTCTTTGTGAATTCGGCCGGGGGAGATGGCCCGATGATCGAGAGCCTACTTCCACTTAGCGCTCAACCACTAAATCGTTCTCGTGGCTGTATGGGAGACCAAGAATTATACAGGTTCGGTCCGCTATCGAGCGTAATACCCTACTCCTGTGTGTGGGATTATGATTAACTTTTACAAGAGGTCTTGAGCTCTGGAGGGAAACCTAGCTGTTCTTCCTCCCCAGCTCAAGCTGTCTGAGAGTCGTCCACTTTCTCGGTGGGTGAGGTTCTCCTTTTATAGTTCAAGGGGATACTACATGCACCGTCCATACCTACCCCTCCATGAGAGGGGGACCCACCCTGCTTGGATTAGACCGCCATTCGTGCCTTCAACCGGAAGCAAGGTGGCCATGCGTCCTCAGGTGGGGCCCAACGCCGTCCCCCGCCTGACACGGGGGACATCCCTGTCATTCCCCTTTAAATGCATGGAGACTTTGGTGGCTCACCACGCGCGGAGGGCGCTCCTGGCAACGCCTCGATGGGACAGGGAATACCTGCCCCCACTCCGTCTGACGCAGGGCGGGACGTGGGGGCACTGCCGCCTGTCCAATCACCTGTGACCGATCACACCCGACTGTCACGGGTCAGCCGGGTGGCGCCGCACGTTCACCCACACCACATTAAATGCGGTGAGGGACGGTTAGGGTACCGCGCATTAAAGGCCCTAAGAGGCGCCTTCCGGCCCGCTCGCTCTCCGTGCCACGCGGTGGCCAGGCGAGGGCCTCGGGGTAGCACGCCTCGAGAACTCGAGGGGTGTGACGTGGGACCCCGAGGCCCCCTGGCCACCTGAGCGCTATCCAAGGGGCGGGGGGAGGTGAGGCCACGTGACCACATGACGAGATGGGAAGGATACTTCCCTTTACTGTGCGTACCCCCGGGCCTATATCACCGATAGCTATACTATTCAACTTGCTCTAAGGCCACGGTGATGACACCGACCCCGATGTATTATGAGCTGCCATTAACCTTGCAGGCTTGCCAATGCCAGGTGGCATGGTCGGATGGTGTTGGGCAGCGATTTCTCTCTCTCTCTACTATACATTAAGGGTTTAATCCCTCCTAGGAATGAAAAATAGCTTCTAATGTACTCCATAAATGAATTAATGTCAATTTCATGTTTATTCCATTTAGTTTTAATGGGTTGTGTATTTGTCATTTCATTGTCTTTTTCCAATTTATCATGCATTTACTTTTGAACTGTCGAGGCAGCTGTAGCTTCGTGCCTACTAGTACCTGATCCGCACCCACTCCTTGTCCCCTTTGGCATCGAGTGCACCACCACCACTCCACCTTGTGACACCATATGCTGCTGTTAATTAGCAAGGATCGTCCTCCCTAGCATCATCCCTCCCTCCATCTCACTGATATTTGCCGAATTCTTCACTGTCGTTGCCTTTATCTCCAATCTTTTTAACTTCGATGAGTTCTTCACAAGCTCCTCCTCTCCTCTCAAGCCTTCGGTAGTTTGCATTACCGGATCCACTACCATTGCCCCTGCCACCTATTACGTACCGCCCTTTGCCCACACCACACCCACACCCACAACCCCTCATTCATGCATCTCCGGTTGTGTTGTTGTTGCTCTCTCATCTCCACTACCGTTCCTCCGCCACCTTGGTCTTTCCTCTAAACAGGGGCGGATCTATTGCCTGGCAACCCCGAGCAGCTACTCATGCTCGTCAATGGACATTAAAAGTCCATATAATTAGAAAATATGAAAGTAGAATTTCTATAGTAAATACTGGCTATAGGAAAGTTTGCTCAGACTCTACAATATTTCTAGATCTGCTACTGACGCTAAAATCGCCTACAACCCCCTTACCACCCTTCCACCGTGAGAAACCCCGTAAACCTAATATGGTGAACACTTGGTGAAGTTCAATTGTCGTCGACATCTAGGCCTCGTCAAGAATGTTTACATGCAGCCTTCACCATTTCTGGTGAGTTGTCTTGAACAACTCCCTTTAAAACATAGAATTGTGAGAACAAGAACAGTAAAAAAAGGAGAAATAAAATGACATGCTCATTGGACTCCTAAGAGAACTAAAAACATAGAAAAGTCTCTTAAGATGAAACTAATAGTTGTCCAACCCAGTTCTGTTTAAGACGCGGTCCTCGATTTTTTTTTAAAAAAAAATGACTTATGTGAAATAGAAATATTTACAAATAAGTCCTTGCCATCAACGTCATTGGCATCAATGACCTATCTGTAAATATTTTTTGTTATACATAGGTCTTTTTAAATTACAAGTAGGTTCTTTTTAGTAAAATTTTACAAATAGGTCCTCAATGCCTTGGCGCCATCATATTCGTTGGCATCGCGAAAAGGATTCATTTTCAGGATAAGTTTTTAGAGAGGTCTATTTGTAAAGCAAGTTTTTAGAAAGTCTAAATTGTAAAAGAATGGCCACAACAAGCTGATTTCACTCCATCCAATAGATAAGACACAATGCGCACGACACAAACAAAACACTAATACAAAACAACTTTGACCCTGCACGAGCGCAACGTTCGTCGAGCTAGACACATGTGAAAAAACCGCGCATGTGTTGATCTAATACTTCCTTATTCCATATGTAAGGATCAAGGGCATCAAATTTTATCCTCGAATATTAAGGATTGGAGAATATTACTTATCCCATCAATCAACTTCTCTTGTGCGCACGTCATGGATACCTGCATTTGCAGTGTTTCTAAAAAAAAAACTTCTCTTCAAAAAATTTGTCTTCCATTGCTAACTACAGGGGAGTGATACTTGTCAAATTTCTTCCCGTACTATTATTACCATTAACAACCCCACCGTTATATTAATTATAAGTGACACTATAGTAGTTGTAGTGTTTTTTTATCTATCTTTTTTTCTTCAAATTAAACAACCTGAATTGTGTTATTTGAGGATATATGGAGGGAGTACATGATGATCCAAGTGAGGGATGATCTGTCAAAGTCCAAACATAAGGACTTAGACCCTCCTTCTCATAAAATATTAACTTTTGAGGATGAATTTGGATTTTGTTTAGGTTCATTCTCATCAGTTGTTTTTTTATGGAGTACATTGTATTTCAGCACGTAGTGTTTTTGAATTCTCTTTTGCTGACCAACTAGAGAAAGGTTGTGTTTAGTTCAGCGCAAAATTTGGATTTTGGTTGAAATTGAAGATGATGTGACTGAAAAGTTGTGTGTGTATGACATGTTAATGTCCTGGTTTGGATACAGCCAAAGAAAAAGGGAGGAAGATGTTGAAAACCCAGTCGCAAGCCAGCCCTCCTTTCCCATATATCCACGAGCTGCGTCACAGTTGCAGCCAACTTTGCTATGATCCTCACACAACTTTTATGGCAACTTTGCTTCTACTAGTAGGCAAACCAAAGGGTAGGATGCAATGCAAGAGGTGCAGGTAGGAGGAGAGTATAAAGCGAGTAGTGTAGGCTCCATAGGCTTCGGTCAGTGCCTCAGCTGCTTCCCTCTTTGAGTTCATACTGCTGCGTTCCTCGAGAGGTATTCTGCCGCATGCATGCCCTTGGTGAAAAAAAAAAAACTTAGGCCTGTCCGCTAGCTGCGCTCTCTCGATCTCTGAATCTCTGGATCTGCAGTGCTTGGAAAGCTGGTGTTTTGGAGGAATTTCTTCCCCCCAGTGCTAGGCCAAATCTTGTGAATCTTGCTGTTGTCTGTCTCTAGCCGTTTTCACCCCCTCTTTCTCCTGAGAGCACAGAAAGTGACATTGTTGCTTAGCTTCAGTGACATTTTCTACTGGAGATGTGTCACCGCAAGGCAACAGATGGGGTACATTTCCCCGTGATCACTTGAGGGAATTCTTACACACAGGTATACTGAGCGCACGCAGACGCAGTACCACATGAGGACGGTAGGAAAATAATAGCGTTTTGTTTGCATCTAATTAGACTGTTGCATCGGTGGAAAATTCCTTTGCTCCCTGAATGCAACGCTGTAGGAAGGCTCCAAAACCGCAAAATAAAATCCCTCTTGTTGCCTAGCGAGACCCTGCTTGAAGAAATGGGGACAGAGCCACAGTAGTGGCATGGCATGGCATGGACTCGTTCCTGCCCATGCCTGCTGCGGCCATTTACAACAGTTTACGTACACCCGTCTACACACGCTAGAGCTAAGATGAGACTTTATTCTCATTCTTCTTCGACGGAGAGTTGCAACAACCAACAAGTGCAAGTGCATACTGTCGGTTGATTTGATAGGAGAGTATGACTATGACCAACTGCTCCGACGAGCCGGTAGCCCTGGTCTAATCTAAGAGCTGAATACTGATATGGATGAGATGAGATATATAAGAAAGCGGGCTGTAAACTTACAGCAGATTTAGACATAGAAAAAAATATGTGAGACAAACATATAGATAATATATTTATATTAAAGAGCTAACCACTATATAAGTGAGCTGAGAGATAGTCTATAAAGATCTATACAGTAAACAGCTGGCTGTATTAGGTGGTGTTTGGATACAGGGACTTAACTTTAGTCCCTATATTTAGACACTAATTTAGAGTATTAAATATAGACTACTTACAAAACTAATTATATAAATGAAAACTAATTCGCGAGACAAATTTTTTAAGCCTAATTAATCTATAATTAGAGAATATTTACTGTAGCATCACATAGACTAATCATGGGTTACTTAGGCTCAATAGATTCGTCTCGCGAATTAGTCCAAGATTATGGATGTGTTTTATTAATAGTCTATGTTTAATATTTATAATTAGTGTCAAAAACATCCGATGTGATAGAAAAGTTTTAGTCGATCTTATTAGCCTTGCTCTAAGTCGATTTGATTCGTGTAGGAGTAGTTATTACCAGTAGTTTACTGCTCCCAAGGATCGAACTCTCTCAGCTCTGACCTATTGTAGCTGTACGGAGTAGGTTTTTGTTTGCGTCGTGAGCTCATCCCTTCTCACATCACGCTCATTGTGAACGCAAACTGCCGGAGATATACACCTGGATGCTGGAGTAGAAGTATCTATTCTACGCATGCAATTTATTATTTCTGACCATGACCATGCACGTTAATTACTCGTATCTGCAGCACCAGCGTACTGTCCAAATAGATACTCCCTCCGTCCTAAAAAAAGACAAACCATAGGTTCTCGTGCCAACGTTTGACTGTCCGTCTTATATAAAATTTTTTTATAATTAATATTTTCGTTGTTGTTAGATGATAAAACATGATTAATACTTTATGCGTGACTTATCCTTTTAATTTTTTTTATAATTTTTTCAAATAAGACGGACAGTCAAACGTTGGACACGGAAACCAGGGTTTGTCTTTTTTTGGACGGAGGGAGTACGCAAATCAACTTGTCTCAGAGAAACTGAGATGTGATGTATGATCACTGTGCTTTCTCTACTAGTACTCCTACCAGGCTACCACTAGCGCCAGTCAACCCTTCGTATGGACGTTGTGGCCGTATACAGGTATACTCGTATATAGGAGTATACACATACGGATAAAAAAAAAGCTCAAATGTACTCCTACCGTTGCTAGCTAGAGCATCCAGGCTGTACTACGTATACCATCACAGCAAAATTTTACTGGCGATGTGCACAGAGCACCAAAAACATCCACATCAAGCCGTTGCGTCGTCTGCATGCCGTGAGCTAGCTAGGGCTAAAGCTACGACGACTACGCTCTGCGTGTACTTGGCTGCCGCTGGCCGGGTGCGTGGCCAAACATGGAAAAAGAAGCCATGGACGCCCAGCGAGTAGCAGTAACAAAGGCCTTCTTTAGGCTGTGTTTAGTTCAACGTAAAGTTTGGATTTTGATTGAAATTAGAGATGATGTGACTGAAAAGTTGTGTGTGTATGACAGGTTGATGTGATGGAAAATGACTGAAGTTTAGATCCAAACTTTAGATCTAAACACAGCCTGTTCGGAAAAAAATTTAGATTTGGTTGTCATATCGGATATGCATACACGCATTTAAATTAAATTACAGGTTCCGCTAGGAAACTGTGATATGAATTTATTAAATCTAATTAATCCGTCATTATTAAATGTTTAGTGTAGCACCACATTGTCAAATCATAACACAATTAGACTTGAAGGATTCGTGTCACAATTTACACGCAATCTGTATAATTATTTTTTTCCTACATTTAATACTCCATACATGTGTCTAAATATTCGATGTGACAGCATGAAAACTTTATTTTGAGAATTAAACAGGGCCTTGAGTGTGTCTATGGGGTGGTTGGTCGTCGTTGTTCTAACAGCAGCAATTGCGAGCAGTAAAAAAGGCTGTGGCCATGACATTATTTGGTAAAAGAATCCGGCGGGCAGAGATCCTCCTGGTGCGTGATACTAGCTAGCCGTTTTCTTGTGCCCACTGGGGGAGGCTGATGGCCGGCCGGCCGTTCGGCCGGCTGGGCTGCGTGTACTCGTACGTAGTACACAGTGACAGTAGATACAGAGAGATAATATTATGTTCATTGCAAGCTCCGCGGCGCCCCACATATATACTGGTCTGACGAGTGTCCGGCCATGCATTGCATGCATGCAGATCGTCGTCGTCTCCCCGGCGGCCAGTAGCGGAGTCAAAGGGCTTTGGCCGGAGCTGCGGCGTTTCTCATAATGGCTTCCTGCTGATGCTGATCAGGATTGGGTTTTTTTTTTTTTTTTTTTACTGGTGGACTGGTGTTTTGTGGTCTCTTGCTCTAGTAGTTGCTACTGCTGCTACTAGCCTACTACTACTACTTTTGTGAATGTTTTGAGATGTTTAGACGAGAAGCGTAAAGTTTTGGCGTGTCATATCGAGTATTATGGCTGTGTTTAGATCCAAGTTTGGATCCAAACTTCAGTCTTTTCCATCACATCAACCTGTCATACACACACAACTTTTCAGTCACATCATCTTCAATTTCAACCAAAATCCACTTTGCGCTGATCTAAACACAGCCTATATAGGATATCGTATGGGGTGTTCGGACACTAATAAAAAAACTAATTACAGAATCCATCAGTAAACGCGAGACGGATTTATTAAGCCTAATTAATCCATCATTAGCAAATGTTTACTGTAGCACCAACATTGTCAGGTCATGAAGCATTAGGCTTAAAAGATTTATCTCGTAAATTAGTCACAATGTGTGTAATTAGATATTTTTTTAGTCTATATTTAATACTTCAGACATGTATTTAAATATTCGATGCGAAAAGCTTTGTTCAGGTGGTGGTGAAATACTACTGGGGGGTGGTGACTTAATGTGGGCTGGATCTGATGGTGGATGGTTGGACCAGTGCATCCGGTTTGTCCCCTTCCATTTGTTCACTTGCATGCACTTCAGTGAAGTGTGTCGTGTGCTTTTAAACAGTGTCTTCACTGTTGGACTGGGTGTAATTGCTCTTTCGTGTGTGTACAATGCAAATAAGTACCTTCATCTGATTATTCAGATGGGAGTTAACATTTATTTGTACCATTTGCATGAGCGCCATTTAATTCTATCTAAAAAAAACAACACCGTTTAATTTGTACTGGATGGCAAGTGCTACCGGCTTGATGGATTCTCATTAATATAATTAAGATCATCTGTATTCTCTTGTACCTGTTTATGATTATCAGGGCTTGATTGTCTGAACAATTTACTACGGTATATATACGTCGAAGACACGTGACACGAGCAAGGAAAAAAATTAGAACCAGACTTTGATTCTTAAGCTAAAATTGACCAATGAAACATGAAAAATCCTGCGAAATGAGTGTAACTCAACTGATTAGCTTAGATTTTTTGAGATCAAACGTGCCCATCTTAGATTGAATTAAGTCTAGACTTGTAATAGGTGCTCACATTTACGACTAGTTATTCTTTTAGTGATAGACGGCATACTTATCGAAAATAAATTGTTTGTACTGACTTCATCGATCTTAATATATATATACCAGCCTAGATTTAGGATACCCTAACATGGATAGAGTGTGAGAGTGTGAGCACGTAACATGACGTTATGTGTTTGTACTGTCTTTTCTTTAAAAAGAATTCCTAAATTAACTGTAAAATTTAGTGTTAAAAAAATCTGAAAATGGCTGTGGATTATAACCCGAAGCTCAACCAATCAAATCTGACAGTACTCCTTTTCGTTTCATAAAAAAATATATATAGTACATAATGTGACACATCCTAATACTATAAATCTGAACGAAAGTCCCATAAAAAACTTTGTATATGATATGACACATTCTAATACTATGATTCTGGATATATACTTTCTGTTCAGATTTGTAGTATTATTGTATTAGAATGTGTCACATTCCGTATTAGTTTTGTTTTTTATGAAATGGAAGGAGTGATGTACTCTCTATTCGACACCTTTGCACTGTAAGGGTCCCTTTGAATCGCATGAATGAAAAAACGTAGGAATAGAAAAAACACATGAATAAGAAAAACGCAAGATTCTAATAAGAATGGAAGTATAAACAGAGGATTGCAAAACACACATGAATGACTGTATGAAAAACATAGGAATCGGATGAGAGATAGACGAAAAGGAATTTTTCCAAGAGCTTTGAGCTCTTGCTAAGTTTCCCCCAAAATCCATACAGGATTGTCTATTCAATATGAATTTCAAAAGGTTGGATGATTCAATCTTTTGATTTAAAGAGCATTCATAAGATTTTTTTTCTATAGGATTGAAATTCTTCAAAGTTCCTATTTTTCCTCTAAATTAAAGGAGTCCTACATGTTTCAGTGGTATTATTACAAGAACTTCCAAATAACTACTAGTAAAGAATAATGACAGGAAAGCATATGCTCTGTGATATATAAGTCCGCCAATGTCATTTTCGCATGACAAATTCTATAGGTTGAAGTTTGGACCTTTGACCGCATTTGTTCTAACATATCTGGAATTTTAGAAGCATGATATATTAGTGTACGTTGCAGGTAGACTGGGAAAATTTTCCACATATACTATTTCTTAGTATGAGTACTAGTACTTAGATAGTTAGATTGATCCACGTTCTAACACGCGCCATAACTATTGACCTGCGGGGTATATTGACATTAAGCTCGCTTTCTTTTCGCTCGTAAAGAAACTTTCCAAAGCATATGGCATGGTTTTTGAAATTAACATTATTCCGTGGTAGCAATGCAGAAACAAGAGTATACTACCTCTATCACAAAATATAAATACCTATTATAAAATGAAACACATCTAATTACTATGAATCCAAATAGATTTCTGCATTTATAGATTTATAGTTATAAGATATGCTCCATTCAATATTATAGCCAGAGTGTGAGTTCTTCTTCCGTTTTAAAATGTTGCTACCTAGTACTCTGTCTAAATTTGTTAGATTAAGAAATATCTCATTGAGGACTAGTAGCAATATATTGAAAGGGGGGAAAGTAGATACTCACACTGTTACTACACAAAATAGGCTCACTCTTTCCTACAACGGGACATGCGTTATTTGATTATTTCTCTCTTCGCCGTTCTGAACCCATTAAATTCTTCTAATGATGGCCGTATCTCGTGAGCGTAGGGTCGCTCAACCAGTGCCTCGCTAATCCTAGACATGCCCAACGATGCGCAGTATATCAACCAGAGAGAGAGAGGGAGTAGTATAAACCTACACCCCCTCTAGCGTTGCGAGAGAGAGAGAGAGAGAGAGAGAGGGGATGTTTTGAGATAGCACAGCTAGAAGCTTGGCTTCTCGCAACAAGTGCTGCATCTCTAGTGAGCGAGTGAGTGAGTGAGACAGCCTTGGCCTTGGCGTTGGTGGTGTAGCTCCAGCCTCCAAGCATCCATCCATGCTTACATAAGTCAGACAGGGAAGGAGGACCGGAAGGAGGAGGAGAGAAAAAGCGAAGCTTTGGTTCTTTCTTTGCACCACCGGTTGCCTCCGTTGATCTCCTTGTCGATCGCCGGAAGCAAACCGTTGTTGGTGATGGGCAGCGGCGGCGGTGGCGGCGGTGGCGGTGGCTGCGGCAGGAACGGCGCTGTGAGGCAGTACATCAGGTCCAAGGTGCCGAGGCTGAGGTGGACCAGGGAGCTCCACTGCAGCTTCGTCCAAGCCATCGAATTCCTCGGTGGCCAAGACAGTGCGTTTCTTCTTCTTCTTCTTCTTCCTTGCTCCTGGCTACCTTCTCTTCAAGCATGGCGTTTCACCGTGTATTTGTTTTTCTTTTCTCCCTGTGCATTCGTTGGTAGATTATTCTTCACCCTCTCCAGTCCAAGCCTGCATTCCATAGCTATTTATTTCCAGAGATTGCTCTTCTTTCAGTTATGTTGTGACAGCCATGTTTTCTGTTGCCCTCGGTTGTTTGTGTCTTTGATGTCGTCCTAGCTATAGCTTGTTCATGTTGATGCCTTCTTTTCTTCATGAGAGAACAACTTTCTCACAGTACCTTGAATTGTTTTCTGCCTTTCTGTTGCTTGTTACTCTTCGTCCTTTAGGAGTTCAGTATTTTTTTTTTTCCTAGCGATCTCTTCGTCAGGCTAACTTGTAAACTTGCTGGTTTGAATTGCAGAGGCTACACCTAAGCTCATTCTTCAGCTCATGGGGGTGAAGGGGCTGACCATATCTCATGTCAAGAGCCACCTCCAGGTTCTTATCCCTTCAGTCTCCTGCAGCCTTCTCTCTCTCTCTCTCTCTCTCTCTCTCTCTCTCCCAGAGAGCATGCAAATACAGAAATTTTGATTTTGTCCATTTATCCTTTTGAAACAGATGTACAGATGCTCCAGGCTCGGCTCCCATGGCACGGGAAGGAGATCAGGTGAGAGATGATTGTTTTTCTTCCATCATTACGTTATTTGGTTCTTCATCCTCCTAAAGTCAGAGGTTTTAATTTGCCTCCCTGTTCCCTGGGGATACGAGATGATAGTAGTTGTGGCAGCAGTAGTTGTTTTTCCAGTGTTATTATGTCAACGCTTTTTGTTGTTTAGTTGGAGTACATTGGTTATAATATTCAGAGGAAAAAGAAGGCTCATGTCCACAGTAGAATGAACATTCCAGTTTATTATTATTTTTTAACCAAATAGATGCCTTGTTGTTTGTGTGAGCTATTTTTCGGTGTTAATTATGTGGGGGCATCTCTAAACTCCCCTTGCCACATGCCTACTGCGCCATGCAACTAACCAGTCTTACCTTCTCATGGAGTCATGGGGTACCTTCATCATGCAAATCCTCTGTTCAAAAAGATAGGAAGATAGCTAGATATATGAGAAAAAGAAATTGTTGTTGCACACTTTAGATGTTGCTAATGGAAAGCCAAACCCCTTTCTTTCATTGTACCATCAGAGATGCAACCACAGCTGCAAAGGAAGCACTCATGTGGTGCTGATGAGCAAGTCCCCAGAGAATTCCTGTGCCCCCCTCTGAAAAGGTTTGGGCCTCAACTTTCCCAACTTTGAATTGTGTTCAAGTTAAAGACAAGCTTTTTGAAGGCCTAATCTTGACACAAAGTCACCTTTTCCCCTTGGGTGTCCATTTACTCTTTTTTTTGGGGGTCTTTGGATGAACAGGACCAGGATGGGGACAGAAGCCACATACAAAGGCATGCAAGGAAGCCAAGGAATCAGTGAGATGAGGACTACTGGCACCCAGTACTGCATTGATGATTACATGCAAGCCATGGCAATGGAGAGGAGAATAAAGGAGGAGGGTCTCAGATGGCAGAGGGATGCTGCTGCTGCAGATGGTGGTGCTGCTGCTTCCAACCTCCAAACCGTGGGATGTTCGGTGCAAGAATCTGACCCCTTTAAGGTACATCAGCTCAAAAGAAAAGTTAAAAGAAACATTGGGAAAACTTAATCAAAAGTATCACATTCTCTTGGAATATTAACTGGTTTCACACGCTGACTTACTCATTCTATTCAACCATTTATAAACGGATCTACTGCAATTTAGCTAAGCTCCTACGTACACATTGCATTTGTCAATTTGCCATGCAATATATTAGATTTTTATATATATCTGTAGGGCCCACTTGTCATACATGGATTTGGTCAAGGCGGCAACAAAGTAGTTTGTAAAAAATATTTTTTATTGGGCTGTGCATGTTGCATTGTCTTGACCATACCTATATTTTCTATGTTCCTGATTTTGAATATCTTAGGTTGTTTGACTACTGTACAATCCGTATCCTGCTGCATTTTTTAGAATTGTCAGTAAATGTTTGTTCCCTTTATCTTGTAGTAGTAATTTCAGAAGGACAAGGATGCACATGCACTGATATGAGAAGACTGCGAATATAGTCCTTAAAAGTTGAAACCCCCTGTCTTTAACAGTGATGACCCAAATAACTCCAGGCATTTACCTCACATCGCAGTAGTGATTTGTCATTTGTGGTAGTAGCGTTCTGCAGCCTTCAATTGAAAGCCTTCCATGTTGCACCCAGTAGAATTCACGCTGATAAAAGTGCAGACAGAATTAGCCCAATTAAGACTTCACTGTGGTTTACCTGAGTCTGAAAAAACTGCTTATATCCTACGGCTTCTGGAACGCATCAATAGCGTAGATGTTGTACGTTACGGCACAGATCTGCCGATCCTTGTGATTTTACTGCAGCAAGGAAAACGATTTTCAGCAGGGTCAAGTCCTGGTAAAAGTTGCACGTTCAAGGAAATAAATTTGATAGTTACTGCATGCGTACTTCTCCTTAGACCATACTGTCATCAATGCCCATTATCCTAAGACCATTTTTTGTCATCAATGAAGGAATTTAATCCATCTAAATTGTTGCTTTCATTGGTGTCGTGCAGATCATCAAACCAGAAGTGCACCATCTTGGTCCCGTGTTGAAGCTGCAATGCTCCAAGGTGGAGAGCAGTGGATTCATCTCCAGCAGCACCGGCACGGCTGCAAGGGATCAACCGGAGGCGCCGCCGCCGGAGAAATGTTCGCTGTCACTCTCCCTCCGGCAGCCATGGCGGCGAGAGTGGCGTCGGGTGGGTCGGTTTGGGGTTTCGTAGACAAAAGTAGGCTTGGGCCTTCTTAGTACCTTGTTATGTGGGCCTTGTGTGATAATGGGCTTTTAGGCCCATACAGATCTAATTCAGCGGTTCGGCCGAACATGTCCATTTGGCAATTTCTGCAGCCTCCAATTGTTTAGTACTACATCCGTTTCAGTTTATAAGACTTTCTAGCATTACCCATATTCATATAGATGTTAATGAATCTACGTACACATATATTCTAGATTCATTAGCATATATATGAATGTAGGCAATGCTAGAAAGTCTTATAATATGAAACAGAAGAAGTAGTAATTTAGCTTTTGTAATTGATAAATTAAATTACTTTTATCTCCTTGTGAATAATTTGGTGTGGATCTAGCTGTAGTGGTAGATTGCTACTAGAAGGTTAATTTCTACATCTCATATCACTGTCGACGAAAATTTACGACGTTGATGTGCTCAACCAAAAAGGCCATCCCATGTCGCATTCTTCACAGCACCAAAGTAACATTCTGGTCTAGGATACAAGTCTTTAATTGTTTATCTAGTACAGAGCCTAGAAAGCTAACCACATGTCCACATCCACTTCAACTTTGAAGCGGTGCCTGCCGGCCTAAAAAAGGTTCAGCAAATAATTTAATTCATGGGTACAGAATAGGGCAACGATGGACCATAGTACTACAGTACCAAATTATTCCTGCCAATGCTAATCCAGAATCAAAATATCTAAGCATAGCAAGTACCACTCGTGACCCCTTTTTAATCACCCTTGTGATCAGCAAGAATGCATACAAAAACCATCAGCTCGATCTTCACAAAAGGTGTGTGCAATTTCTTTGGAGTATGACCTTATGGCCATTGGCCAAGCATCGCAACCACCATGGCGTATCGTAGTATTCATATGTGCGTGTGTTTCTGCTCACCAATCGCACAATTCTTGATTACTTTCGTCTACGTAACACGATGTTTTTGTTTTCACGTGAAGATTAATTAGTTATTACGATGCATTGGACCGATCAGATCGTGCCGACAATTAGTTTTCGTGGCGTGCAAAGATTCGGAGTTCAGATTATTGGTGAGTAGATGATGAATTTGGCCAGGAGGATGGGAGCAAATTGGGCGCCACCATGACCGTGCGTTCTGACAAGGTCTAATCATGGTACTAACAATGGACAAATTGGGTTAATTTGTGCCTGGATTCTCGCTGATTCCGTGTGCATATTGTTGGCACCTGTACGACGCGTCCAATCAGCTAACCACGCGATTAATTAATTATCTCCTTTAATTATACTCATGTCGTGTTTGCAGCATCAGGAGTACAAGGGAGCATATTTTTCTAGTACAAACCAAGCTAGTACTGCAACTATCCAACCATGTAGAGACATTGGCGCGTTGCTATCTAAATCTGAAAGTGTGAAATTGAGTAACAAATAGTACATATGAATTTGAGCACAAACTGAACATATTTGTTCTTTGTGAGAAAGGAACATATATCGGTTGCATTCACATCAGAATGGTCAGAGAAAAGCTTAACAAGGATCACGAAATTAGTGATGGGAGTAGGTATGTAAAATCAATCAGCAGCTGCTCAGTTAAGTTGTTTAGTACAGAAGTGGATACTGGATCTTTTATGAGGTACTACCACTATTACTTTTTCTTTGAGAGGATGTCACTAATATTTGTGCGATCTTGAAGAATGATATAAATGAATGATAATATATACCAGTCAGTTGTACCGTACATAATGATTTGGTACGGTACAGCTGCCTAATTAGTATGTACTAATATATATAGAGTGGTTATCATTTGGAAATGAGGATTACCGAGAAACACTAGTACTACTATACTCCCTCCATACTCATAAAATAAGTCGTTTAGAACAATGTTTAAGTCAAACATTGGGAATATAAATCATAAATAACTATCAAGTTGTTGAGTTTGATAATGTAAAAATTATATGAATAGATTTGTCTTGAAAAATACTTTTATAAAAGTATACATATATCACTTTTCAATAAATATTTTTATAGAAATAAGAAGTCAAATTTGTGTTTTGAAGACCGTGTCGCTATCCTAAACGACTTCCTTTATGAGCATGAAGGGAGTATATTAGTACGCTCAAGTAGACGTACATACTAATTAGAGCTGTAAAGGCACACCTACGTACGTGCAGAGAAGAACTACCCTAAATCCTAATGTACACAAAGGAAATAAAACAGGTGCAAGAACATAAGAAAATTGGCGACTGGGAATCACAAGGTTTTAGTAATGGACATCTCTATTGTCCACCGACGGTTTGGTTAAGTTTACCATATCCATGGTCTACTTGCAATTCTCTACTAGAAATTAAGGAATAACATGTACGTGGCTCAACCAGGGAACATACGAACTCCCTATATATAAAGAGCCATGCTATATATGGCTACTTGGGCGTTGGCAAAGAAGGCAATTTCAGGTCTACACGATAAAAGATCAGGCTAGCTAGCAAATCAAGTAGCTGAAGTATCTAGCTAGAGGGCTAGAACTTGGAGATGGAGAAAGAAGAAGAGGACATGGTTTGGTATTGTTTCGGCTCATGTCGATCACACAGATGTGAGCCGAACCAATATCACTCATGTATTCTTCATTCAGAGAACTTCTGTCAGAAATTCAAGCATGTTTAGCTTTGAGCGATTCATTGTATGCGCTGGTAAGTGCTATAAGCTTTTTTTGGTAAGTTTTAGATCTGGTGTTCAATGATTCTTTGAGGAGAAAGCACTTTTAAATAGAGATTATTTGAAGGAAAAGGTATGCATGTCTACAGTTTGAGCATAAGAGAAGCTAATCTCACAAACGAAGAGAAGCCAATCTTTCTGATTTCTGAGGATTATAGATCCACTTGTCATATACTCTTGTTCTACTCTGAGATTTCATGGAGGTTGAAGAGGTTCATATATATATGGAAAATATATGTGACTTCTTTATGATAAGTTTATGACAGATAACCAAGAATGCTTATGAATTAAAGGTGGTTTAGCATTTCTATCAGCAGCGCAGCAGTAATTTTCTCTACAGTATATGTAATGATTTGGAGTTTTGGATGTCAGAGATTGTGTAACTCCGGTAGCTTTTTGAGGTTTGGGGCTATGAAGACAAACCCGGCCTTGAATGTTCATATGTTCATTTCAAGCACTGCATATTTGTTCAATAAAATACAGAGTAGGTCGTGTATAAACAGCAGCTTGAACTTGAACGCATTCTTTTCTCAATAAGAAAGTGTAAACTCCCGGCCATTCTTGGATGCCATATCTACCTTTTTATATTTGATCTAATGTTATTTACGGTATTTCTACAATGAATTCCAAATTTGGTACTTAGGACCTTTAACATCAGTTTGTTTACAGCTCCAATGATAATTAATCCTTGTTTCACTTTCACCCCAGATGTGCTAGGAGAAAGAGAACCAATTTACAGGTATAAAAGTAAGTTTCTTCCATGACTTGTCACCTTCTTTTAGGAGTACAAAAATTACAGGCAGTATGTTCCAACAGACTTACTAGCTCGATCGTGACTCCGATTCGGTGATTCCTGATTACCAACAGATTCAGAAAGGTGATTTCAAAAGTTTAGTCAAGATCTCTCATGGACGCTAACTCATTCCAGCTGTCCATAGATATACACTGATGTACTCTGCCTCGCTATTCCCAAGTCTGATCCAATTACACATTGTCAAGCTACTACCTGGGATGCCCTTTTGGAGTTTAGTGGCTGTCAATATACACATCATAAACCCAGTGCCATAGATTTGCTAATATTAACAAACCTGCTTGCATTTCCACGTAGTTTGCATGCGCCGTGCATCCTTCTGACTCGTCACCGGCGCATGTGTTGGTCATTACAAATTATCAGGTTTATACTTTGTCATATGACGCATGCCTCATGTTAGAACATGACATGGGACTTTTCTATCTCTGCACGCTATTGTTTGGTGTTCACGCTTCCATCAGCACAGTTTTTTAAGCACTGGGAGTCATCAGAAAGATGAACAGCTTTCAGGCTCTCAGAATGATCCACACTCGAAATTCAGACAGAACTACAGTAACAACAGAAAGTCGCAACTCTCCTGCGTAACACAACACATTCCTCAATCACAGATTCACAGCTATGATTTACCACGCCATGTCTTAGATTACAGCTATACAATAGTAACATGCATTCCCAGTCACGTCAATTTTTTTTCCTTTTCATTGGATGTTTGAAGTTCATTCCTAGCCTCGTATCTTCCACAAAACCACTATTCTATCAAAGTGAAAACTCCACACAATGCTCAAACTCTAAAGATCGCTATTACTTCAGGAAACTCCACAGAGTGTTCCTCCTTTCCGAAATGAAAGGAAACGAGAAGACTCAGCAGCGTGCTCTAGTGCTGCATATTCAGAAACAGACAATTGTACAAACATACCTGTGTCACCGAGGGTGCAAACTGTGAACTGATTGAGCAGACCAAAGGGATGCACCTCTTCTTACTAGTAGTACAATCAAAGGCAGAACATGCTGTCATCAAATTGTTGTAAAAGGCAAGCTAGCCACAGAAGATAAAGGGGATACTTGAGCTTTGGTTAAAAACGATTTCCCATTAGAAATAGAAGCAGCCCATATCTTTGTTGATCATCAAGGAATGATACTCATTGTAGTTAAGATACCCCCAGAAACGATAAAGACCAATCTCCCCATATTTCGAAGACTTCGAATGCAAAATATACAAATCTTTGATATTACCCTCAAACTTCGTTCTAATAGCGTCCACCTGTTTTGAAAAAGTAGAAAGTGATTAAAAGAACGTGATATATAGAACCTACTGGTAGATGATAGGAAGAAATGGTAAGTCTCTGTTGCGCTGCAACTTTCAGTAGCATATCTCAGCAAGACAGCTACCAGCGATAGAACAAATCAGCTACTATGTGAACGAAATAGCGAAGTATACATGCAGCATGACAAAACAGTAAGGTCCAATATTACTGGATGTGGGCACTTAAGGATGTCAGATGTTAACGAATAGGATAAATTACTGGATTCAGAACTATATTTCAACATTTTAAGGATAGTAAATCGAAAAAAATAAAAAAATGATGACAGCCCATTCGTGTATCATTTGATAAATCTTCGCTCTTCATACATTTTGTCAAAGTGCAGATTACTTGCCAGCATACAATTCAGTAGTTAAGCAAATCAAATATCAAAGCACATAGTCCAAATATTCTTTCATCTCTGCATTTGAAATATAGAGAATACCTGAGAGAAATTTATAAGAGAATCCAGATTAAGTTGTTTTACTGTTGACTCAGAAATGTCATTGAGGCTCTTAAAACATGACCGCAACTCCAAAGCTTGTTGTAGAATGTTATTAATTATGGCAGCAATTGGTTTTGTTTCAGCAGATAAGAAACATCTGAACATTAGAATAACGACCAATTAGAATAACCTGTAAGTTTTGTGCATCAGAAAAATAATCTTTCCATAACACAAAAGGTCTTACATGTGAAGCGCATCAGTAACATAACATAGATGCACATACTCGAGATCCAGCATATCTCTCACCTAATCAATAATTGAAGATCATCAATCCACTAGTTTCCTTCCAGCAGAAGTAAAATTATGATATAAAAAACATGTTACAGGACAAAATCATCACAGGACAGTGTAGCAATCATTTTATGTTTAATATGGAAACAGCCTTAGTATCGTATTTACAGGAATGTATACCTGATGTTGAAGTGAATGTTGAAAACGGCGCCATGATATATCAGACAAATGGCAATGGAGATACTGTTGTAGTGTTGATAGAAAGTGATAAACTTGATGTCTGAATAAACAGAAAAGAGTTGTTAATGCCAAGAAACATACTGATAAAAACCAAATATTCCAGAGATATTTGACACAGTGATGACTATCAACGGAAGAGTAAAGATGAATTGGAACCTACCAGGCAACAGAAAAGTTGGTTTGTTTAATCTGCAATCGTTAGAACAGTTCTAGTGCTCCCAAAAAGACCACTAATTATAATATCATGCAGCTTTGACCCCTAGTTTATATTGTCATACATCTACAAAACCTAGTGATATTACAATGCTATGGTAGTGCTTTTTGACAAAAAATATGCACTTCTTAATTTCATATCTGTAATATGAACATTCAAAGTATGAACTTAGACTGCCAAAGCTAAATATGTTTGGCCTTATATTTCTTTTACTGGAAGTACGTCATTCAGTGTACAAAAAATTGCTGATTGGTGGATGTTTTGAACATTTGATTACTCAAATAAAAATAGTGTTCTCGTGGATATAGTCTACCTATTGAGAACAACTCCAATGCTCCCAAAAGGCCTGGTGCTCTCATGCTTTGAACATACAAAGTGTTATCTAGTAATTTTTAGTTTGGAAAAAAACGGAGGTGTGCAAAATGATGGTATTTACAAACATGCCAAAATTCGTCTCAACAATCTTGATAGAATAAAGGTGCTGGTTCAGGCAATTTGTATGTACAATGTGTTCTGAATCGAAATTTTGCATAACTCTATGATCCGCGATGCCACACATATCTCTTTATTTTTGGATTGTCTATATACCATTTGATAGAATACTCCCCTAGAAATCTTGCAGATTCTGGACCACCCGACTGCTTTAAGAATCGTGCAAAGCAACTAAACCCTACAAAAACTCATCATTCCCTTTCTCCCGACTCCCCTCATGCCGCTGCCACTAACCAGGGCGAGTTCGCGACCCGTCCCGTCTCGACCGTGCCGCCGCCCGGCCTCACCGGTTGGCTAGAAGGCGTCAACGGCGCTGCCCTGGCTGGCCTCCTCCCCCTCCCTCTCCTCTCCTTTTCCTCAAGCCACTGGCGGTGAGCTGCCCCCACGCCATCGTCTTCCTCGTCTCCAGCGGCTCCCCGCCACCAGATTTGCCACCACCGGCCGCCTCTCCTAACCAGTCCTGTTTTTCCCCCACCGCTCGCTTACGACCCCATGGCTTCAGCGGCGCCACCGCCCTATGTCACAAAAGCTCCCAGATCAATGGGATGAGGAACAGGATCGAGGAAAGCAGGACGCTACTTTTTTGATGTTTTAACACGGGGGGAACGAGATTATTCCCGCGTTCCCGGGACGAGGAAGTTGGCATAGTTCCACGCTCCCGGTGACTTAGCTGCAGCCGCCTCACCGCCCGCCCGATCCACCACCCATCGCCGGGCTGCCGCCTCCCACGGCTATCTCTCTAAAGCCGAAGAACTCCCCCCACCCCTCTCCCACCCTAACCCCAACCCCGGGACCCTAATCCATAGGTCCCCACTGAAGTTTGGGGGTGCTGCCGGCACCGGAGAAGAAGATGAGGTCGCCGGAGCTGAAGAAGGGCAGGAGCACGAATCACAAAGTACATCCGATGGCCCAAAATCTGCATGATTTGAAGGCAGATTTTCTGGCGAATGACATTTAGTAATTCCCTTTTTTTTTACACACAAATGACAATTTGATAGCACTTGTGTGCGCTGGGAGCACAGGAGACCAGTCTTTTGGAAGCACTATAATTGTTCTCCATCAAACACCACTTATTCACTTATTCGTCACTTTGTACTGTGTATTTGCTAATTCTAATGCTTGGAAATGTTATGCTGTAGAAACACACAGTTTTGAAATAAAACTGCAGTGAATGCTTTACAAAAAAACTACATTACTCTGTCAAATTTAGCTCTTTCAAGTATCATGTTGGAAGTAGGTTTGACTTTGATGAGCTAATGCTAAACATGCTGAATAAATAATTTATATAAAATATTGAAAATAATTACTTTTGTTATGGGCCTTATGGCATGTAAAGTAAATGCCTAAGTACTGCAAGTTCGATAAAATTCCAGAAACTTAAAGTTTTAACAACATAACAAACAGTTCGGGATTTTGAATGGAACACGCATTGAGTTTGTAATATTTCAGTGAGTGGTGCCAATTGCCAAATTGTTTATAGGAATGTACGGTTGGACGCCACAAAATTGTAGGAAGACTTTTGGATATTGGTACCTCAGTTTCATCACAGAACTCAATTCCTTTAAAACATCAGGTCTATTATGGCTGGAACGACTGATTAACTGTGTTAACTCCTGAAATCAGTTTGCACAAGACAATCTTAGCATATATAACAAATGTATTACATGAAAAAAAAAAAGGGATCTCATGCAAACCTATATGTACTGCATCTATTAAGAGAACAAACAAAGTATCATTTATAATCCATTCAACTACTGATATTTAATAAATGCTAGTTCACTATCACTTCATACAGTTTTATCAGT
Organism: Oryza longistaminata; assembly: GCA_009805545.1. Classification (NCBI taxonomy): domain Eukaryota; kingdom Viridiplantae; phylum Streptophyta; class Magnoliopsida; order Poales; family Poaceae; genus Oryza; species Oryza longistaminata. Next base: position 23,407,329 of record CM020181.1, read on the forward strand.
GGATATTTGGCACTACAGGTACTATATAATGTCTTCTGTCCAGAAGTGGGGAAAAGGTTCTGGGATTTATATCCAAATGAAAAGGTGCTATAAGAAAACATTGAAGGAGAAAAGTACCTTCAGAAATCGCCACACTTCAGTCAGAGAAAACACTGCAAGCCTAACCTGAACAAGATACCGAAATATTTCAGCATATGTTTTAAGTGCCTCCTCTGTAATGACGATGTTCACTGGCCAATCAACTTTATAGCCCAATAAGATGTCGTCCAGCACATCAAGACCTGGCAGTGAAAACTTGGGCAGTTAATAACCTGAGCAATCAAGCCCCAAGGAACTGTAGCCCAAGATAATCCAAGATGAAATCATTATTACCACATGTAGAGGCTTTAAGAGAAACAACTGGTTGCTCATTCATATATACAAACAACCTTTCCTTATAAGGGTCAGAATCGCATGAAGACCTCTGCAAAGCCAAGTCAAGAAGCCCTTGGATCTCTGCTCTTTTGTGCTCAGACTTGACAAAGGACCACTTCTGCACAGAGGAAGTTCAAAATTGCAAGGACTTTTTGGTGCTGATAAACATGAGTGCATGACCAATTGTCTAAAACACAATGGTTGGAGAATGATACCTTTTTATAAATAGAAACAATAAAAGAATCTGCCCAATCAGCCAGTTCCATAAAATGGTAACGCCGCAGTGCTTGTAAGTGTCCACAAAGATCAAAACCATCCTCAAGCAACTTCATCGTGAAGCTGCTTACGTATTTATATCTTGTACAGTTAAGGATCAGGAGGAAAAACCCAAAGAAACGCTTTAGCTCTCTTTGACTTCAGTACATTCTAATCCTCTGGAAATATTCTTTAATATAATTATAACCTTGGGGATTCCTCTACTATTTTCCGACAAAAAAATCTGAAAGAACTTTCCACTGAAATATAATGGTTCGAGTTTTAGAGTCCGTAGATCATGTTTTCCAACACTAAACTGCACTAGCATTTTATCACACCCTTCATATGGGTTATTTCCATATGTGAACCCACAATTGGTAAACAAGACAAATGGGCTAGCAAAACATACTGGTTATGTAATAAACTGTGACCAGACCAAATTAGACAAGAAAGAGAGAATATTAGCAGACCTCTGGAGTTTTCCTTCAAAATGCATTTATAGCATCATGCAATACCAAAAATTTCACAAGAAAATGAGGTACCAAAACGCTAGAACAAGGAAAGATATAGTTCAAAACTATAATAAATTAAAACAAGAAAAAAATAATGCCCAGACTTGAAAAGAATACCAGCAGCAATATACCAAGAAAAAATTGTAGGAAAACCACAAGGATACTGCAGCAGAACTTCTTGTATAATGCACTTGTCAATAGCTATATCAAGTGGCATATCAGATGATGAAGTGGTATCTCCAGCTATTTCCATTGATTTAGCAGTGTACTCTAATGATTTCTCCCAGAATGCCCCACCCGAAGGATTTTCTAGAAGATTTGTTTGTGCTGAGATGTCTCCTGGGGAAGTAAGATAAGCATGACTTGTTGTCTTAGATTGAAGAAGCTTGCTGGAACAATAAAACTGTTTAGAAGCCTGAGCATTGGACTGTACAGCCATTGCAGATCTGACTTCAAACTCATCAAGGGAAGAAGTACTTCTCCCACAATATGCTTCACATGGATTAGTTACTGACTCAAAATTAAAGCCAATAAGCGCTCGGTTCTTCCTATTTCCATGCAAGTCATGCTCCATATGACAAGAAACCGCATTCTTCAGTATTGGATTAATGCTAAAATTGTAAGGAATGTTAGTATTCCATGGTTGCTTTATATTGCTAGATTTTTCATCATTATCCCTATTTGGCAGTCTAGGAGACCCTGATTCAGAGTGTCGACAAACAACATTGGCATGTGATACTTGCTCTGCACCTTTATCTCCTGTATATAAGAACTCTTCAGCCAAACTCATTTTTCCAGAGGATATATCGAATGAATTCTTCAAGAAACTGTCGAATGGCCAAAATTCACTGTATTGATTGTCCAGTTCCAAAGCATCACAGACCACGTCGTGTTCTATACTCTGCGAGTGCATAGGAACATGTCCATAACTCAAGTCGTCCTTTTTCTTGTTCTCATTGATAAGGCTAGCAGGATTAATCCCATCAGAAACAGAACAGGTTTCATATGAAAGTAACTTTGTGGTTACCGATGAGCATTTTGCTTCACCTGAACTTGCACGGTACGATGAGAACATCGAGCTAGGCATATTATCACAAGCAGTATCAATCTCATCTTCAATATCATCAATAGAACTATATGATGAAGATGATTCCGATGATTCTAATGCATCCACTTTATCTGAAGATTCTTGTGATGTTGAAGAAGCATCATTATCTTTAAGCTCTGCAACCCTAACATTACAGAGGACAAGAAAAAAAGACAAATCAGACTACAAGAAGTCTGGTACAGACTTATGATCTCCTATGTCTAGTTGTTTGCAAGCATAGACATATCGAATAAAATATGCACAATGAAACACAGAAGAAATGAATGGAAGATGAATATTCAAAAACAGCTAGCCATTGCAATAAAGGTATATCCACAACATACATATTGCAAGCTGGTAGAGCATTTGTGTCGTGATAGAATAGCTCCACATCTGAAACAGCTGTATCTAGAGGGCTTGTACTTATATGCAGAACATTCAGTGCCGCATCAAAAGGAATTACCTGAAAACCAGCCTTTTGTCAAATGAATAATTAAAAACATGGTTGTAAACAGAAGCAAAGGTAGCATGAAATGTCGATTTGAGGGAAAAGCTCAAGCTTTAGTGCTGACAGCAAAGTTCCAACATAAAATATGCAAGCCCTTTTAGGAAGCAAATGTTCTTGCTTCTCTTAGAGCAAAAGAGAGTCTCACATATATAATTAGTCAAATGCAGTAACTGAAAATAGACTGTAATTCAGTATGTGTAACTAGACCTCAACATTTGAGAAAAAGTGATGGAGCTTCTCTATCATTGACTTGTACATAGCATCTCTTTGACATATTACTGCTTCCACCCTACTTTTTGAGAAAGTGAATGAATTCATTGAAGACTCAATGGACGTATCAAACCATGGGAGAATTTCCTCCAGATGAATGATGTGACGAGATGCATGAGCATCTCCTCCAGTGTCAGAAAGATTACACGATTCTAGAAGCTTCATGAGCACTTGAAGTTGTTGTCCAGTGCGCAGAAGAGGACCACATACATCTTTTAGAAAGCATGGTGCAGATACATGATTTGCTCCCTGTTGACAATAACACATCATAAACGGAATTCAAGTCTAGTTCAAAGTTAGTAAGATTAAGGCTCCATTCTTTTCTAAAGTTTGAGCTGGCTACATACCTAGATTATCATGGGCACGCTTCCCAAGCTGCTAAATGGTGAGATTTTTTTTAAAAAAAACTTCTCATGTATAAAATAAATCCATTTATCAACTTTGAAATATTAAAAACTTAATTAATCAATCTCTAATAAGCCACCTCATTTCTTGTGCATCTGATCAGCTCGGCTGAACATCCCAAACAAACAGAGCCTAAATGATAGATGGTATATGAACAGACAATGGGCCATATACTAGGACTTTGGTATTAAACATAAATTCTGTTGATTAAGGAGGAAATTTTACACAGATCTTACCTTTAAGGACAACAGGGTGAAATTATCTACTGGGTCTGAAGAACCTCCTTGAGTTTGCTTATTCTTAGCTTGAGTTATGAGAAATTCCTCATAAGGATCATCAACAGAAGCTCGGTAAATCCAGGACTTGATGAAATTACAATATGGCTCACAAGAACGAACAAAAAGATATTTCAGAAGTCCATAGTGAACGGAATCGGCATCCTAAAGTTCAAGAGAAACAATATCAGGAATGTTTCAACATCTGGCATGAGCTATCTACAGAACAATGATATATGACATCCAAATTGAAAAATTCGTGACAGAGAAGCAAGACAGTATTCATATCATTCTTGTCAAGTAAAGAATAGACTAGCATAAATAGCTGGCAGTATCTTTGAAAACTATTCTTGGATCAGGAGGTCTTCAGAGGCTCAGAGCTATATTATCAGAAGTGGAAATATAAGACAAGGGTGAAAGAAACAGCTTTAAAGAGTTGATTTCCCCATCAGAACTCCCTTCTGAATCATAAAAACAAAAAAGCTTGAAAAAAATAAGAAGATTGCCTACCAGATTATATAATGGTATGTTTAGAAAGGACAACATCGTATACACATGAATATATGTAATCTCAGGTACTGTACAGGTGGATACTGCCAGTATCAAAGAATATAAATGTACTTGCAGTGAATCTGAAATACTCAGGCTAATTAACATATAAAAATCTATGACATCGTTAATAAGATATGCAAATCTAAGACATTAGCAAAAATATAACTATGAAAGCCATCAAGTAGCAAAAGGTCAAGATATTCCTATAGAAGTTGTATGCTTAAAAATCATAAGATGATTGCTTACACGAAGATGGACATACAAATAGGAAAGCAAATCAGTGCTCCGTGGGAAGTTCTCAAACCCCAAGTTAGAATCAGTTGTCAAACCCTCCTGGCACAACGAAAGACCTGCAAACTTCGGAAAGCATATATTTCCGAGGGACTTAATATGTCTTCTTAACTCCTCAGTGTGGAGATAAACTTCCAGAAGAGTGACTTCAGAATTAGAATTATAACTAGCTCTATCTGGGATCATGGAAGGTATATCAGGTTGTCCCTCCAAACGCCTCAGCTTAATTGATGCTGGTAGAGTATTCAAGGAACAAAAATAACCTTCTAAAACCTTTTCAACTGCTGCAGCAAATGCTTGGTTCACTAAACTGTAAGGAGCAGGTTGTTCAGTTTCTTCGCTATCAGAAACTTCATGTTCATGTCCTTCTCTACCTCGACCATTCAATTCTCGACTTTGGAAAAGATAAAAATGCAGAAACTTGCACAGGAAGAGAACTGAAAGACCTGTAGTGCGTATAGATTTGAGAATATTCCCTACAGAGGTAGTACTGGATGAACGTGACCACACGTTTGCAACACGATGAGAAGTCCTATCAGCCGGACATGAGAAGAACAGCACCGAGAGCTCCTCAATCTCATCTAATGATGATTTGACACCATGCAGTGCATGCAAAGCCAAACGAACCAAAGAAGCATCCTGCAGAAGAAAGATGATCATCAAACTCATCACCAGTAGACAACTAGAGACAGTAAATAAAATGTCACAACTCAAGACTCAGCTTGTCATGATAAATGATGATCATTTCTCTGGTTAATCCCAACTACCTTTCTTCACATAATAAATCATCAGATCAACACGCTTACTTTAAAAAATCGTGCAGATCTACTCAATTGGGTAGATCCCAAGACAAAGGGTACTTCTAATTTTTCACCATTTAGCTTTTTTTTAGATAATTGAATGAATCCCGGCCTTTTCACCATTTAGCTACCACCCTCACTGTCATTCCTAGCAACGAGTAGGATATTCCTGATGATCTCGTGCTACATTTCCTGCTAGTGATAAACACAATCAACAAACGCATCACAATTTGCATTTACAAGATACTCCATCCAAAGCATATCACACCTTACAGAAGTTGAAATGCAGCAAAAATCTCATTACTAGCTCAGCAATCTGAGCTCTACTCTGGCGAAAATGCTCAAAACAATACTGAATCGAAGTGCATTGGTGGGTAATTTTTCACTCACCGGAACCGATGCGAGCTCGTAGATCGGATCCCCCCGGAGCCGCCCTCCAGGGTTGGCGGTACGGGCGGCACCGCCAGCCTGGGTGACGGACTCCCAGGTTGCCGGCGGCGTCCACGGGCCGTCCACGCGGAGGGTGGCGAGCAGCGACGAGAGGCTGGAGGCCGCGGCCTCCATCCGGGGAAACGGTAGTCAGTTAGGGTTTAGACCTCCAATGTCAGGCCTTATTCCGAACGCAATGAGAGGAGGAGCGGTGTTGTGCTGGTTGCAGCGAGCGGCAGTGAGGTACGGATCGCCGGAGACGTGGTGGCTGGCTGGCTGGCTGGCTCCGGCGAGAGGGAGGGAGGTCGCCGTCGCCGTCGCCTGCCCGCTGTTTCGGAGAGAGCCGGCGGGAATTGAGCCGCGAGGGGAGCAGGTGAGAGGGTGAGATCGATCGGACGGCTTCGGTGGTCTCGACCAACCGTCGGTTTGGGCTTTGTGGAATGGTGAACACAAACTATTTTCGGCCCAACATCGGCCCAAACCGTTGTTCCAGTGGACCAAACCGTCCACGAGCCCATGTTAGGCTGTATTCTTGTTTTCCCAACTTATCTCTCTTGTTTTCTACGTGCACGTGCATTTTTGTTAAACTTTTCTATAAAAAAGTTGTTTTAAAAAATTATATTATCCGCCGATGATAAAAGGAAGGGATGGCTCTACCCAACGTCATCGCCACCATTGCCCACCATGTACGCTGACGACACCGGTCCTTGCCGCCACTGGAGCTCCTAGATGACCGGCAACCACCTCCACTACCACCACCCTCAGCCACCACAGGCACCGCCGCCACCTCCGTTAGCATCACCACAGCTTGCGCCGCTTACCAGATCCAGACGAGTCCCGTCGTGTCGCCCCATCCAAGAAGGGTAGGGAAGAGGAAACCCCGCCACCAGCCAACCATAGAGCGCCACCCCTCCAGCCAATACAAAGCAGTGCGGTGTCGACCATAATTTGAAATACTGCAACTGGATCTGAAGAACCAAAACAGAAGGGGAGGAAAAAAGCGGAGAGGGAGAAGATGGAGAGGAAACAACGGGTGGGGATGGTGCCGCCGCCGGATCCACCGCTGGTGATAGCCTTGTCGCTCGGTAGGAGATCCTTAGCAACGAAGTTTTCTTTGTCTCCCGGATCGCTTGGTGGGAGCGACACGGGAGTCGTTTCGCCTCCAAAGCGTTAAGTCTATACATAGGTACATAAAATATATATACATATGTATAAACAATAGTGGACTAAGGGGAAGGATGCGCCGCACAGGTGCGGCTGACCGTGCATCAGTCGCCCCCAATTAGTACTACCAGTCCATTTGCCCAATCAAAGATTTCTATTATGGCATAATCTGAAAACCAAACATCTCAGACCATTTGCTCGAAACTAAGGCCATTCCCAACACTCCATCTCAGCTAATATTTGTAGTATTAAATATATTGCCACATAAGAAAAATCTGATGTGGCAAGAGAGTTAATAAGAAGAGAGGTAACAAAATAAAAAAAAATATTTCTCATGCAAGAAAGCATCTCTACACCGAAATCAAGAATTAAAATAAGAAGATAAGTGAATAAAATGAGAGAGAAACGTGGCGATTGGATAAGAATTTAATTTGAAGGTACAATCCATTGGATATATAGTTTCTATATATAATGTCTATGTAACATGGCAAGTATAAAGTTTAATTGATAGTTTACGGGTTGGGATTGGCCTAACAGGAAATGGCTAAAAATTATCCACAAATTTTGCTCAATGAGTGCAGCTAGCGATATTTGCTAGTAAAGTTGACACTGACAAAACTTTTTTTGTCAGTCTGTTTATTGAGGACTGCATGTTGTTTTCCTGTGCTGTTTATGTCCTTAAATATGTTTTTTCAGCAAGCTGTAAGGCATTTATCAGTGGGACTAAAAAAAAACTTTGTCAAATTCTCAGATGGACCGGATTAGAGATAAATAATCTCGTTCACGAGTCACGAACACGATCGTAAAGGCATTGCACCTGGCAAGCACCGGTGATAATCATATTATCTACCTACCTGCTGTTCCAATTTGGCGGGGTCTATTCGCCTACAAGGCTACAACAATATAATTATACAACATGTTGCAGGCCTTAGACAAGACACCGGTTAAACATAGTATAATTTCATTACCGATCTGACCAAACCTTTTCCGTTTCTTGTTTCCAGGTGTGTACGTTGTCATCTGTACCCATATCTTCCATTTTACTCGGTGCAGAAACTCTGTCCTCCACTAGGACAATAAGCGGCTGGAAAGGACCAAGTTAACATTCTTTCTCTCTTTTTGGCTGACTCTTATCAGATCACTTGTTATGGTCTCTCTTAGTTCTCAGGGAATTGGGGATTTGAGAAGAGGAAGAACAGAGAGAAGGACAGAGGAAGAACAGAGGAGACTTGGGAGAGAGGAAAGAGACAGTAGTTGGGAGGGATTTGAGTTTCTGATTTCTGTTGTTCGATGTCCTTCTCCAAGCCATCGTCTGTGCTTATATACTTGCACATCTGTTTACAAGGCCTTAGGCCCATTCCGGCCCAAACAACCGAACATTAGGCCTACGCACTCTCACAGCCCGCCTCACGGGATTGCCTTCAGTTGTCGGACTAGGAACATTGTCCGTAACAAAAATATGTAATCGAAATAAAACTAAATTAGACTAACACATTTTTGGCACAAAGAAAAAGTGGAATCAAAACAAACCATTTTATAATTTTTGCATCTGATGAATCCTCTCCCTGGGTTCATAGGTGTCCACGAGGTCAGTTGCACCACTTCAACATTGCAGCGGCATTTGACAATCTCCCCATCTGGTAGCCATTTCCGGTATGGCACCGGAGGGCCCTGACGATCTTCCCATGATGGTGCTGATGAAGAGTCCTGGCTGCATTCAAATTTCACCAAAAACCCGCCACTCCGGCGCAGCACCGCCATTCGCCACCGCAGCCATGGATCGATATGATCGAGTACAACTACGCGTTACTGCCCCTAGTTTAGCTCTCTTGTGTTGCTCTGTATCAATTTTAACTTGTGGCAGATGACGACCAAGTGTATAGTGGTGAGAGCTAGCTGATCAAGAGTGTAGAATTAAGCGAGGAGACCAGCACGTTCCAAGAGGGGAATGAAAAAGATTGGTAATAAGCTGATGCTCCTGCTCTTGGCTTTGGAACGGGACATGACAGTTCTATATATATAGACAGTTAGACACGAGAAGGCAGGAGAAATGTTTTTGGTTGGGGACTCTGACCAGATGTTAGGACACGATAGCGTCAGCAAGGGCCGGCGGAAAATCGAAGCTTCGGAGTCCTGACCGGCCTTGCGCACAAGAGCTTCGTGCCAAAAAAAAAATAACTGAGGCTTAACGATTGCACATGCACAGGATCGTGGGAACATATTGAAAGATGGTCACTGTATTCCCATTCTGTTCGAAATCGAAGTAATTAAGGCGTGGATCTCGTGTAACTGGCTCGTCCATGGACGCAGGGTGAGGGTACAGTACTGTTTTAGTATTTCTTGTCAGCATTTCTTTGACGAGGAGGCTGAAATGCTGAATGTGCATATAATGGTACCATTATTTGTTTGTTAAGTGATTGACTTTTTTCTTATAATTCACATGTCTCTTTTTTTTCACGGGATATGTACGAACATTTGCCGATATAAAACAGTAATATCATAATGAAATAAAACATAGAAACATATCAGAATTAATCTAGGAAATAAAGCAAATAAAACTAAAAATTGCAGTAGATTACTGACAAATAAGAAAAATATAAAGAGATAAAGAGCAAAATGTTATGAGAGCGGCGATTAGACCATTCTACTTATCATATGAGTCCAAATCCACCTGGTAGGTTTCTCCGATCTCATGTGAGATTATACATGGCGTCTCACCCTTTCTCTGGAGGATATGGACACCCCGTTCACCCACACGGCATATATATCCGACTAGAAATAGGAGGTGAAGTGGAGCATGGAACATGTAATCGAATAGAACTCGGTCGTCGTACTGCCTTGTACGTGAACTAAGGCAGGGTATAAAGCCCTGACCGAATACTACCATCTAATAGTTTTGAAATGTAACTTCCAACACCGCATTTTTACACCGCATGTTCTAAGGCTGCGTTTTTTTTAGATGTTTGAAACGGTTAATTAGCCGCACATAAAACGAGAAATATGATTAGCATATGATTAATAGTATTAATGTATTTAAAAAAAGATGAATATGTTTATTAGAATGTTTTAAACAACTTATATATAAAAAGTTTTCACGTAAAATACACCGTTTAACAATTTAAAAACGTGTTAATGAAAAAGAGTAGTAGCTAAGCTACAATAGCTGAAAAGAACGCAACCAAAATAGTTCAAGGGGCTAGAGTATGTAACTGGATGGTTTTGCTCGAGTCTGTTGCATTTATGCCACCACCACCAATGCACTTCACTGAAGGAAGACATGTGTTACTTGCTTATTGATGGTTTGCAAACCAATTCAAGGTGTGGATAATTTACACGTACGCATGCCGCATCCCCCGCATGTAGCATGTCAACCATTGTATGCCCGTTGGCCGTTGGTTAGGCGACTTCAGCTGCCACCATAGATGTCTAATACGGCTGCATAGACGTGGATACACTATTAAGCATATGGTGGAATGACGTACAATGATCTAGACCCATCATGACCAAAGCTTCATATGGCGAGCTAGCTGAAGATGCATGGTCACTCATCTAGTGCATTTATGGGTGGTAATGGGCCAGGGCTCATGAGCCCTTTCACAAACCATGCTAGCTAGCTAAAAAAATCTATTAAATTCCAGTCCAACCCTTTTAAGACCCAACCCTCATATTTTGTAGGTCAAAAATTAGATTCATTATCACCCCTAAAACTATTTTCGGTTAATCCCCAAGAGGGAGAGATTGGAGGGGATTTAATCCAAACCTATCGTGGTGTGGAATTATTCCCCTCAAACCCCTCCAATCTTCTTCAACTCCCTCCAAATCGAACAAGACCTAAGTGCATCAGACGATCCTCCTTATCTAAGCAAAGCACCACAGCCTCAATTAGGGGCAAGACAAGATGGTATTGCAGTGAACGCTCCATGGATGTCACATGCTTATTGCCTGTTGGCCAGTGCTTCCACCACCGTCCATGTATAGCGAAACGCGGGGCGGCACAACATCTACCAACAGGGGGGCAACCAACCCAAGGGATGGCGTGAGGTGAAACCAAGTATCCAACCAAAAGAGCGTGTGGCGATTGTTACCGAGCTGCATGTCGTGGGTCGAGGCCGAGAACGCTGCAGCCGGGGTCATGCATGGTACAGAAGGCTAGCTCAGTAAGAGTGACGGTCCTGCTGCAACCATAGTCAACGCATGTGCAATAGCACAATCTCGACGAATTACTTCCGTGTTTAGTTCCAAAGTTATTCTTTGAATTTCTAACTTTTCCATTACATCAAAACTTTCCTACACACAAACTTTCAATTTTTCCGTCACATCGTTTTAATTTCAACCAAATTTCTAATTTTACTGTGAACTAAACACAGCCTGAATAAAAGCCCAACGCTTTGAGATTGTGGATGCCCTGACACCTAAGCGAGAAAGGTTAACAGTTAGACTTGCAGTACTACTCCATAACTTTTCTGTAGCTAGTACAACTGATAGCGAAATTAATGTTGCTCTAGTTAAACATCCTTCTCACAAGTAGTAATGGCTAACATATAGCTTGCGGGGTGTGGCAATTCTAGAGAGGCTGGAGAACGGAAGAGAAGAGACCGGAAACTCTAATACCATCCGTGCACCATATATGGTCTAGCTGCCACCGTGCCAAGTCAATAACAACGTCTGCTTTCCCATGCAAGTCAATGGCCTTCTGTTTGATATGTGTCCAATTCCACAAAAATGCAGCGCTTTTTCAGCGCAGGACTACCACGGCACGATGGCATGGCTGGTAGCCTGGTACCACCTCCAGTGCAGCACGGACTCACTGTCAGCTAGGGCTAGCTGAAGCTAATAGCATACTCCCTGCGGTCAAAAAGAAAAGCAATTTAGTGGTGTTTGAATCTCTTCAAGAAGAAGAAGATGAACATAAAGATTTAAGTATTTCACGTAAAATGAGGTGGTAATAACGTGTGATTAATTGAGTTTAATTATTACAAACTTAAAAAATGGATTAATCTTATATTTTAGAACAAATTTCATATAGCAAGTTTTCGCACGAAACGCATCGTTTAGCAGTTTAAAAAACGTATCACTTTTATCAAAAAGCTTATCCAGTTTTTATTGGAGAAAAGAACATAACCTCCTTAGTACGTTGAAAACTAAGAACATGTGCGATGCCTCGTTTAACCATTAATTCGATCGATCTCTCGTAAAAGTTCAGCTAGCTAGGAAATACTTATAGCTGCATGTTATAACATGTGAAAATGGATTTTTTTTCAATGCACTTCAAAAGATAGCACATTTTCTAGTCTATTTTTTACCATGATTTTCTAATATAAATTCAGCACCAAATTTTACATATATAAAATACAATACTTTTAAGTACCTTCTTACGAAAGATAAAATTGCACCTTTTAAATATGACGGACAAACTGACGCTGCTATAAAAAAATTCTTAACAAATCTCCACGACGACGAGAGCCCCATTATCCCATTCATGCGGCATGAAAGCCACAATGCCGTACTTGACAACTTTATGATTAGGTGAGCTTTTTTATCCCCATTTTCTCCTGATGTATCTGTAGGTGTCAACTTTTCCTCTGAACAACAGTGATCAAGGGTTTTACGGCGATTTTTTTCTTAATTCCCCACTCTACTCGGCCACTCCGACCGGTTGCCGCTCGGAAGTAGGCATATGCGTGCGGAGTGACGAAACCCATCTGGAACCGGCTTAATCTGCCCGCGTTCCGATCGACTCGCTCGTTGGATTTGACGCTTGAACCGGTTTTTTAAAGTTGTCAATGTTCTTTGTTGGTCGAGGGCCGCAGCCGCAGCCCGCTTCCGGTTTCGACCGATGACGTGATCGCTCACGGTTTGCAGCTTGCATCTGCTTCTGTTGCTGGCTTTCGTCGTCGTCCGTCGTCGTCGTTCAGCTGATTTGAACGCCGCGAAGGGTGGCGAGCGTGTCGACGGCGTCCACGACGCCCTCGATCCTCGCCGACACCTCGATCAGCAGCGAGTCAACCGGTGAGCAGCTTGCACGGCGTCCATCAGCTGCTGCGCGCGGGGGCCGGCTCCCGGCGCTGCGGCCAGCGTTGGACGGGAGCTCCCGCACCTCGCTCTGGAGATCCGGGCGGCGGTGTTCATTGTCCGCCCACGGCGACATCGAGGCCCCGCGAACGGCCGGTCGCCATCGCGGCGACGGCAGCTCGCAGGCCTCCCTGAGCCCACCGCCGCGCACCGGCGTTTCGCCACCCTCGTGGACGCGCCGGGATGGTGGCGCTGACGCCCTCGGCGACTTGGGCCTCCGCGGAGCGGATGCGCGCTCAGGGGCCTCGACCGCAGTACGCGCAGTGGCGCATGGCGGCGCCGACGGCCCCTTGTACTGCGCGTCAACGGGTGCGGAAGGCCGAACCTGCGTGCCCGGGCTCCCACCGCGCCAGGTTAGCCTGCGGCGTCCTCGGACGCCTTGGAGTGAAGCAACGCACTTGTACCCCTCCGCCGCCGCAGCAGCCGCCGGCCGCGCTTGTACTCCGGCCCGCCGCCTCCTTCCTCTCCGCGACGGGAAGTAGCCCTCGACGCAGGCCTGACGGCGCCGGCGAGCTTGTCCATGTTTGCGCGGCGGTGAGCGGTGCCGCTCCTGCCCGGCCCACACGGGGCAATGAGCACGCGACGGCGAGGCAAGATGGAAGATGCCGATGGCGATGTTGGAAGACCCGCTGCTGCCGCCATCGCCCACCCAGCGCGTCCACGCTGGTTACCCCCGAACACGGCCACCAGGCTGTTTACGCAGGATGAAGAGCGTCACCCCGTAGTCGAACGCCCTTCACCGCGGTTATGAACCGCGAGAACGATCGCCGCCGCGGCTGACGTACGTAAAAACATTAATCATGTTTCACTCAAATACTGTGGAAAATGCACGCTACAGCGTCCGCTACAAAATGATGTGGTACGTTTAGTACGTACACACACTGAGTCTGGCGTAGTTGGTATAGTGGTAACGTACAAGAAGGAAAACCGAGCCGCTGCGGACGACCGCTCGAGCTTGTCGCCGGACTTGCTCCGATCCAGGTGCACGCCAAGCGCGACCGGCCCCGGCGCTCACCGTCGCCGTGGCTCGGTGAACCCCTTGTACACCACAGCCACCTGCAACGCATTGCATGCGCATGCCACATTAGAAAATCCATCTAGTCTGCCACGAGTACTTTGTGTGGACGCGGACAGGTCATATCCGATCGATCGGTACTCACCACACAACTTACCGAACGGTGAACTCGAAGACGACGCACGACGGTCATGACGCGCCCACATGGCCGGGCGCCGCCGACGCCGTCGTAGAGGGGCCTGGTGTAGGTTAGAACAACGGAGCGCAGGCGAGCGCCGAGGCGGACCTTGACGCCGTGCACCGCCCTCCGCGGGTCGTCGGCGCCGATCTTTCCAGACACCGCCCGCGAGGCCCGCGACGCCCTGCCCGAGCGCGGCGACGCAGGAAACCAGCTTTGCCACGCCCACGCCACGGCGGCGCGGCCCGCCGGCCAAGCGGGGCCGGCCTCGCGCCTCCACCGTCACCGTCGCGCCCTCCGGCACCCGTCACCCGCCACTTCCGGCGCAGCACCGCCATTCGCCACCGCAGCCATGATCGAATTAGTGATTTGTTTAGCTCTTTGTGTTGCTGCCTGTGTTCAATTTTAAAACTTTTGGCAAATGACGACCAAGTGTTAGTTAGTGAGAGCTAGCTGATCAAGAGAGTGTAGAAGCGAGGAGACCAGACACGTTCAGAGGGGAATGAAAAAGATTGGTAATAAGCTGATGCCTCCTGCTCTTGGACTTTGGAAACGGGACATGTCAGCTTCTCTATATATAGACAGTTAGACCACAACGAGAAGCGAAGAAATGTTTTTGGTGGGACTCTGGACCAGATGTTACGGACACGATAGCTGTCAGCAAGGGCCGGACGCGAAAATCGAAGCTTCGGAGTCCTGACCGGCCTTGCGCACAAAAGAGCTTACTGCGTGCCCCAAAAAAAAAAAAAAAAAACTGAGGCTTTAACGATTGCATGCACAGGATCGTGGGAACATATTGAAAGATGCGTCACTGTATTCCCCATTCTGTTCGATAAATCGAAGTAACTTAAGGCCAGTGCGAATCTCGTGTAAGTGTAACTGGCTCCGCCCATGACGCAGGTGAGGGTACAGTACTGTTTCAGATTTCTTGTTCAGCATTTTCTTTGAATGAGGAGCTGCAAATGCTGAATGTGCATATAAGTTGGCTTACCATTATTTGTTTTGTTAAAGTGATTGACTTTTTTCTTATAATTCACATGTCTCTTTTTTTTCACGGGATTATGCTTTACGAAACCATTCTGCCGATTAAAACAGTAATATCATAATGAAATTAAAACATAGAAAACATATTCAGAATTAGATCTAGGAAATAAAGCAAAGAAACTAAAAATTGCAAGATTACTGACAAAATAAGAAAAATATAAAGGAGATAAAGAGCAAAATGTTATTGAGAGCGGCATTAGGACCAATCTACTTATCATATGAGTCCAAATCGCCTGGTAGGTTTCTCCGATCTCAGTGAGATGATACCATGGCGTCTCACCTTTCTCTGTGAGGATATGTGACACCCCGTTCACCCACCACGCATATATATCCGACTAGAAATAGGAGGTGAAGTAGAGCAACTGGAACATGTAATCGAGATAGGAACTCGGTCGTCGTACTGCCTTGTACGTTGAACTTAACGGCAGGGTATAAAAGCCCTGACCGAATACTACTACCATCTAATAGTTTTGAATGTAAACTTCCAACATCGCATTTTTTACACCGCATGTTCTAAGGCTGCGTTTTTTTAGATGTTTGAAACGCGTTAATTAGCCGCACATAAAACGAAAAAAATATGATTAGCATATGATAATAGTATTAATGTATTTTAAAAAAAAAAGCGCATGAATATGTTTTTAGAATGTTTTAAACAACTTATATATAAAAGTATTCACGTTAAAATGCACCGTTTAACAATTTAAAACGTTGGTTAACGGAAAACGAGTAGTACCTAAGCTACAATAGCTGAAAAGAAACGCAACAAAATCAGTTCTATGGGCGTAGTATTGTAACTTGGATGTTTTGCTCGAGTCAGTTGCATTTATGCCCACCACCACCAATGCACTTTCACTGAAGGAAGGACACGTTTTACTTGGCTTATTTGATGTTTTGCAAACCAATTCAAAAGGATAAGTGGATAAATTTTTACACCGTACGCGCTGCCGCATCCCCCCGCATATGTAAAACATGTTCAACCATTTTGGTAATGCCCCTTTTGGCGTTGGTTCTAGACGACTTTCAAGCTGGCACAAACCTTAATAGTTCTAAATACGGCTTGCATAGATTGTGGAATACACTATTAAGCATATGGTGGAATGACGTAAACAATGATCCTAGGACCCCATCATGACACCAAAGCCTTCATATGGCGAGCGAAGAGCCTAAAAGATAGAGGATGGTACATACACATCCCATCTAGTGCATTATGGGTGGTAATGGGGGCCACAGGGCTCATGAGCCCTTTTCCCACAACCCCATGCTAAGCTAAATGTTTTTACTAAAATAAATCTATAAATTTCAGTCCAACCCTTTTATTAGACCCAAACCTCATATTTTGTGTACAGGTCAACAATTAATCACCATATATGTTATCACTAGACTTAATCCGTTCCAACCCCAGGAGGAGATTGCAGAGCAGGGCTTTACTCACCACACCTATTGTGGTGTGGAATTATAATCCCCCAAACCCCTCCAATCCTCTCACAAACCCTCCAAATCATAACAAGAACCTAACTGCCATCAGACGATCCTCTATCTAAGCAAAGCACCCACAGCCTCAATAGGGGCAAGACAAGAAGGTATTGCAGTGAACGCTCCACGATGTCACATGCCTATTGCCTGTTGGCCAGTGCTTCCACCACCGTCCATGTATAGCGAAACGCCGGGCGGCACAACATCTACCAACAGGGGGGCAACCAACCCAAGGATGGGCGTGAGGTGAAACCAAGTATCCAACCAAAAGAGCGTGTGGCGATTGTTACCGAGCTGCATGTCCGTGGGGTCGAGGCCGAGAACGCTGCAGCCGGGGTCATGCATGGTACAGAAGGCTAGCTCAGTAAGAGTGACGGTCCTGCTGCAACCATAGCAACGCATGCTGCAATAGCACAATCTCGACGAAATACTTCCGTGTTAGTTCCAAAGATTCTTCAAAGCTTCCAACTTTTTCATTACATCAAAACTTATCCTACACACAACTTTAACTTTCCGTCAAATCGTTTCAATTTCAACTAAATTTCTAATTTATCGTGAACTAACACAGCCTGGATAAAGCCCAACGCTTTGAGATTGTGAATGCCCTGACACCTAAGCGAGAAAGGTTACAGTTTAGACTTGCAGTACTACTCCATAACTTTTTCGTAGCTAGTTACAACTGATAGCGAAATTAATGTTGCTCTAGTAAACATCCAGCTTCTCACAAGTGTAATGGCTTAAACATATAGCTTGCGGGGTGTGGCAATTCTAGAGAGGCTGGGAGAACGGAGAGAAGAGACCGGAAACTCTTAATACCATCCGTGCACCATTATGGTCTAGCTGCCCACCGTCAAGTCAATAACAACGTCTGCTTTCCCATGCAAGTCAATGGCCTTCGTTTGATGTGTGTCCAATTCCACAAAAACGCAGCGCTTTTTCAGCGGCAGCAGCTAGCGCAGGACTTATACCATGGCACGATGGCATGCTGTAGGCCTTGTACCGCGCCCAGTGCAGCACGGAATCACTGTTAGCTAGGGCTAGCTGCCAGTTAATTCGTTGAAAACTTTTGAACATGCAGTTCTCAAAAAAAAAAAAAAACTTTGAACATGCATGCGATGCCTCGTTTAACCATTAATTCGATCGATCTCTCGTAAAAGTTCAGCTAGGGAAGTACATATGTTCTATATGTACCTCAAAAGGTAGCACATTTTCTAGTCTAAATGTTTTTACCATGATTTTTCTAATATAAATTCAGCACCAGATTTTACATATATTTTTTTCGAGGAAAATTTACATATTATAAAATATAATACTTTTAAGTACCTTCATATGAAAGATAAAATGCACCTTTTAAATATGAACTAGAACGAACCTGACGCTGCTATAACAACAACAAGGACTGTCTATAAATAATATTTAGTTGACAAAATCCCACCTCTCATATTCAAATTTTGACCATTGGATGTGCTTTAAGATTCGTGTATAGGCATTAACCCTAGCTCTTCCTCCTCATGTTCCCCTCCCATCGCGTATTCCCTCTACCCGATCCCCCGCCGCCACCGCCCCACCACGCCACCGTCCGCCTCGCCGGCTGGCCGGAGGGCATCAACGGAGTCTAGGGTCGTTGTCGGTGCCGGAGAAGAAGAGGAGGTCGCCGGAGTTTGAAGAGAAGGTCTGGAGCACGGAATCTCGAGAAGCTCATCTGCTGGGTCTAAAACTGTAAAAGTTGGAATACAATTTCTGTGAACAGGAGGTTAGCAATTCCGAAAAAAAAATTCTTAACAAATCTCTACGACAAGAGCCCCCATTATCCCAAACACCACACACACACAAAGTTCCTTCGTAATCTCGTATAAACAACGAATACATATTAAAACTTAAAAAAACATCAAGTAATTTTTTTTTTGCAAAAACATCAAG
>CM020181.1:23426017-23532030 GCA_009805545.1 Oryza longistaminata
AAACTAAACTAAACTAAACTGTAAAAAAACGTCAATTTTTTTTGCAAAGCTAAATTTTAAAAATAGATTGAATTTTGATATAGATATCTCTTTCTTTTGTTTATATAAATACAACTGTACCGTAGCTTCTCAAGACAATTTTTTTTTTCTTGCGACCTTTTTATGTACTTCTGGTGCCTCATTTTTTATTAGCATAGTCGTAGATAGCAAAACGTCCTTGACTCTAAGACGTGTCTTTTTGACGCCTAAACTCTTTACCTCTGCCTTTCTTTCTACATTCAGGACATTGACGGAGCTCCTGGTTCCATTTAAAAGAAAATTATATTTTACATATATAATAATTGTATTGATCGATCTACAGTCACAATGTAAACTGACTAGAATCAAGCATCAATGCATATCTTTCTCTACTTTCTTAGAAGTTAATAAATACAATGGGATATCGATGATCAATATAATCGCATGCTGAAATTAAAGCCCGGAAAAATTTCAAATATTTTGTTTTCTCGTGCTCTCCTCATTGCTCTATCCTAGCTAGGTGGGACAGCTGGGAGCGAACGAGATCGACTGAGACAAATGGATGAGGTTAGGTTTCCGGTATCCTGAGAAACAAAGAATAGATCATTAGGTCGTTTTCTATTACAGTGAAGGATTAATTAGGTCTCCGCCATGATAAGGACTCAAGAATGGCGTAGTGTTGTTAGTAGTGCCAAGAGGCTGAGTGTTGTGACCAATATTCAAGTATAACTTGTATAAGCACATATATACTACTCCCTCTATTTCATATCATAAATCGTTTAACTTTTTTCTTAGTCAAAATTCTTTAGGTTCGATCAAATTTAATGAAAAAATTAATAACATTTATAACACCTAATTAGTTTTGTTAATTTTAACATTGAATATAATGTAATTTGATAATATGTTTGTTTTGTATTGAAAATGTTAATATAATTTTCTATAAACTTAATCAAATTCAAAGAAGTTTAACTAAGAAAAAAAATCAAACTACTTAAATATGAAACAGAGGGAGTAGCTACATAGTAGCTATCAAACTTAGCCCCAGAAAAATCATGCGCTTATTAAACCGTGAACTAATTAAGCAACATACGAACCACTTCAAGAAAGTTCCTTTACCTACTCTGGTCTGTTGGTAATTGATTTGCTAAATTAAACACATTAAGGTAATAATTTTAATATTTTTTGGCTCGATTGAAAAGATAAAATTTGAAAATGAAACTTTTGTCCTTAACCAAGTTGCATGCCAGTGTTCCACATTTCGGGATGAAATTCTCAAAAACAAGAGTCTATCGAGACCCCTAGATAGGATAACTTAATTCACCTTAATTTGCTAATTGTTCTAAGTGATGTGCACGGCATAAAGTTTGAGGTAGGGACTTCTTTGAGTCCTTATATTTTTTTATACGAAAGAAATGAATATGTGATTTTTTAAATTAGAGGATCAAACCAATTAAAAATTTTGAAATTTAAAATTTATTTAAATTCAACCACAATTTATTTTTTTCTAAATTTCAAAAAAATCTATTCTAACAGTCCCACAAAATGTTTTGGATTTCAGCAATTTGGCATGGATTTTTAATTCAACAAAACACAAATTCATCTTTTCCGTTTGAAATTTTCATTCTATCAACCCACCTAAAATTTTGCCTATTATATATATTTTCTGGTAATCAAGCCTTGCAGTAATTGTATATTTCCCACATATACCTAAAATTAAATAAGTCTCATTGATCAATTATACCACACTCGCTCTGGCCGTAGACTAATCCAGTAATCTCTTTTTTTTTTGGATAATAGATATTTCTAAGTAATTAAATTACATCATGCCCTCTAAAGTGTACGCAACCATCCGGTGATCTCATATGATCCCATTGTCTAAAGTGAGATCTTTGCCTTCTCTAATAATGAAGTAATCAGCGTCGTGTGTCATGGCCTGAGGGCAACATAGCATATTAAATACTCGAATATATCCCGATCGGCTAATCCTGATTGAAAACTATACTTATACCAAGAGAAATGAAAATGAAACTTAATGGCATGTTGCATCGTGCTACCTCGTGTGCAGATTACGCAAAGTTCGGTAAGCGCACAAGCATTTCTATCTACCTACAAAAGGAAATGAAAAAGCACCAATCTTTTAGCTAGGGTAAGGTAAGGTCACCCTCTCACTAAATTAATCCTCATACGGTGCTCCTACCAACTTATGGAGTATACTACTAGTGAGATGGCAATATATGATCACAAGTTCTGATGGCAAGCACCTGACACGTGTCATTCGTGTACGACATGAGCAACGCCTACGTGGAGCCACACGACTGACGGTCGATTGACAAGTCACGCGGCACGTGATGATCTGGATATGCTCTCACATTTTTTTTAATTTTTTTTAGAGAAGGGTATTTTCTACCCGGCCTCTATATCCAACCGGATATATTTCTACCCGGCCTCTATATCCAACCGGATATATACAGCCATTGAGACAGGGAACTTAGCCCCACAAACAACCCAATCTGAAACTCGCTCCATAGGAGATTTGAACTCAGGACCTTGGGGTACTACTCAGGTCACTGTAACCACTAGCATACGCTCTCACATGCATCTTAATTTCCTAATGTTTATACTCTGTAGGATTAGAAGTCATAGATATCTCTTGGAAGCTTTAACGCACTAGCTACTCAGGCCAGACAGGCTTAACCAGTCTTATTTTGATTACGTACGCAAGCGCGCAAGCTAGAAAAAGAAAACAAACCACTATATTTACAATTTACATGCATGAGCTTATTACGATTTGATATCATAATTGTTAGAGGCACGTCATGCGAACTTTCGGATGAATTTTCTCGAAAAAAGACTGCCGAATGGCGAAGCCGGACCGTGGGTGGAGAAGCCTGACCAGCAGAAGGCGAAGCTCATTCACCAAGTGGTGAAGCCGGTTCGGTGCCATGTGACCTCGGCACAAGGGCACCCTTTAGGGCCCATGGACCAGTAGGGTGGACGAAAAGACTACTATTGCCTTTATAAACGTTTCTGTCACAGGACGGTGATGTCATTCACTAGCACACAAAAACCTTAGGGTTGTAAACTTATAAATAGATCCCATAGGGTATGTAATAGAGGATTCAATTTTTGAAAGATTAATATACATTTTTCACCAACTTGAGTGAAGCCTGTCTTTTGACATAAGTGTTTGTCATCCGACAATACTAATTATTGCTTTCATTTCAATTTACTTATTGTTCTAGCATTTTTTTACAAAACACTCATAGTTCTCACTTCTCACGTTTCAAAGTATTTTTTTAGTGCCTCTTTGATTTAAAGCAAGAACGTTTGTAGGACACTTTCAACCCTATAGGATTTTTTTTTTGTTATGTAGCCCTTTGAAATAAATGATTAGATACTATTGAATTCTATAACACATGCATGGAATACCTCATTCCATGCAAGTTTTGAAGAAAATATATCATGAGGTCCAACCTCTTGGAATATCTTTGAGTCTTTATCTCTTCCCAAATTCTTGAGTTTTTCTGTGGTCGAATCAAACAAATATTTTGGTATTTTCCCTATATCTTGTAGTCATCTGATTTACACTTATATTTCTGTTAAAATTACATGTTCTTTCTATTCCTCTATTTTCTTAATCATGTATTTCAAAATAACTCTTAGAGGACAAGAAGCACTCACCGCACTCACCAAACCAAAATAATAATAATAAATTCTTCACGTCTTCTTTTCAATATTTGTGTCTCATTCTCCGATCCGTTCAGAACAAGAAGCTCGCGGCGGCCATGGCAGTCGCCGCTGTCGAGCGCGCCTCCCCGATCACGGGACCTGGGAGGATCATAGTGAAATCACTGTGGTGTCTCGCGTGATTGTCAAAGCGAGACCTGTCGAGCACTTCATTTGCCGCTGTCGCTGCGAGTACTCACGCTCATGTAGGTGGGACGAAGAACCACAACGGCAAGCTGGCAACCGAAACATTCCCATGGTCCAAACTCCAAACTGCAGCCTTTTGACAAGTTTAGATGGCATGAAATACAAAGTTTAGCAAACCGATGACTTAGCTAACTGGCGCCGCTGCTGCACGCGCCCTCGACGCACCGCAGTCACAACCGCCGTGTGCGCCCGTCGCGCCCGCCTGTCACCGCCGCCGCATGCTCTGTGTCTATTCCGATTTCCGACCTTGTTCTTTCACTCGGGGTATAAGGTTAGGATTAAACACATATGGAGGTTGAGGGTCATGCTAACATTGTGTAAAACAAATAGGGATGTAGCATTACTAAGCTACCCTTGTTAATATTATTTTCTATTCCTAAATAATCCTATATGAATGAACGGTGGATGTTGATTTGTTAAGGAGGTACTGAGGTACCTCCCAAGTACATTACCAAATTTTAGTAAAATTGCCAAAAAAATGACTACATTTAGTTTGCTGCCAAATTTTGGTAACTATATAAGAAATCCTGCTAAAATTTTGGCAAAGTATCAAAATTTGGTAAGGTTTTTTTTGGCATCAAAGTGAACATGCCCCAACTTTTGACTAGAAATCATATGTCGGATTTGTAGGTAGAAGTTTTGTTTGGAAGGGAGTATAAACTTCTGACCTTCTCTCAGTCACAATACCTCAGCAAACTTAGGTTGTGTTTAGTTCAGCATAAAGTTTGGATTTTGGTTGACATTGAAGATGATGTGACTGAAAAGTTGTGTGTGTATGACAGGTTGATGTGATGGAAAAGCACTGAAGTTTAGATCCAAACTTTGAAACTAAACACAGCCTTAGCTGAAAGAGAGGTGCCTTACTGCGCTGTTTAAAAATCGAGTCGTGATCGATCCTGGTCAGCCTGGATCAACTATCTCAGGGGAACTTTCATCGTTGCATGCCTGTACGTCCGTAACGTACCCGTCTGTCCGGAAATTGACCGGAGCTAGCTGATCTCATTTCGATCTCTTGCTAAACTAGTGCGCGCGTGGCTTTGCCACGGCGAATGGTCACTCTGTTTTGTCGGATGGTAGAATTTAGGTAGTCACCCAGCTCCATGATCTTAGTTACCCAATTAGCAAAGTGGTGTGTGTGTAATTAAAGTGGACGGTGGTTGAGGCGTTTGTGTGCTGCGCGAGCACTTATCATCGTAGTGCGATGCGAATATGCTTCAGGCCTTCAGCTAGCTAGCTCTGATCGTCTTCGAGTCTTGAAACGCAGAGCCGCCTATGAGGTAGTACTGCTAGTAAATCAGGGAAAGAAAAAGGCCGAGAGTTATTTGCAGACCAGCAGTGCAGGCAGGGTCGACGAGAGGACGCCGGCCGCGCCGTTGCTCGGTGGACGAGGGCGAGTCGCGAGGAAGGCGTGCGCCGCTGCGGATTCGAACTGGTAGAGAGGAGAGGAGCGTGCGATTCCGGGCGGTGGCTGGCCTCGCCCTCGCGCAGCGTATGCGGCGTAGGGGACGGACCGCGGATGGGCGAACTATTCGATCGGAGTTTCGGCTTTCGACGCCGCAGGTGGTTCGTCCGTCCACGGCTGGGCTGCACACGTTGGATACCATATGGGCCACACGGCGTGGATCCGGATGGGCTTTACGCTGCTTCGGAGGACTTGAGCCAGCCTTACGGCCCTAGGACTTGTTTGGATGATAGCCCAATATGTGGGCTAAGATTTTAGTTGAAAATTCTAGCCCGTATACGTGGCCTGAAAGCGCTGAACCTCTTCTTCTTCTCTTGTTCTGTCTTCCCCTGTTTCACTTGCGAACCTTTTCCCAGCGATTGGCTGGGAGGCAGGAGCACGTTTCCTCGTTGTTTGGCAATGTTCCGATGTTCGTGTGGTGCCCATGGTCGCATACAGGAAAAACAAAACCCACCCACAAGGCCACGACCCAGCCGCAGGTCTAATTTTCAGGATGCGGAAACGCAGCCAGAGAGTGACACTGAGCACAGCCGTGCGGAGCTCCCCTCCCCGCGCCCCTCGGCGCGTTGCATCGTTGAAGAAGCGATCGGGCATGGCCACGGCACGGGCCGGCGCACGGCGGCGGCTGTGAACTGTACTGTACACACTACACAGTTTTCACCCTTACGGCTGCTCCTTTCCAGAAGGGAGAAAGAAAACCATTGGCTTGTTCTTCTGGTTGGCTTTTGTTGACTACGCAACTAGTACACACTCTACAGCAGTGGTTCACAGCAGCTTTGGTTGCTACGCATAAAATAGGGCTGACTAGCTGATCGAGATCGACTAGGTGGTGTTTTGAAACTTAAAGATCTTTACAGAGATTGCAAATAATTAATTAAATTTTATTATCATAAGCTTAACGAACGAGTACATTCGATTTTAAAACAACTTATATAAAAAAAGTTTTCGCATAAAATGTATTAAGAAAAAGCGAAATAAAATCTTGAGTCTTAATCACACAGTGTCACATGTGCTACTAGTAGTACACAGTTACACACTGGACTCACTCCTTCTAGATGGCAACCTTGTACTCCTAACAAGGACCGGTTGCTTGGTGGCGTGCTATAAAAAATGGCGAGTTATTTGCTCGATCTTCTTGTTTGCTCTGTCCTGCACTCCTGCTAGTGTGCTCACCACTTGTTGAAGGCCGCATGCCCCCGCTGACCAGCAGCCATAAGTTCCATGCTTAGTTACATCGGAGAGCAGATAAGGTCAAAGGCTCCGGGCGATCATGACATGGGGATGGGATTACTATATGCAACCAACAATGCTTTATTCGGAATTCCTGATGCCGTTTTGGATAGTACTCCCTCCGTCCCAAAATAAGTGCAGTTTTGCACTATTCACATTCAACGTTTGACCGTCCGTCTTATTTGAAAATTTTTTATGATTAGTATTTTTATTGCTATTAGATGATAAAATATGAATAGTACTTTACGTGTGACTAAATGTTTTTAATTTTTTCACAAATTTTTCAAATAAGACGGACGGTCAAACGTTGAATGTGAATAGTGCAAAACTGCACTTATTTTGGGACGGAGGTAGCAATAGCATAACGATGATGCTACAAACGCAATTACGTACGTACCTCAATAGAAAACATGGTAATGATGCTCCCTCTTCAATCATCAGCATTGAGTTCCAACAGCCTGCGCCGACGTACGGTACCAACGTGAATACGTGATATTAATGCATGCATTTCATCTCCACGGACGCCAAAAGACCAGTACTTACGTCGCAAAAAAAAAAAAATTATAGATGTACATGACATATACTAGTAATACGAATCTGTATCATTCAGATTCGTAGATCTAGTATGCATCACATTTAACCAAAATCTCTTATACTCCATTGATTCCTTCGTCTCATTTTAAGTATAGTTATGGATTTTCGTGTCCAACGTTTGATCGTCTATTTTATTTGAAAAATTTATGAAAAAATTAAAAAAAAGTCGCATAAAATCCTATTCATGTTTTATCATCTAATCATAAAAATACTAATCATAATAAATTTTAAATAATACGAACGATCAAACGTTGAACATGAAAATCTATACTTAAAATAAGACGATGAAGTATTTTGGTAGAGAGCGAGTAATTCTTAAAGAAGTTTCGGATTCTTCCTACTACCTGGTGGGGCATGCGCCTCATATTCATGGTACTCCTATAGTCCTATGTGGCAATTGATTCTTGTTATCCTTTCAACATCCCAGCCGTGGACCGTCGACCAGGCGTAAAGGAACCTGCATAGATGCAGTTAGCAGTCCGTTTCACGAATCATAGAATTCTGCCAGTCCAATCGCAGGACACCGCAAACGACTGAATGTGGCACGCTCTAGCCCACCAGGTCAGAACTGAACTAAATTACTAAATGTCTTGATCAAACCAGGGAGAGAATAAACAAGCGGAATTTCTTCACCTTTTGTAAAATAAAAATATATACAACAGAGGTTCAGAAAGAAGGGAGAAAGCGTCATCACCTTTAGAGCATCATAGCAATAATCTATCCCAAAATTTGATTTTTTAGGTTTTCTAACCTGAACATAGAATGTGAAAAAAACTCCTCCTCTACAACAGATAGTCTAAATTCAATCCACAAAACTAAAAGTGTGACCTTCTATTAAACTACCAACATAATTTTTTTTTCTTCCATGCATACAGTAAGAGATCGCGCTCCCAACAGAAATTTTGCCCGCTCGCACGGAAAGGAGAGGAGAAGCGCGGGGAAGGAGAGGTGAAATGAGCAAACTAGAGATTGTGAGAGATTGTGAGTCGCTCTTTCGCCCTCAAATCCACATAGGAAAATATATGGGGATGAGAACTTCAAAACTAGTGAAGAGCTTCTGGGGATTGCCTGGATCTGATTTTTTCACTAAAAATTGGAAGGAAATAGGATGACTGCTGGTGATGCTCACTATCAACAACAGAGCAGACACGGGCTCACACAGGCCGGCCCATCAGCAGCCCAAAGACCACCCCGCCCGTCACACTTGACCTCCTCCGCTCCTCTCCTCCTGCGGGCGCCGGGGCGCCGCGCGGTGTGACGGCATTGGTGGCGCGGTGTGCGTCGCGGCACACAGCCGCACAGGCGCACAGCCAGGCAGCCAGCCCGTCGGTCTCCCCTCCTCTCCCCCTCGCGTTACTCTTTTTCTTTTCGCCTCCATCTTTGAACCTTCTCCTCGCCTTCTTCGTCCTCCTCCTCCCTCCGCTCCGCTTCTCTCTGACCAATAATCTGGGGCAAACCCCTCGCTCGCGCCTTCTCCTTCTCCCTCCCACCTCTATAAATCCCCCTCCATTCCAATCCCACGGGCTCAGGCCGCGCCACCAGCAGCAGCACACAGGGCGCGCCAGCTTTAGCGAGAGGGAGAGAGAGGGGGATTTTGGGCGGGGGAGCGATCGATGGCGAAGCTGTACGTGCAGGCGGTGCAGCCGGCGGATCTGAACAAGAACACGGAGTGGTTCATGTACCCCGGGGTGTGGACGACCTACATCCTCATCCTCTTCTTCTCCTGGCTGCTCGTCCTCTCCGTCTTCGGCTGCACCCCCGGCATGGCGTGGACGTTCGTCAACCTCGCCCACTTCGCGGTAAGGACCCCTCCTTCTCGCTTCTCCCTGGAATTCGGATTAGGATCGAGGGCCAGCGGTTCTTGGCAAGTTTAGCTCGCTCGCTCGTTCGTATCATCAGGTTTGGAATTGGGGTGGATTCGGGATGCTTGCATCTGGATGTTGCTGGCTGCCTGCGTATTGTTTTGCCTAGCTAAAAGTGGGAGTATTCCCAACAAAAAGCTGGTGTGGGTTGGCATTGACATCCTGCTTGACGCAGTTACTCGCATTCCAACTAGAACTATCTATGGATTTTGCTGAATAGAATTCCCTACACCAGCCTCAAGCCTCAGTTGGTCCAGAACGAAATTTTTTCTTGTTCTCAGTATGCAGACATATGGTAGTATCAGTAATGATGGCCCCTGCCTATTGCCATTTATCCATTAGAAGGTAGAAACAGTTGCATGGCCTTGTTTAGTCTTAGTCTGATTCTGAGTATGGTCATAATAGTGGTGGTGTGTAGTTAACTGCATAATAATTGATAAATGATGGAAATGCTATTTTGATCCTCTATATTGGTGTGCATTTCTGAATAGTGAACATGCTTTATTCAGTAATCGCATAGTTTGCAGTTCATCCGTAGTGGTACATGCAAATGGTATGGACTAGCTCCTTGTCATGTGTAACTATATAAGTAATATATGCTGGGGTAGCAGTGTTAAAATTTATATCATAGCGTGCGGTGAACATCTCGAAATTTTTGTGTTGTACTTGTACTGCAATATGATGTGCATTTCGTTTCACATAACATTGTAGCTGGCATTTCTTTTAATATATGAGCATTACCCAATGCCAAATTATAACACACACTTTGCTGAAGGTTTCTAGAGTAGGATTTACTTGTACTGTAGTGGAAGATTCCTGGACTATCTATGTTTTTTTAGGATGCAGTAGCAATATATTTTCATAAAACAATGGACATAGTTACATAAACTTCCACCTTTCAGTTAAAAGGCGTTAAACCGAAACCTCGCTTAGATATTTAAGATCCGAGTGGTGATAGTTTAGTTGAGTTTGCTCTGATGGCTACTGTATAGTTGTGACTTGACATAGTGAGAACAGAGAAAACTGCATTGGATTCAATTGTAGAAGAAAGATTTTCCTCCCTATTGCCACTGCCTACTAACTGAATTTTAATTGCAGATGACATACCATTTTTTTCACTGGAAGAAGGGAACTCCGTTTGCTGATGACCAGGGGATGTATAATAGATTGACTTGGTGGGAGCAAATGGACAATGGGAAGCAGCTTACTCGCAACAGAAAATTTCTGACCGTGGTTCCTTTGGTCCTGTAAGAATAAATCTGTTGCGATTGATTTTCCTTTTCACTACAGCATTGAAAATATGGATGATGATTGATTCTACATAGCCAGTAAGTAGTAACTAGTAAATGGTTTCAGACTTTCAGTAGGTATGCAAGGAATTAACATATAGCTCTGATGTTTGTTACCGGCATAGTCACAGACTCACAGTAGATATACATTTGTAAGGATTGGTAAGAAGGTTTGCATCCAAGTTCAAGTTCATATCCAAGTTACGTTGCCATCTTTTAGCCCCAAATCCAAGTTCCATTAGGGAAGAAAGTTCATATCTGTATCTAGGCAGATTGTTAAAGGCACACGATTATTCTCTTTGATAATAATGCTTCAATTAGATTTTATTTTCGAGTGGATTGGCTGGATGAACTATGGTGGTTACTCGTTATGAATTACAGTAGACATTAGAGTATTAGACAATTCAAGGCTCGCTATGGTAAAGAGTATTTGTTCAGAAAGCTAGGTTGCACTACTTAGTAGTTGATTAATTTGAAGCACACACAAACCATAACTTTTGGACTTGGAAGAAGAACATCATGTTCTTTTCCATAACTACAGAAATCGGTTTCTAGCTGTATTTCATAAACACTATAATCTGGGATAACATGCACAATATATCTCCATTTTCATCACCCGAGTACCTTCAGAGCCATGCAGTTGTACATTGTTTGTTTATATTTGATTGGGTTTGGGTTTTGCCCTGTATCCACTGATGTTTCCACATATGATAGGTTATTATTTCAGGACAACTAAATACAGATAGACCATTCCATGCAAATTCTATATTTTGTGTTGCCTCACTTTTCCTTCTATCTCAACTTCTGCACGAGTATTAATTACTACATCATGTTGTTCCATGTACCTCTTTCCTGTTATGAACAAGCATTATAGGTTGTACCTGCTTAGAAAAATATTAAAATGAGACTACTAAGTTAGTTTTACTTAGTTTTTTTCTCTGAAAATATTGGACGAGCATTATCACTCTCTATAGTTAGTGTAGCATCTGGTTGTTCAACTTGTTTTTTCTTTTCTTGTGTTTTGTTTAAAGTGCTTCTAATGGTTGGTATTTTGGGGGAATATTTGTCTATATTGTGCTTGTAATGGCTGCCATTTGGGGGGGAACATTCAGATTAGTTTGCTCCAAAATTAGTTTCACTTAGGAATTTTCTCTAAAGATATTGTCACTCTACTGTAGGATAACATGGCAAGTATCTTACTTTTGCTTAACTTGCCAGACGTGTCAAATAGTTTTGTGAAGCTTTTATATCACGTAGACTTACACTCAGGAATCATTTTTCTTTCTCATACCTCTTGACAGGATGGCAATTTCCCTCTCCCTTTATTGACTACTTTTATTTACCATTATGATCTCCAGCATTAATTATGAGGATGCTTTCTCTTTTCTTCTGCAGATACTTGATAGCCTCGCACACGACAGATTATCAACATCCTATGCTCTTCCTCAACACCATTGCAGTTGTTGTGCTGGTTGTTGCAAAACTACCGAACATGCACAAGGTCCGGATCTTTGGAATCAATGCTGGCAACTAGGCGGCAGCATCCCACGGTTTGTTATCACTACCATGCTTCATTTGAGTGGCAGGAAACAGTATACCTAGTTCTGAATGGATAACCAGAGTGAGTAGTTTTTAAGAGCTGTTAGTAGATGACATGTAATCACTGTACAGAGCTAAAGGCATGGAAATGATGTTGTTCAGCATCTAGTGAACACACTTCTTTAGGCTCTTATCCCACCAAAAAGAAACTTTATTTTGCTGTTAATGTTGTTATATATGTGCTCTTGTTCAAGTGTACGTCACATGTGTGTCTTATGGAGAATAATTTTTTGTGTACGTAATGTGAGGCAGGAAAGACAATATGCCTACTCATATCGCTATATCTCGGGGAATAATGAGTAACACTGCAAACTAGATTTGGTAATACTCAGCTTTAGACAGTCAGACTCGAAGGTTAAAATTCTAGGCCTGGTAGCTGTTTAACTTGGGGTAAGGAACCTGGGTTAAGGATCCGTCGAACCAAGCTGTTGGATGAAGACATCACAACTTGATATGTCGATGCTGTCTTAAGGAAGATTTGACATGCTTGGGGGGCTAGTTGGCCTGTCAACTTTGCACTTCAGTTTCAGTGTCGGTAAATGTTTTCACTTATGCTCTGTTGTTGCTGATGCGGTTACAGTGAGTGCCATGGCCAATCGGCAGGTGTTAATACCTTTGTTAGCCTCCCAGTAAATGTTACTACTGTTTTTTCTCATCAACCCAATAACTTTTAGTAGCACTACTCTGACGAACGCTGCACCACGACTGGTAGAGTGGTAGTGGGGTGTGTTCTGAAATCTAAACCTCGAAAGCTAACTTGAGATAGGTTACATAGCTGGAGGAGAAGTCGTAGACATCAGCTCGCGTACGAAAGGACTGCGGTTTGGTTGGCCGTTTCTGGTGCTTGGAAAAGCTGGGCCGAAAAATGCAACAAAATCTCTCCATTTGAACTCAAATGCTTGTCACACATGGCATGCAGGTCCACTCCCTGTAACTATCACACTATCAGTTTCGTTCCTATCTTCAAGACGAAGCAAAGCGGCGAGGCGAGTACTCCGACGACTGTTGCACCGGTTACCAACAATAATTTTCTAGTAGTCCTCGACCCTGATTTAGAGCCCATATTTCACTGTTTCAGCAATGCAACTTTAGCTTTGTTCCGTTCTGAGCTGAACCGTTCACCAAGCAACCTATCAGCGGCAACTTCTGCCTGCCTCAAACCAAGATATGGTTGGCTCGCAAAGGGACAGATGGAACTACTACCAATGTTCAGGGAATTGTGGTAGGCGTGACCCAACGACTTAGTATCATTGAGTCGGGTTACATGTTGTGTGCGAGTATATATACAGTTCGTCTGGTCTGAAACTCATGGGCTAGCAAGCGAGAAGTTACGTTCTAACGTTCCACCGTAACTCTTGCAGTTGCGCTGAGTTGCAGATCATGGATTCATGGCAGCAAGGACAGTTTTCACAGAGTTGGCTACATGAATCTCAATACATGATGCGTTTCAGTTTCAGAATCATATCGCCTTTTGGATCATGGTCGATCATGTCACACTGTGGCCACCACCGTACGAGCAGTGCGTGCCCAGGGGTGACTGCCTGCCGACCGGGGTGAATGGACGGCTTTTTTGGGATCGGATCCTCCCAGAGATTGCGGTGATATGCTCGAGCACTTGAGCGTAGCTGAGCATACCGCACATATGCATGGATATGTGATGTGCGGTATGGATCTGAAGGGGAGATGCGAGTTGCAAATGTAACCTGATGTGTGACCGTCTGGTTGCTTTTTTTTTTAACTAATTAAACCAGCAAGAAGAGTTCTGTCAATTATATTTTCAATAAGCAGGAGTAAAAAAAAAAAGAAAAAAAACCACCAACTAACTAAACATCTACACAACATAGAAACAAAACCACTAACAACTGAAACCACTGACGAAACTCAATATAGGGTGTCGTTACCAAGCTTAACAAAAAAAAAAAAGCATAGGAGGTTCCTACTTTGCAAACACGTATCATCGTTGCCAAACAACACAGTAGCGCCGACTTCACAGTGGATGCATCACGAATACCTAGCTCGCTGCTAGAATTATCAAGCGGCTTCAACATCCCACGATGGACGTCAGCCAACACCACCTAAGGTGCTTTTTCACCTGAAAGATTTTGTTTATGTGTGATGTTTTGAGTATGCTTCCCCAAACCAAGAGCATTCACGATGCATGATGGGCGCAACCGGTGGGTCCAACACTCACACAGTTAAAAAGCAACATAAGTAACTGTGCTTATAATGTTAGTATAACCTAGACAGCTGGGGAGATCCTCATAACTTTTATTTTTCATCCTTTGTTTATTTATGCTTCCGCCCTTAAGTTGATTTTATTTATACTTTTGTCCAAAATTATGTAGCTACCACTTCAAATTAAATAAACAAATCAAAAACAACTTCAAAAACAAGAACCTTTACCTCCTCATTTCCCCATCAATTATCCATCTCCCCTTGGCCCATTGGTGCCGACCTTACTAGACCCATCTGTGCCGCCTCTCAGTCCGACACAACCTCTCCACTTTCCAAGGCGGTGGATTGAACCGACAATGACTAATGGTTGAGCTTAGCCGTGGTGTGTGTTCACCATATTCGACCGCGAGCTGGCCTGATGTGGCTAATTGCTCATGCCGTCGCTCTCTCGTGTAGTCCTGGTAGATGTGGTCGTCTTTCTTGTGATGGTTCCTATGTGGCTATGAGATAGTTTTTCCAGATGTACGGCAACACACCATCTTGTAAGTCAACATAACTTTGATTGACAAGCTCGACGGTCTCGACCTACGGTACAAAGAAGACATGTTGTTTCCTTCCCTCCCGTATTTCTATGGAACTCTTTTTATCGCCCAAGCCACCTATGTTTTCAGCAATGCACTATGATAACACATGGCCACTCTATTTCCTCACTCTCTCCTCCAGATGCTCATGTGGATGCCCGTGGCCACTTATTATGGTGGTGCATATGTCAGTCTGATAATAATAATAATAATTTTTTAGCAAGTGTATGCAACGGAAACCAATATTATGGTCTCCATAATTCTTTTTTTTCCATAAACCTATACCTTGAACTCTTCATCTTCATTAACTCGTATTCCGAATATGTTACCATTAATTGTAACTAGATTGCTAGTATCTAATGTCCTCTATCTCAAAATAAATGTGAATTTATACATGAAATCTGAATATATTCATAAAAAAGAAGGTCTTATTTTTAGAGGAAAGATGTTGACTACGGATCGTACATGGAGTACTGTACGTGCGAGCTAGCCGCCGGCCCCATGATCGGTGTTGTTTTGTGGCCAAACACTTGCGGATGGCGCCACATGCCGGGCGGCCGGCTACCTATACCTATAGCTAGCCTTTCCGGCTTTCCCATCGCGTGAAAGCCCTTCAATTCATAAAGCTGCGGCGAGACGGGACATGCAGAGAAGTAAAGAGAACGTGGCATCGATTCCCCCTGGCTCTATCTTTTTCTCCGAGGAAGTTTTTAGATTCCGCCCTGCTGCCGATCCGTACCTCGCCTTCTCGTAGGAGTAGCTAGGCAGCACTAGCAACACAGGCTGCAGGCAATGTTTGTAGTACTCCTACACGGCGAGTCACGAGCTGAGAGCCTGAGACAACCATACGTAGAACACACATGACATGCCCCAGTTGTCTTTGGTACTGGATCCAAACTTCAGTCCTTTTCCATCTCATCAACCTGTCATACACACACAACTTTTCAGTCACATCATCTTCAATTTCAACCAAAATTTAAACTTTGGGCTGAACTAAACACAGCCAAGTACGTATGCAGAAGAGACATGTACGTACGTTCACGCGGTACATATATACGTGTTGGAGTCGTCGCCATCGAGGAAGAAAAAGAAGGAATTAATCTGAGTAGCACAGAGCGTAAGCGTGGTACTCGACCAACCCATCACACGCACGCACGGATAACGCGGGAATGCCTAACCTTTGAAGTGAGACCTCTCGATCGCGCGCCTCCCCAGCCGCGAATGGATGGATCAGATCAGATGGCCGGCCGGGTGACGATGCAACAGTAGATCGTGCACCGCGCGCACGGGCAGGATGGCCAGTTTCGACGTGACGCTGACGCCGCGCGCACAGGCTCTTGCAGCCAGGCAGCGACGCGCGCGGGCGTCGTTGCTTTGTCGCCTTTGCCCCGGCCCGCGCGCATCGAACAAAACCGTGGCTGCATGATGATACCGTTCCATGCATCGTTCTAAAATATTATAGTTCTAAAATATAATAGTTCCATGTACTAAATAGGTAATTTGTATATAACAGCTTAATTCTGCATTTTTTTTGGCAAATTCAATGTTAAATGTATAGTTCTAAAATATTATGTCTAGATATGTAGTTTTGTGATAATTTTGCTAATGTATGTAGTAGTTTTGTAAAATTTATTGTAATTAAAATAACACATTGTATATAGATAGATTAGATGCATGGTACATACATATAGGTTATGGAAAATGGATAGTACATATATAATATAGTACAACTATGCCGAGTAAGACGATGAATAAATCTACTTACAAACTTCTACTACCATGTATGCAACACAGGTAGATCATTTCAATATTTAGAACATAATTAGAGTATTTGTGCAGATAATGTAATGGTAGTGGTAGCTGCACTTTCTGCAGCACTATGCAATGGTTAAATTTGTGCATGTGCATTTTGCATCCAAACGGCAACCACTATGCTACCAGAAAATACTACTGCAGTGCTATAGCAACTTACCTCAGGGAGACGTAACATAGATCACCTCATTTCGTGCAAGCCAACCCCATTTCAAGAACTCTCATTCTTCCACAACCAGAAAGTGCTGTCAGGCAGACGTAACATAGATCACCTCAGTGGATGGATGGAAGTAGTATGCTTTGTGAAAGAGCATCCAAAAAGAAAAGTGAGATGAAAACCAAGAGAAGAACACCAGTACAGATGCATATGATCTCCCATAGCTGCTTCACCTCTCGCATCAATGAACTAGTGCAGCTTGCTGAAAGTTTAGGTAGTGGTTGCTATAAAGCAACAAGAAAGGCCAGGCCTTGGACATCCCCAACTATATCCATGCATATGAGGCATTTATATGTGAAAGATATGTACACGTAGAAAGGAGGCCATTGCACCACTGTTTATAGATGCTAGGCTAGTTCTCCATGCAACTAGAGTGGCATTAATAATGCATGCCCAAAACGGCATGAGTGTGAGTCAAGGACAACGTGCAGACAAAGTGGAGACCATAGCACAAAAGTACAGAAGAAAACAAAGGTGGAGGGAGAAATGTGATAGTAGTTACAATATCTAAGCAAACAGCATGAGCAGAAGACTTGTCAAAACTACACTGCTACTACCAGTATTTAATAGCCTCAAAGTTTAGATCAACACACACATATACTATATACTAATATGTACTCCTGCCTGCCTGGTGATCCAATCCATTAATTTAGTTTAAGGAATAAAGCAGAACATCCCTTCAAGTTTGTCACTTTATTATGATGGTTGAAGTAATGATGTGAATCATGGGAACAAGAGCAGTATTATCCTCCCAAAAGCACATCTTAGAGCAAGTTTAATTTAGAGTGTACTATTAGCTATTAGCCCATCTTAAAACTAACATATATAATATATTAGCCATAAGGTTATCTTTATTTTTTTCTTCTCCTATATCTTTCTATCACATATATATTTAATGTATTTGTTTAGAAGTATGTGTTGAACTAGCTTTTGCATGGGAGCTAATATACTTTAGTTTTTGTTACATCTTTTCTCCACATAAGTTTATAATTAGCTTATAGCTCACTATTAACGTTGATATGATACTATCAAGAAGCTAACAGTGGTTCTAATTCCTTTGTCATTTAGTAGTTGCACAGAGCCAAATGCAGCACATCATCATCCTCCCCCCCTGGAGCAAATTAAAATCTGGGCAGTGGGTCGTTTGTTTAATAGGGTGGCCAATGCTTCAAGAATGCGGTGAATGTTATTATTCCTCATGCCCCTCATCCCTAGGAGAATGTTTTTTTGTGGGCCCCTCCATGCAACTCCTCTCCAGGGGAAGGATCATACCACATGGTGGTGATGAGGTTGTGTGTGTGTCATTGTATGAGTACTTCTACATTGAGAAGAATCATTGTGGGACAACTTTTTGGTGATCAAGAGCTGGTGTGTGCCATTCAGCCATTGTATAGTAGTACTCCATTAACAAGATAAACACAGAGACCATGGTACAGAACAGGAGAAAGAATCATTGGGTGACAACTTTTTGGTGTGGGCAGGTGAAACTGGGCAAGTGAAAATGAGTAAAAAAGTTGCATTTCTTACCCACTTGACATGAAAGGAAGAGGGACATCCCAGAGATCAGTGAGATGCAAGAAGCATGATGGTGAAGAGAGAGGGGGTAGCATTTGTACCTTTTTAGTTTACAAAAACAATAAAAGGTGGTACAAATGGCCTGCTGGCCAAACATATGATATAATAATATACCATGTGATGAGAGAGAGACTTGGA
Organism: Oryza longistaminata; assembly: GCA_009805545.1. Taxonomy (NCBI): domain Eukaryota; kingdom Viridiplantae; phylum Streptophyta; class Magnoliopsida; order Poales; family Poaceae; genus Oryza; species Oryza longistaminata. Next base: position 23,444,503 of record CM020181.1, read on the forward strand.
GTATGAGAGAGAGGGAGACTGTGTGTGTGCCTGTGGGTAAAGTTTCTTTAGAGAGTGGGGTGTTTGTCATACATACATATTCCCTTCCTCCATGGCTTCTCTAGCTCCTCTCCCCTCTCCCTCTCTCGCTAGTGCTTTTCATGGCTGGAAGATTCCGGTTTTGGGACGATGGTGAGACATGACATCTCAGAGCTAGCCTGCTACAAGAAAAAGGAACGCACAGAGAGATGACAGACAGAAAGACAAGCTTATAAAAGTACAGAAACAAGGAGCAAAAAGATGTGCATTATATAGTTTGGCTGTAAATATAACAATAAGATAGTAGGAGTACTATACAAATTAAATTACATGCGCTCAAAAACCCCTTTTGCAACTACTACTACTATAACTTTATATGACCTCTACACGTCCCATAGAAGTTAACAACAATAACAAGTTAAGCTAGAAAAAGGATGGAATCACTACTGTTTGGATCAACACAAAGTCATAGATCAGCTGCAAACCCTTCCCAAGATCTACATCTACAACCAAAAGCTTGATGCATTGCCGTTACCAAACATACTGTAGCTAATTTTGACATACATGCATGGTGATGGGGGTCCATTTTTCTTTCTTCCTCCCCAACCGAGTCCTTCCCTTCATCCTTCGCTTCACAATGCCCCTGCAAAACCAATGAGCTACACACCACATGCCTCTGTACCACGTACGTACACGCCATCGGACTCGAAGCCAGCCTAAAAAGAAGCTTCCCATGCTCTACTAGTCTAGTACTGCACTGACGCATGCAGCTCTCTAACCACACATCGATCAAGCGATGATTAGTAGCAACAGTGATCAATGGAGAGAACTGGAAGATCAGAATTCAGAAAGAGATCGATCAGCTCGGTTGTTGTGTTGAGCACCAAAGTCGATCAGCAATCACATGAAAGACAGCAAAAGGGAGAAGAAAGAACACCAAGATGATGATGCAACACCGGGAAGAAGAAGAAGAAGAAGAAGAGAGAGATCAAAACACCTTATACGGAGTAACAGTGAATCAGTGATGGATTATCGCCAATGCCAACCTCTTATTAAAACCCTCGTCTTCTCTACTGCCTATCTCCAATTTGAACCCACGCCACCACAGCGCGGAGGAGGCTTTTGCATGAGCCATGCATGCATGCATGGCCGCCGCCGCGATTACCAAGAAGTGGCCACTGCCGCCGCCGATCTGCCGTTCCAGAACCCCGGCGTGTCGTGCCCGCCTGGGCGCCGCCGCCGGCTGCTGCTCCTTGCCGTGATCGAACTGGTGGCCGCCGTCTACGCCGCCGCGCCGCCGCCGCTCGCGCCTCACCGCCAGTGCCAGAGCTGACCGTCGGCTTCAAGTCCTCGAACGGGAACAGCAACCTGCCCGTGCTCTCCGGCACGCCTTGCAACCGCGCTGGAGCCGAACCCCGCGGCGGATGGCCCGCCCACCGAGCCGTGCGCGTCCAACGAGAACCCGAGCAAGCTCTGGGACGACTGTGGCGGCGGCGGCCGGCGGCGGCGGCGCGGGAACTCACCGAGCGCGAACCCCGGCGTGGCGTACTCCGCTGGCATCTGCATCGGCACCTGCAGCGCATGTAGCAGCCGGTGCTTCGCGAGCAGCTCCATCGCGGAGAGCGCGCCGCCGCCCCGGCCGTTGGTCCCCATTGCGCCACCGGGTTGCACACGCTGCTGCTCTCCAGGCTCGGGAACGCCTGGAACTCCCCGGCGCCGGCAGCCGCCGTGGTGCGGGAACGCCAGGTTCAAGTCCTGCGCGCCCTCGTGGACCAGCTTCGGGTTCTTGGACGCCCGCCGCCCGTGCTGGCCATGGACATGGACATGGACGCGCTTCGTGACGACGGAATTCGCCGTGGAGGCGGACGCGGGCGACGCCGACGCCGCCGACGACGACGAGCGCTTGTTCTTGCGGAGCGCCGCCGACGGGGACGTTGCGGAGCGAGCCGCCCCTCCGTCCAGTAGCGCCGGCACGTCTTGCAGAAGTAGCGCGGCTGCTGAGGCTGTAGTTGTTGTAGTAGCAGAACTTGGTGTTCGTCGAGTTGCACCGCGGGCAGTTGAGCGCCTTCTCCTTCTGCGGCGCGCGCCCGCCGCTCCGTGCTACCCGCGCCCGAGAGGCGCCGGCCCGCCGCCGCCGCCCCTCAGTGCGCCCCCAGTCACCGACGACGGCGCCGTCGCCGCCGGATTCGGATTCGCGCCGGCGGCCGCGTTCGCTGCCATCAGCATCTCCTCCATGGGCTTCACCAGCCCTAGCCCCTGATGGTACACACATGGTGCAGCACTCCATTAGAACACAAACGATCAAAGATCAAACAAACACCTTGCTAACTTCACACCAACTACTACTACAGCAACAAGCTCGCAAGAACAAGCGAGCACAAATGGCATGTGGTTATGCAGTGACAGAGAGAGAGCTAGCCATGGCAGCAAGCAGGGTGTTATTAGAATCTTTATGGTGCAACTAAGAACCAAGCAAAAGGATACAAAGGCAGATTAGAGGGGGGGAGGAAAGGTGAAACTGGTAAAGGGGGGAGAGGAAAGGAAAAGGTGATAAGCGAAAGAAAGGAAGGAAAGAAAAGATGAAAGAGAAACACACCACCACACAAAACACAACTTTGTTTGTGCTGTTGTAGGGTTGCACGCAGTAGTAGTACCACAGCAGCTGCTGCTGCTGCTACTACACATCACCGGGGACATGGCTACTCTTTTGATGCAAGCGGCAAGGAGACAGAAGAAAAGAAGGAGAAAAGCTATGAGAAAAGAAGATGAGGAAAGGGGGGGATTAGAAAGAAGAAAGGCGATGGTGTGTGTGTGTGTGCTGCTTTCAAGGATCAAAAGGGAGAGGGATTAAAGCCACAAGGGCCTCACCTCGCCTCACCTCACCTCACCTCAAAGCCTATGGAGGAGGGAGAGAGAAGCGTGTGTGTGCTACTGATGATGATGAATATGAAGCATAGATCTACACAAAGAATAAGGGTTGGCATATAAAGCGAAGAACATCTTCCGAGAGGCAGACAATCAGAAGAAAAAAAAGAAAAGCATATGCACCGAGAACAAGGCGCAGAAAGGAAGATGAACAGCAACAAGATCAGGAAGAAGAAGAAGAAGCACAAGAGCGAAATTCTGACAGATGCAGAATCAATCGATCGATCGATCTTTGCAAAGCGATTTTTTACCTGGTGCCAGTGGGCTGCATCCATGCAAGAGGGCTCTCCAACTGCGTCTACCTCGCTGCCCCCCAACAATTCTTGCTCCTCCGGGCACCTGAGGAGACGAAGCGCAACGAAGACGAAGACGACGAGCGAGCTCCACCTCCTGATGCAGCAGCTGGTGGATTTCTTGAGCAGAAGGGAGAGAGAGAGAGAAGAGAATGTCCTGTGGTTGGGGCAGTGAGTGGAATTATGCCTCCTCCCTATCTCTGCACCCTCCTCTCTCTCTCTACCCACATACGTTTTGCTGAAATAGCCAAGCTGCTAGTGGATTCTTTTATTATATATATTTCGCTACTACTCCTCCGCTCCTCCAGCTCTACCAGAAACTCGGCAGAGACGAGATAATGAGCTACTACTCCAAAACTTTGAAGCGCTATATACTATATTTCTGTCAAATTAAGCTCGGCCGCTGATGATGATGATGTTCTTCTTGCTCAAGCACAGCACACACGCGAGTGAATGGATGGATGGATGCTCGTTCGGTCAGGGATTCCGAAGAAAAGAGGAGGAAAGCCACCGGTGGAAGCCCTGGGAATGGCGGTTTGTGGGGGCTCTCGCCTCGCGCGTGCGTAGGACGGCGCGGCACGTGCGGCCAACCGCGGCCATCTTTTTAATTTAATTCCATGGGGGCGTCACTGTGCGGTGTCACCTTTTTTCCGTTTTCCATTTTTTTTTCCTTTCTTCCTTCTTCTTCTACTTCTCCCCCACCTCAGCGGCTGTGCCTTTTCTTGTTGTGCCGACAGGCACCAGCCTCTTTTGTTTTCAGTGTACAGTTGTGGCTCGTGTAATTCTTCTCTGATTGCAGCGCATATGCCACACCGAAGGTGGTTGTACTACCATCGTCGTGTTAAACTTGAACAGTAACCGGGAGATGGGATATATGGCCCATATGAGACTCAGAGATTTCAATCGGAGTGGGATCCGTTGGACATTGTCCTTGGAAAATGAACGGGGAGCAGCAACAGGGGCAGGGTCAGAAAAAACTTGTGGAAAGAGAGCGAGGTCAGAATTACATCATGGGTAGAAATATAGAATAGAATACAGGTTTTTTACATCACGGGTAGAAAACATATTTTTGCTAACTTAACAACTACTTCCTCCTTTTTACAATGTAAGGTCCCGTTTGTAGGGCTCCAAACCCAACTCCTAACTCTAAACTTCAACTCCCAGTGAGCTAGCTCCGGTTGGAGTTGGAAACTCGTTAAAAGTGTTGGCTATACTTTCAGCTCTAGATCTGAAAAAAAAATGAAAAAATGAAAAAAAAAACGAAACCAATCGGCCCAGCCGCGCGTGCTCCCCGTCGTCGTCCGGCCGCCGCCCATCCTCGCTCCCGCCAGCACCGGCCGCCTCCGCCCGCACGTCGTCGTCACACCCCGCCGCCGCGGCCCCCCGCCGCCGACGCTGCCGCAGCCCCGCCGCCGGCGCTCGCCCGCTCATCGTCAGCCGTGGCCGCCTGTCGCCGCCTGTCGTCGTCCGCCCGCCGCCGCGCCGCCGCCCGCCGTCGCCGGCGCCCGCTCGGGATTGGGAGGGGAGGAGAGCGAACGGGAGGAAAGGAGGATTGTAGGTAGTTGAGTGGCATTTTCGTGTAAATACTCTAAAAAAAATTAGAGGTAGTGGGTCTTTTGGGGTGGAGTGGAGTTGTGAAGCAGCAAAAACCCAGCTCCACACCCGTTGTTCATTTTTCTAGGAGTAGCTCTGCCAACTCCACTCCAAAAAAAGGTGGATCTGGATCGTTTGGCACAACTCCGGCTCCAGGTAAGTTTAAGTTGGGAGCTAGAGTTGTGCCAAACGGGGCCTAAGTCATTCTAGCATTTCCCACATCTACTTATTATATTATTAAAGAATAAAAAAGGAGCCTCCACGTTCGCTCTCATGGCCTAGAAATTCTCACATTAATCGAAGAAAAAGGAAAAACAGAGTCCATATAGAAATACAATTTAGAAATAATTGAAATTCGGAATTAAAAAATAAGAAATATTAGAAGAGGAGACTAGAGTTCATATAGAAATACAATTTAGAAATAGTTGAAATTCGGAATTAAAAAATAAGGAATATTAGAAAAGGAAGACTAGAGTCCATATAGAAATACAATTAGGAAATAACTGAAATTCGGAATTAAAAATAAGGAATATTAGAAGAGGAGAGTAGAGTCCATATAAAATATAATTAGAAACTAACTGAAATTCGGAATTAAAAATAAGGAATATTAGAAGAGGAGACATAGGAAATACAATTAGGAAATAACTGAAATTCGGAATTAAAAATAAGGAATATTAGAAGTAGAGTATAGAGTCCATATAGAAATATAATTAGGAAATAACTGAAATTTGGAATTAAAAATAAGGAATATTAGAAGTAGAGTGTAGAGTCCATATAGAAATACAATTAAGAAAAAAAATAGAAATTCTGAATTAAAAAACAAGGAGTATTAGAAGTAGAGTATAAAGTCCATATAGGAATTTAAAACTAACTAAAATTTGGAATAAACGTAATAAAATTAAAAGTAGAGTTTAGATGCTTCATGGGTTAAGATTGTCCTAAGAACATCTGCAATGTGGGAATTAGAAGGGGCACTAAGAGAATCTTTTCACGGTAGCAAAGGCTCTATACATTGCGACCACAGGTCTCAAGTATAGTACAAGGGCCGTTCCCTTGATACCAGGTATCTTAAATAAAAAAACAGTATTTATTTTACAAGTATGCCATGAATTCATTTTGATGGTCATGGGTGTGGGTCTCATTATAGAGTTGGATATGTCTTATACATTGCACAAATCTCTCTATTTCCTTATGCATAGTAGGTGGAGCCTATTTTAGTAATTATGGGTTATTATGAATCTATAAGATAAGAGCATCTCCAACAGAGTGGCTATCTCACCTCCAAGTTAAATTTTAGCAACTTTTGATATAAAAAATGCACTCCAATAGACTTGCCAACCGGATGGCCAACCGGGGCCAAACTCCTCCATGCGTTGGCCAAAGTTGGCTAGCCCAAGTTGCCTAGCTAATCATGGGCCCCACACATTCTTCTCTTTCTTCTCTCCCGTACTCCCCCCCCCTTCCCCAGATCAAGCGCATTGCTGGCACTGTCCCTCGTCCGCTTCCGCCGGCCCACCGCGGCCACATCCGCCTGCGCGGCCACGGCCTTGTGCACCGCCCGCCTGCGTCGGAGGGGAGGGGGAGGGAGCCGCCCGTAGGTGAGGGGAAGTCGGGAAGGGGAGGAAGGGGGAGGAGAGAAAATGGGGAGAGGAAGGGGATCGGGCTCATTTTCACCTTCTCTCAAAAGAATAAATTAGCTGGCCAGTATAGACAAAGATAATGCTAAATTGGACAATAATTAGCCAGACAGGCAGACAACCCAAGTCCAAGCTAGGTGCACGCGCTGATGGTTACTGTTGTATCAGTCATCACACAAACTCCAACCTGTGGAGTTATATGACATGCGATTGGACTGTCTACTTTGCACTTGCCCCCCTCCCCAATTGACACCTCCCAACTATTGGAGTTGGAGATGCTCAAGCAGAACTATTTCAAACACTGTTATATCCACATACTCATCCGTCCTTAAAAAAAAAATCAAAATCTAAAGATAAATCTAAACACATCTTTAGAGTTTAATTTTTTCTAAGACGGAGGGAGTAGTACGTTGATACTCTACCAGCCAGCTCACCTTCGTTCCATATTAAGTTTATTTTTAAGTCTCTTATATTTGTTCCAAAATAAGTTTATTTTTAAGTAATCATTGCATTGTAGTGAAAGTAGAGAATAATTGTACAATGAGTAAATAAAGTGAGGAATAATTACATTGGGATTTGATAAAATATGAGTATTCTATTTTTTGTTTTGTATTGGTAGGTGTGCGATGAGTGAAAAATGAATTTATTTTGATAGTAGGTAGCAGTACCATCTAGAACTGTACTAGTACAATACAAACCACCGAATGAATCCATGGTAATACAGTTGATATGAATCTCTGTAAAAACTCATGTGGGCATCGCGTCCGGCCTCTCGTGCAGCGGTTGTAGCGGAGCAGCGTATGGACATGGACATGAGGGAACCCCAAGCCATCAGCAGCGAGTAGTAGCCCACTAAACCGCGGCGCAGCAGCTGCAACGCAGTTGATGGGACGCAAGAAAGCCGCCCTACAGGCTACCGTGCCATGCAGAAGCGCCTTCTCTATAGAGCGCGAGAGAAGGAGACAGCGAGAGCGAGGAAGAGGACAGGTCCATTAATCTGCAAAGTGGAAATCAGGGCCCTCTGTGCTCTGTTCCTTGTCACCCGGAAGGCCCCTACAACCTCCTAGCTACACCTACTGTCCCATGTTCGTGATCATTTTAGCATGTTACTTTCATGATCTTTTTTTTTCGAAAACCACTTTCATGATTATAAATTTGAACACAAGTACTTAGTATTGGTCACTACTCACAGTGATCAAACTGTCATTGATCATGTGTTCATACAGGTCGTCCTGATCAAGTTTGTTGAAGACTTGCAATAGAAAAGAAACGCAGCTGCAGACTTGCAGTACTTGTTGGACTTTGAGAGGAGTCTGAAAATGGGACTGGCTAATTAAGCTGGACTTCCTAGGTCAGCCAAGTGGTAAGCGAGCACCAGCGGCTCAGCGCAAGTGTCATTATCAATTGGAACACCCATGGGGCCATACGGATTTCAGAGCAATTTTCAACAGATTTAGTAATGATTGCTTGGCCTAACCAATTCCATGCTTAGAGCAAGGATAATAATAGAGCTTACTATCTACTATTAGCCCATCTTAAAGCCAACACATACAATAGATTAGCTATAAGGTTAGTTACAATTTTTCTTCTCCTATCTCTATCTCTCACTTATACATTTATTATTTTTGTCTTAGAGCTTGTGTTAAGCTAGCTCTTGCATGAGAGCCAACACCTTTGATTTTTTGTTACCTCTCTCCTCCATATAAGCTTATAGTAAGCTTATAGCTCACTATTATACTTGCTCTTAGGCAAGTGAGGATGGAAACTGCTACATTTAATGACGAAAATGATAGCTCTAGCTAGCAGGCAGAGGAGAGCCGGTCCTAAATCCTAATGAAAGGCGGTGAGTAATCGGCTGCAACTTTATTCCTATTCTCTTCATACTTTTTACCACCTTTTGACTAAACTTACACAAGTAGGCACTTAAGGTATCGAGGAAGATGATTACTCCGGGAAAAAAAATGTGGTATATTTATTGAGGATTTTTACGGTACATTCTACTACTAGTATATACTACCAATATATTTGATCTAATGGTCTAAAATTCATCTGATCTCCCTTTCAAGTATTCTGCAGTATAAACTGAGAAGGGTATATTTGTCTTTTTATCTAATTGTGTGGGGGTAATTTTGTGATTTCACGTTTCCTCACTAGTCAGATCCGATCCACGGGCGCCCATGTGTGGAAGTCATGCCCAGGTGTCGCTGATGTCTTCCTCTTGCGAGCGCCGCCGCGCCGCCCCCGTCAGCCACTTTCGTCGCCGCCGCCATCAGGAATCGAATCGATTTCCCTCATCCTTTCCTCTCGTGTCTTTTTCAGCGACCCAAAACCCTAGTTCTTGAGTGAGGCGACGGGCAGGCGGAGCTGTAGAAGGAGCAGCGACGCCGGAGACGCGAGATGTATCGAGAAGAAGCGATATCAAAACTACCCTTTTTAGATTTTTACCTAATACCAAAACTACCCTTTCATATACTGGTGGTATATACTAGCAGTAGAATATACCGTAAAAATCCTCAATAAATATACCACATTTTTTTTCCCGGAGTAATCATCTTCCTCGATACCTTAAGTGCCTACTTGTGTAAGTTTAGTCAAAAGGTGGTAAAAAGTATGAAGAGAATAGGAATAAAGTTGCAGCCGATTACTCACCGCCTTTCATTAGGATTTAGGACCGGCTCTCCTCTGCCTGCTAGCTAGAGCTATCATTTTCGTCATTAAATGTAGCAGTTTCCATCCTCACTTGCCTAAGAGCAAGTATAATAGTGAGCTATAAGCTTACTATAAGCTTATATGGAGGAGAGAGGTAACAAAAAATCAAAGGTGTTGGCTCTCATGCAAGAGCTAGCTTAACACAAGCTCTAAGACAAAAATAATAAATGTATAAGTGAGAGATAGAGATAGGAGAAGAAAAATTGTAACTAACCTTATAGCTAATCTATTCTATGTGTTGGCTTTAAGATGGGCTAACAGTAGATAGTAAGCTCTATTATTATCCTTGCTCTAAGCATGGAATTGGTTAGGCCAAGCAATCATTACTAAATCTGTTGAAAATTGCTCTGAAATCCGTATGGCCCCATGGGTGTTCCAATTGATAATGACACTTGCGCTGAGCCGCTGGTGCTCGCTTACCACTTGGCTGACCTAGGAAGTCCAGCTTAATTAGCCAGTCCCATTTTCAGACTCCTCTCAAAGTCCAACAAGTACTGCAAGTCTGCAGCTGCGTTTCTTTTCTATTGCAAGTCTTCAACAAACTTGATCAGGACGACCTGTATGAACACATGATCAATGACAGTTTGATCACTGTGAGTAGTGACCAATACTAAGTACTTGTGTTCAAATTTATAATCATGAAAGTGGTTTTCGAAAAAAAAAGATCATGAAAGTAACATGCTAAAATGATCACGAACATGGGACAGTAGGTGTAGCTAGGAGGTTGTAGGGGCCTTCCGGGTGACAAGGAACAGAGCACAGAGGGCCCTGATTTCCACTTTGCAGATTAATGGACCTGTCCTCTTCCTCGCTCTCGCTGTCTCCTTCTCTCGCGCTCTATAGAGAAGGCGCTTCTGCATGGCACGGTAGCCTGTAGGGCGGCTTTCTTGCGTCCCATCAACTGCGTTGCAGCTGCTGCGCCGCGGTTTAGTGGGCTACTACTCGCTGCTCAGCTGCTGCGCCGCGGTTTAGTGGGCTACTACTCGCTGCTGATGGCTTGGGGTTCCCTCATGTCCATGTCCATACGCTGCTCCGCTACAACCGCTGCACGAGAGGCCGGACGCGATGCCCACATGAGTTTTTACAGAGATTCATATCAACTGTATTACCATGGATTCATTCGGTGGTTTGTATTGTACTAGTACAGTTCTAGATGGTACTGCTACCTACTATCAAAATAAATTCATTTTTCACTCATCGCACACCTACCAATACAAAACAAAAAATAGAATACTCATATTTTATCAAATCCCAATGTAATTATTCCTCACTTTATTTACTCATTGTACAATTATTCTCTACTTTCACTACAATGCAATGATTACTTAAAAATAAACTTATTTTGGAACAAATATAAGAGACTTAAAAATAAACTTAATATGGAACGAAGGTGAGCTGGCTGGTAGAGTATCAACGTACTACTCCCTCCGTCTCAGAAAAAATTAAACTCTAAAGATGTGTTTAGATTTATCTTTAGAGTTTGATTTTTTTTTTAAGGACGGATGAGTATGTGGATATAACAGTGTTTGAAATAGTTCTGCTTGAGCATCTCCAACTCCAATAGTTGGGAGGTGTCAATTGGGGAGGGGGGCAAGTGCAAAGTAGACAGTCCAATCGCATGTCATATAACTCCACAGGTTGGAGTTTGTGTGATGACTGATACAACAGTAACCATCAGCGCGTGCACCTAGCTTGGACTTGGGTTGTCTGCCTGTCTGGCTAATTATTGTCCAATTTAGCATTATCTTTGTCTATACTGGCCAGCTAATTTATTCTTTTGAGAGAAGGTGAAAATGAGCCGCTACGTTCGCTCGAGGCTTAAAGGTTACCACGTTAAACAAACAAATGAAATGCGTGCACATTTTATCTTGGCAAGTTCATATTACCACGATAAAGATTGATCGACACGGTAATATACAAATTTAATCGTATTTATATATTTAGGCTGTATATTTAGGCTATGTACATCCTTTGAGTGTAGAGACCGGTTTAATCCATGATTTAAAAAAATCGTATTTATATACCAAACAAAGCCAAAAGTCGTACATAGCAAATTAAATTCTCTTTCTAAAGACCTAGCTCCATGCAAAATTACTTGAGAAATGTTCTGGATGAATGTTGACCATAAAAGTTCAGCATATGATCTAGATCTAGGAGTTCTAATACATCTCAAAGGCACAATACGAGGAGATGTAGTACAAAGCTAGAGGGGTCGAGGCCTAGATCATCCACGAGTGCAACCGCGGCCGCAGGTAGGATCGAGCAGCGGGTGGAGGGGTCATCGGCGGTAGCGCTGATACAATGGGGAACTAGAGGAGAAGAGAGAATTTGAGAGTGGGTGGTCCAAAGTGCAAACTAGGTAAACATAGCTCGTATCATTGAAAACATTATATTAGAGGTAGTCCAAAATTAAACTATGGTTAAAAAACCCTGACTGAAATTGTAATTTACTCGTCTATAAGAGGGAAACGATTTCTTTTGTCTATAATCTGTCCAATCATTCAGTTAGAATTGATACTCCCTACTCTATCGGTTTCAAATGTAGCTATATTTTTTGATGGAAGGAGTAGTGTTTACCTTAACTTCCGATAAACGGGAACTTTCAACATTCCTATATATGCACGTTTTTGTGAATTGCTATGGTTTATAAGTGGGTGCTTGGCATTGCTCCGACACGGGACACATTTCAACGTAAACACCTAGCTGGATGATGCTTTAAAAAATCTGATGAATCATTTTTAAGTTTTTAGCTAATATTTAATTAATCATATGCTAATGGGTCGCTCCGTGTTACGTGCATGAAGAATTTGCTCTCAAACCTTGATACTGAACAAAGCCTTAGGGCTTGTTTAATTGGCAAAAAAAACTTTGCCCATGCATGTCACATCGGATATACGGACACACATTTAAAGTATTAAACATAGTTTAATAACAAAATAAATTACAAATTCTACCAGGAAACTGCGAGACAAATTTATTAAGCCTAATTAATCCGTTATTAGCAAATGTTTATTTTAGCACCACATTGTCAAATCATGGCGCGATTAGGCTTAAAAGATTTGTCTCGTAATTTCCTGACGAACTATGTAATTATTATTTTTTCTACATTTAATACTTCATTCATTGGTCTAAACATTCGATGTGACAGCATGAAAAATTGTGTTTGGGAACTAAACAGGCCCTTAGGGTGTGTTTAGTTCCAAAGTTTTTTTTTCCAAATTTTCAACTTTCCATCACATCAAACCTTTCATACACACACAACTTTTCAGTCACATCGTCTCCAATTTCAACCAAATTCCAAACTTTGGGCCAATCTAAACACAGCCTTAGTGTGACTGATTATATCGTAGTCACATGTTTGATGCAAATCCAAGCGTGCCATGTTCTCAATTCCACCTAGCTAGACAACGACCTTTACTGGACGACTTTGCCGTACCCGTCAGTACTGAAGTAATGCATGGATGCCCTGTGCTTGGTCCTCATCTCACTATGCTTTGCCACTGTCAAAAACAAGCTTCAGCGACAAATCAATCCAGGAACAAACCAAGAGTATACTGTAATACGAACAACATGGGGACGGGTCCCATCTGATGTCAAGTCCGCGCGGCAATTAGTCGTGGACTGCACGCTTCCACTCCACAGCACCCTGCACCTGACGATGGCTGGCCTGATCTCTGAGCCTCAGTGGATCGATGCTCCCATCGCAAGAATCCAACATCTCTGTCCGATCCGCGGGAATGGAATATGGAATTCCATGATCCATGCCTCCCCCCTCGACTTTCGGTTCCAGGCAGGCCAACTGCAGCTTTCAATCCGACGGCCTCCAAAATTTTATTATCCTGTCACTTGCATCGCGCAGGCGCAGCCACCATCCTCATATCTTTACAAGCGTCTCTTAACAATATTTATTTATTTTTGACATTCGATCGCATGCGGCATGCGTCCTCTCCCCCTACCGTTTTGTCTTGCTTTCCCTTTTGATCTTGTCTCTAACTGGTTGGGAGATTGCGTGGGTTGTGGCGATAGGAGGAATATTGGGTGTTCTGGAGCAAGCTAGTAGTGGGAGGGACGAGCGAACTGGGAAGATGACAATGGATTTCCCGGCTATAAAATCGGCGTTTGGTCCGACGTGATGGTCGAGCGCCGAAGGGCAAGTTGGTCGATCTGAAGATACATAAGCGCCACTGTTTCGTATAGGAGATTAGGACCTTTAAGTTGAGTTCAAGAAGCGTCCGTTGGTAAGTTGCTGCGTTTTCTCACAGGGTTATACCGCACAAAACAACTGGCACCATGTTTAGTTGCAAACTTTTTTTTTCAAACTTCCAACTTTTCCATCACATCAAAACTTTCCTACACACATAAATTTCCAACTTTTCCGTCGCATCGTTCCAATTCCAACCAAACTTTCAATTTTAGCGTGAACTAAACACACCCTGCAAAGCAGCAGCAAAGTGTCCTCATGGCACAATGACGTCCGATCAGGTACGTCATGGGAAAGGAGAATGTTCGGAAAAAGACCTTATTTGCCGTGCCTGGGTGTATTTTGCGTGATAAGTCGGATTGCATCCTCTGCGAAAACAAAAGAGAGAAACTATGCTTTTAGACATGCGGAATGTTCCTAGTGGAAACTGGAACGTAGCAGTAGAAAGTTGAGATCATGACTCGGTGTCTAGTTGCACCAATCAGCCTAATCTGAATCTGAACGAGTAGTTGAAGTTATTGAACAGGCTCAAGAATGAACTCACATGCGTGCGTGCGGTTGCAAAGGTGAGGGGATTAATTAGTGAAAGTATGATGATGGGCTTATGACCAGAGCGGTAAAGGAGCACCAAAGCGAGTTAACAAGGACAAAATGGCGATGGCTCAATCAACTATATTGCTTTGAGCGACCGGTTTTCATCTCTGAAACTTTTCAGCAATCAGTAGTTTTAACGGTAGTTAGAAGAAGTCTAACGATCGTATATAGGGATGAAAACGGATAGAAAAGATCAAAACAGCACCAACCATTTCTGTAAACATATTCACTATTAGAGTATTTTCCTTTCAAATTAAGTACTTGAGTAGCATGTGGGAGTTTTTTTTTTTTTTTCAAATGAACTGTCTCAAGCATGGAGAAGATGCAGGACAAACATTCCTCTTTTTTTTTCCTTGGAAAAAGTAAGATGCAAACGTTCTGAATTTTCAGAAGATAAGTGGAAATTGTGCGCATATATTCAGATTTCATGAATATAACTAGAGTTTGTTTTTTTTTAAAAAAGGAACTGTTTCAAACATGGAGAGGATGCAGGAGAAATATTCCTCTCTCTTTTTCCTGGGAAAAAGTAAGATGCAAACGTTCTGAATTTACAGAAGAAAAAGTGAAAATTGTGCGCACTATATTCAGACTTCATTAATGGAACAATCAATTGTAAAAGTATATGACGAATCAAATGTCCACGAGAGTGGCTAATGGTGCGTATTTTGTTTGTTTACCATTCAAGTCACCGTGGATTCGCAATCTAGAGAAGAACATATTCCTTGTTTTAATTAATCTCAGCACTCCACCATTCGGTTGGTCGCTAGAAGCCAACGAGTCATCGCCCGACAGAATGCTCCAAATTTCAACACCGGATCGGACCGCGTCTTCAACTGTCACCGTCCTGACCTCACATCTTCACCATCTCCACTTCCGCATCCAGTCCCGTTTTTGATCTACCGATCGGCAGTCCTAACAAGCGACGTAAGAATAACAAATTAAGAAATTGCGCAGCTGCCGGTGAGGTCAAATCAGACCACGATCCGCGTATATGACCCGACTCGCAAGAATATCTTCTTTGACGAAAACACATCATCGTCTCATCGATTCATCGTACAAACCGTCCAACTGCTCTATATTGTGGTTAATTCCCTCCCAGCTAGTAGTGCGATACTATCATACTAGTAGTAGTAGTAGTATTCAATCTCCGATTTTTGGATTGACGGTAAACCACCTAACAAATCCATCGCCCCCTGTCGCCGATTTGTTACAGGTGCAAGATCGAGCCGGTCACACCATTGCATGCAGCAGCACGCAGCAACGGAGACCGTACAGTTGCTCGTACGCTGGAGACCACGAATGAACGAGCTGACTTCGCGAGTGTCAAACGGGACAAAAGCTGGTGCACCGGCCGGCACCCCCGCACGCACCGTCTCCATCGCACCACGCACCGCGCCACCTTCCTCCCGCCGCTAGCTAGCTCTCGGTGGAAGTGGAGGCATGGCGCATCACCGTACGCTCCGCGGCGCGGCCGCGCGCGAGAGCGAAACCAGCGGAGTACTACTGTACTACTAGTGGCTTCTTCTGACTCTTCGTTCGCCAGAGGGCGCGCGGCTACGGGAAGGAAGTCAAGCGCGGCGCGCGACACCGTACGTGGGGGTCGCTTTCGCTCTGGAGTCTCGACGCGCCTAGCTCCAGCCCGCGCGCGGCCAGCACAGCCAGAGAGCTAGCCCAGGTGCGCGCGACGCTAGCTTAGTGCGCGAAGGGCCCCGCAGCGTGATGGCTCCGCCCCGACGCTCTCCACTAGGGCACGTCCGCGTCTGGAGCGCGAGCGAGGGGGGGGAGAGAGAGAGAGACGGGGATTTTTCGTGCGACACCGATCGCCGGATCGTGTGGGGGCGAGCGGCCGGCCGAGTAGTTGGATTGGGCTACCGACTTACCGTTCAGTAGGTATGGATGTGATGCCCCCATCGAGGAGCTATGCTACAGTGCTAAGAACTCTTCAAGTTACTAACTACTCCATCTTTCCCAAAAGGAATATTAATTCTAGCGAAAAACCTTGTAGTTACTCCTGTGAAATTATTTGGGTACAATGACTAGCAATTTTCCTCAGAAACCAACGAAAGATTGGATGAACAAGTTTGGATCCCTCAAATCCTCAATCACCATGCTTAGGGCTCCTTTGGCAGCCCGGGATACCACCGGGATCCCGGCCCATTCCCTGGGAGAAAGGCCCGCGGGGGAAATTGCCACAGGTATTATTTCTGGTTCATTTGGAAGCACACGAGGCAGGGATTTTCCGGCCCAATCCGCGGGGAAACCCCTTGCATGCATATTTGGCTCGCCGGCTCTCCGCGCTGGCCGCCGGGCGAGTTTCTATGGCGGTTACCGGTTAGAAGCAAGCTTTACCTAGCTGCCAGCAATAGCAAAGCTTTTCCTCACAGAAAGGCAAGGAAAGTCGGCCCAACCGATACTGCAAGTTTAGGCCCATCTAACAAGCCCAGCCGAAATCTGCAAACAGAAACACAGGATAGCGTGCCCTCATCTTCTAAAACAACAT
The DNA here is from genome assembly GCA_009805545.1 of Oryza longistaminata. Classification (NCBI taxonomy): domain Eukaryota; kingdom Viridiplantae; phylum Streptophyta; class Magnoliopsida; order Poales; family Poaceae; genus Oryza; species Oryza longistaminata. The sequence continues at coordinate 23,460,973 of CM020181.1, forward strand.
TTCCCCTTTAGAAAAGAACTTATGAAACAAATCGAATCCTATCTATATATCTTTCTATATAAGATGGTTCGAACTAAAAGCTTAACTTGCAAAGAATTACATCGCCCCACAAAATAAGTCATTGGATCATTTCCATGTTTCATCACAACAATCCAAGTATATATTAAGTATTCGCATTTACCATTTCTCGTTAGTTACTACTCCCTTCGTCCCCTAATATAAGGGATTTTGACATTTTGCTCGCACTGTTTAATCATTCGTCTTATTCAAAAAAATTTGGAATGACTTACTTTACTATCCAAAGTACTTTAAGCACAACTTTTTGTTTTTTATATTTGCACAAAAAAATTTTAATAAGACGAGTGGTCAAAAAGTGCAAGCAAAATATCAAAATCCCTTATATTATGGGATGGAGGGAGTAGATAACTCAATATTTATTAACCCAACTCAATATTCATTATTCCAGTTAGTAGTAATCATTGTTATTCAAAAAGCATCCAAGAAGTCATGTCCTTTGTCATCAACACATAATAAATGGTATAATTCACAATCAAATTGTAAAAAAAAAAAATTCTGAACCATGGGAAATAATCATTATATATTCACGATATCCCCTTGTTAGTTAAAGTCCGTAGGTTCGGAGGAGGATGTCATCTAAGAAATCATATAAAAAAAGATAAATTCAACTTGTACAAGAAACAAAAATAATAAATTTTAGTGTAAATGGTATACGCTATGCACAATCAAATTTTGTTGGAGACGTTACATCTAGCTTTATAGTTGAGACTTGAGAGAGACGATTCGATCCGAAGTAAAAAGATAAGAAAGATAAAATAGATTTATTCCTTCATGATTAGCTACGGAGGCCAAGTTCGGCCCACACGTTGGCAAGACAAGCTCGGCCATCTGCGGAATAAGTCTACTTGTCGTCCCTCAACTTTACGTCGAGTTTGTTTGCCATCTCTTATCTCCAATACAAGAAATCTTCACCCCTAAACCATAAAAAACCGTGCAATTTAGATCCTATAGGGAGAAAAAAAGGGCATCCTAGTCAACACACAGAAAAAAATAAAAAGGGCCCACATGTTAGCCTCTTCTTTCTTCTCTTTTCTTATCAAGTCTAATATCCAGACGACGATGGTGGCGAGGCCGACATCGTTAGCGCAAATCGATGTAGGATCCCGGTAGTCCAAGGTCACAACCGTTGGCCGGCCCTCGCCACAGGTGCAGTCGAGGTAGAGCTCTAGCACCTTTTCGTCGCTGTCGCCGCTGTTCTTGCACCGACCAAATGAGTGTGTGAGGGAGGTGGCTGCTGGTTTTGGCATGTGATTTGGGCGGCATAGACATCAGCGAAGAGGCGGGAGATGTTGTGCCTAAGGTCACGCGCACCGGGTTTGTCGGCAGCGGTGAAGAGGCAATTGCCGTCAGCATCGACCTCCCTGGTGTGGTCAAGGCGGAAGACGAGGGGTGGGAGCAAGAGTTGGGAGGGGGGTTTCCAAGCAATTCCATGCTCCTAGATCCGGTGAATGGGGCGACACTGTTGGTCCTCGAGCGTGATGACAGAGGTTCAGCACGAGGTCGGGGTGGGCCAAGTGAGGAACAGGCGCGCAGGGGCATGGAAGCATCGGAGAGCCTCGGTGATGGCGGAGTCATTGCAGAGGAGCTTGGACATTCGGATTGGCTGCGAAAATATCATGTGGTTGGGTCACTTACATGTGGGACCCACATATTTTTTATTCTCTCGTTGTGACAAGGATGCCACGTCAGCGAAACCATCCATGCATACTACTATGGGATCTACTTGACACGGTTTTGAACAATTTAGGGGTAGACATTTCTGGTATTGGGGATTAGGGATGTCATACATTCTCGACGTAAAGTTGAGGGATGGCAAATGGACTTATTCCGCCATCTGCAGGATGGAGTTCTTTTTGTCTAGACCGGATTGAAAGATGCAACTTTCAGCCCATGGAGTCCTATAGCACGGCCTACTTAGCGAAAATAACCATCCGAGAAGCCCATAAAACTATCCAATACGTGATTGTTCTTTCTCATTGGATCCTTATTACTTGAAAGGCGAAAAGATCATGATCGTGGAACTATTGATCATCGAGGCATCGATCGAACAAGATAGATACATGTCACTGGCGAGCTTGCATCCAACGAACAGGCCAAAAGCCCTAGACAAGTTCTGAACTAGTATCGGGCCCGCATGCAGGGGCGCAGTTGCCACATGCATGCACTTGTTTATAGGTGTTTATAGGTGTTGATTAGATAGGAGTAAGCTATAGTAGCAGTTAAGTTGATCAGATAGGCGTTAACTATCAAACTATGTAGCCTGAAGGATATGTACGCGCCACTGTACCCCAAAGTAATGGAGGCAGAGGCTGACAAAACCACCAAAATTAGTTCATCACCGTTATCCCAGCACATATACTCCCTTCTTTCCAAAATGGAGTACTAAACAAACTTGGTATGAAATTAATATGACTTATCCTAGGACGAAAGAAGTATATATTTTGCTAGAAATTTTTTTTACGAGTACAACTACTACACGATGCATGTCTACATGCGACACCACATGCACAGTGCCTGCACTGTTCGACACTGTTGGCGTGTAACGGCGATTTGTTCTCTACCGAGTTAAGGGCAGGGCCAAAACTCCATATATAGGGTAGGATGGATATACGCATCCATGGCCCTGGACGATGGACGATCAATCGATCGGTACTGATCGATGCCATATGATTGCCGGTCTGCTGGCGCGTAGCTTCGAGATTGACGTGCGGTGTCCTCTTTTGGGTGTGGCCCATATGTATCGATCATCATCAAAGGTGATGGCCGACCTTCGTCTTGCTTGTACCGTCGTACGGTGGTTTTTTTGTGCCTGGCCCGCGCACGAGAAAACAATCAAATACAACCAGGGCAAATCAGGCCCAGTTGGGTGTTGGGACACTGTGGTGTCTCTCAACTGCATGCCTACTTGAGCTATTAGCTATAGCTTATCTTCTTTTAAGTGTTCTTTTAATTGATCTCTGTATTTGACAATGCGTGACAATATTAACTGTCATAATCGGTTGTTTTTTCAGTAAGCTGGTGTCATCTCCATCTCAAAGGTATTACGTAGCTCTGTCACAAAATAAGTTCATTTTTCATCGATCCCTCACTGCCACACATACTAAAGAAACATCAAAAGACTAGAATACCCTACTTTATCTAATCTTAATGCAACTATTTTTTATTTTATCTACTTCCAGTGCAATCACTATTTTCTATTTTAACAAATTCCAATGCAATGATTATTTAAAAAAAAGACTTATTTTAGATAAATGAGATAAGCCAAAAATAAATTTAACAGAAATACTATAGAACAGCTAATCATTTCAATGGAATAGCTGATGTCATGATGATATCAATTTGATATCTATATTATCTATTTTATTAGAACGTTATATCGTTCTGTAGCCTCCATCTAAATTTGATATGGTACTGAGGGAGTACTACCAAAGCAAAGCATGAAACAACCAACCAAATGATTCCCAATTAACTCCTCACACCGTGGCCGGCCGTCCCTCTCTATCTGGTGGTACGTACTTACGCGCCAGGTGCATGGACGTGGACGCTCCACTGAACTTAATTAGCTCGGCGGCGGCCGGCACACACGTCTGGGTCTTTTATGTCATGATCGATCATATCTGAAGCTCAGCTACACCGGCATACTGTATTTATGCATCCATCGGTGCATGCATGCACGCACCTTGTTTATATCGCTATATAATATAAGGACTATATACATGCAGCCAGCCAGCTAGCTGGAACCAACTTGCTACTACGTGGGGTATACTTAGCTACTCTCCGATCCCATGGCGCTTGGTGCTTGGACAACGGATGAACATATACAACATTTTGAGTCTTTGACAATGGCAGATGCCAGATGACAAGTACAGGCAGGATGCCGACGAGACGACGACGACCTACTTGCCGCTACCGGCGCGGTTGGTACGGTCGATCCGGTCTTGCTGCCCAAATCGACGATATATCGCATCAATGCATGCGGATAAATGCATCCAAAAACTGAGATGGGATGAGAGAAATCGCTCGCTGCTGAGTCTGCGCTCTCATCATCTACTTCTTCCATCTCAAAATAAACAAATTTATTATTAGACATGCTCTATTTTATATCTTTGTTAATATTAAGTTTGTTTATTTTAAAACAAAAGAAGTAAAAAAAAAAAGGCACATGTTTGGAGCGTACATACATACTACACTCGTAGCTATAGTTTCTATCTAGCCGCTTGCATGTGCTCGCCGAGTCCGTACGTGCGCGCGTCCCGCCACGTAGTGCGTATGGGGACAATTTTTATACAGCAAAACGACACACCTACTGTGCAGTATACTACCACCACTATTACTAGCGTAGGTACGGTGCATGCCCATGCATGTGTCTTCATCTCTCACTCACTGTCCTTCACACACTTTTATCCGCGGCGTTTTTGTATGCGTTTCGCTCTGTCACCTGTCACCTTGCGGCGTGCGTGGTGTAGTAGACTGTAGAGTACGCGAGTTGTTTACGCCCATGCCTGGGTGCCAGGCAGCTTCGTGCGCTATATATGCTACTCTGGCACTCTGGATTAATTTGTTGGATGGTTACTACGACAACACAGTTATACTGCTCCTAAGAGCAAGGTCAATAGTGCAGCCCACTACTAGCTCCAAATCTTCTATAGCCAATATAATAGCCAATTCATACAATAGTTGCTTATTATACTATTAATACTTGGTCCCACCTGTCATACACACATTACGTCTTGGAGTCCGTGCTGCAGCTGGCTACAGATCTGTAGCCCGCTGCTCTTCTCTCTCTTCCTTTATCTCTTTAAAATATGTTTATAGCTGGCTTATATAGCCTGCTATTGTACCTGCTCTAATTGAGTGCAGCCGAAGCGCGTGCACGTACGTACGTGTCGTGCTCGCTTTCCTTGAGAAATAATCCGTCGACGACTTGGGCACCGACAAAGTGTTCGGGAGGAAACTGCGCGCCGGGATCGAGGCTGCTACCGTTTGGCGGTGTCCCGTTTGTCGGGTTCTTGGCTCGGATTAATTAACTTACCGTGATGCGACGTGTGAGCTTGTTAGGCCCCCTACATGAGCAGGGACTACGATTCGATTCGATCGGCTGGATTTCTCGTTTCTGTCCGCCCATGCTTCCTCTGTCAGAACGCCGTCTCGGCATGAGAAAGTTCGGCGTGATGTGATCTGGACTAAGCTAGTCCTGGCTCTGTTTTCGCATACTCGCGTGTTCTATTCTGGAATAGCAACTCGACCATGACAGTTGACAGAGTACTTGATCAGATCGGGATTCAGGAAGGTGCGGTTAAATGTTGCTATTTGTTAACTCGATCAGTTAGTAGATCTCTTTTCTTAATAGGATGGCCAGACACCTACACATATCACTGACACGATGACACATGTGAATGTTAGCATGCGGTTTGACAACTGGGACACATGCAATTTTATCTACTGTATAGCTTAGCAAATTGCGCACAACACGTAGGTGCAAGTCAGCTGCTCGATCGCATATGCTGTGTGCTCTGTACAGTGCAGCGCACGTAGCGTGTGCTGCGATAACGAGGTGCATCGCATGCAACCTCGGAGCCGGCGATGCAGTTCCTAGGACTCAATCTAAACCGGGTTAGTTTAATTCAGCATTACGATCTATGCGCGTATATATTGTGGTTCAGTAATTAAGCTCCTGATCGAGAGTTCATGGGATTTGCTGTCAGGAGGGTCGACAGTGCCGAACCCATATGCAGTTATATATGGGTACAGTGTGCATGCACCTCTTCCTCTTCACTCTCTCCTTGTCTTGTAAATTAATGACAAGTTTCAGTTTATTAGCCTGAGGATGGGATGGCTTGCAGTACGTGGAGCAACTAGGGACGCAAAGCACAGAATATTTCTACATTAGGCTTTCTTAATACGGGGTATGTGTGTGAGGGCCGGCCTGAGGAGTTGTTTATTTATACATGGGATGCAGTGTGATCATATATTTTCCAGGTTCCCACTAGCCTATTTTATTATGACCGTATTTAATTAGCACCTCAGTTTATTCATGCTTTGCTTCTATTATAGTATTATATACTGCAAAGTCAGACTGGTGCTTGATCACTTGCGAAGTCAAAATGTAGGAAGAAATGAGGCCAGCTCTTCTTGAGTCATGACCCCTTTCTCTTGATGTAGGATTAAGAGCATGACAATGAAATGCCCATGTTAATCCCGGATCTGACGCTGGGTGTTACTGCAGGCTTCGATAATCCAAAACCAACTGCGTATCGGACACGACTAGGAGGAGGAGTAGTGTACTCCCTCTGTACTGGAAATCGTTTAGAACAATGTTTAAGTCAAATCTTGATAATATAAATCATAAATAACTCTTAAATTGTTGAGTTCGAAAATATAAAAATTATATGAATAAATTCGTCTTGAAAAATACTTTCATAAAGTATGCATAAATCACTTTTCAATAAATATTTTTATAAAAACAAGAAGTCAAAATTATGATTTGGAGACCGTATCGTTGTTTTAAACGACTTTGTTTATGAGTACGAGCGAGTACTGTGTTTGTAAAACCGGTCGCTTTGCAACGGAACAACATGATGCGCGGCAGCATGGCACCCCATCGCGTGCCGGTAGCCCCAGGCTTGTGGCTCCGGTACCGAGGCCAGTGTGCAAAGCCAAGCCAGGCAAGGCAAGGCACACCACAAAGCTGCAAGCAAAGCCTGCAACTGCAAACCCACCACACGGCAAGGCAGCCGCCGCCGCCCCCACCCCCACCGCACAGTACAAAACCGTTTACTCCTGTGCTGTCACTGTGCAGCGCGTGCCCCTTCTTTTTTTTTTTTTATTAACAGAGTTTCACCCAGCCAGTTAAACCGCTGACTATTTTGGCCGCACGGTCGCCACGCCAGGTTGGGTTTCCACCCCCAACTGCAGCGCCGCGCGGCGCGGTGTCCGCTTGTCGCGTACTAGGCCGGCCGCCCCGGCGAAACGCTTGAGGCTTGGGAGATCGCGACGGGGGGCGCGGGCGCGGCGCGGCACGGCACGGCGTGGGCTGCCTGGAGACGTGTGTTCTAGTATCGCTTTTGCGATGCTTTGGAACCGACACGTTTCCGCGCGCCTGCGCAGGCGACGTGGTCAGCACAGAGCCTCCCGAAATTACTTTGGTTTTGTACGCCGACACGGTATAAAACTTCCTAGTCAGATGACACGACTATCTCTAGCTAGGCCGCTGGTAGTACGTACTACATCCATCAATTGAGCACTCGATGGGCTCTGGGGACTCACGGAAAATAACAGGTAGAAAGCCACAGGGTCTAATTACGCTTCCGCTGACTCTGAAAATTTGGTCGGCGGCGACACGGCAAAGATGACCACATCAGTATTATTACTAGCCCGGGCGGCCCGTCGTTGTCGTGTGTGCCAACCTGTGTGCAAGTGCAACATCTTTCCGATCCCCATTCGTTGCTCTCGGGATTCAATTCAATTCAATTCAATTCGGCGGCATTCTCGTCTACGGATCGACCAGCCAACTAGCTAGCTAGCTAACCAAGTCAACTGCAGAGCTTAAATCGTGCATAAGAATACGCTACACATGCATGTACCATCACCCCATCCGCTATGAACACGGCACACCGGGTGATCAATTCTGAGAACGTACGAGCAATCACACCCGAGAATTCCATCGGTACATGCCTTTGATGTGTAGTAGTATAATCTTTTTTCCCCCATTGAGCACGGCATGTACGGGCTCTTTACAGCAGGCATCCTATGATCCTTTTCCCCTTAATTCACGCGACAATTGCGTTGGATAGATCGGTAGCAGAGCAGAGAAGGCAGTACGATTTTAGCCTTTAAAGTCACACAGATCGATCGATCTTGCTCATTTGCTCGCATCGCAGCACAACACATGCATGCATCGATCGATCGATCGATCGGGCGTCATTTTGTGCGTGTGGTACCGACGATCGCCGTGATGAACAGCGCGTGTACGAAGGAATTTCTTTTCACTTTGCACCCCCCTCCGGCTGTGTTTAGTTGGATCCAAAGTTTGGATTTTGGTTGAAATTAAAGATGATATGACTGAAAAGTTATATGTGTATGACAGGTTGATGTGATGGAAAAGGACTGAAGTTTGGATCCAAACTTTGGATCTAAACACAGCCTCCGTTGCTCCGCGGTGTCGGCCATGAGCTCATGAGCTAGGTAGCCCATGACTTTCTTTATGTGCCCTGCAAGTTGGCATGTGAGGACAATCATTGTGTGCAATCACTTTAGAAAGTTCCTGCCAAATCTTGCGAGTCCTATGTACAGCGGTAGATCCATCATCCATCCATCACATCATCTACTAGCTTCGTTTTATTTCCCATGATAAAGTTGGTTTTTTTTACCGGTTTCTATGAACAGTTTCTGTATGTATGGATCACTCGTCCACTGAAAGAAAGAGAAGTTTAGCAATCAACCATTGGATGATTGGAGCGGTGATGGGTAAGTATCCGGTGGCACTTTCTGTGTGGCATTTTGTTTTTATATAAAACAGACAAATTGGATGCTAATAACATTCGGGTGACCTTTGTACGAAGGCATGACAATAAATTAGCAACAGGTAAAACTTGTGATGTTGAGATGCCAAACTGCACACTGTTTGCATATATGCATACATATAATTACATACACCGAGGCGCCAACTTTTACAGTGGAATCAACCGTTACATCCAAGCTGATTCCCACTGATTTCTCCATCTTGTTTTGTGCATGTTGATGTTTCCATGTTAGCTTTTCACCCAATTATTTTCAAACGGTAGTGATCGCTCGACCGAACGCTATCAGGTGCAGTCCAACCCAATCCTCTCGTATCTAAAATCTGAAGCAAACCAGTGGTTAATTTGGAACGATATGTTTCTCTGCTGCATGCTGACCCTGCTGTTGAGTGATTGATTTGATGACACCTCTTCCTATATGTCTGCCCATTCAGTTGGGTGGTCACCGGCTGCAAGAGGACAAAATATCAACATTGAGAAATTTTTTCCTCTTGTGACACTGTCAACAATAGTAGGACAATATAGACTGGTGCTAGTGATAATATGTTACTACCTCGGGGTTGACACATCAAGGAATTATCCACATCAACCAATAAAGTAATTTAAAAGGATAGTGCCACCAAGTGCCAAGAAAATATAAATACTAATGTAAGGAACACGTATTATACATTAAGTCCGGATGCCATCACTGATCATGCACTGATATACTAATGGCACAATGGATTCCAGAATATAACAGGAACAATATTAGGTTATCCAAAAAAAAACTTTGGATTGTTTAGGCCTGTAGTGATCATTTTATAATAATCTATGCAATAATTATCATATAATTGTCTGGATACTACTACTGTTTGCCTCCTTTAAAGGGCCATATATATCTTTTGAGGGGGATGCATGACCGGCAAACTCGGACAAACTAGACACTGTTGCATTTAGTGAGATCATACCTAATTTGTAAAACATTTTTTTTGTGTGAATTTGAAGAAGTTGCGGGATTGTTGTAGGTATCATATCTTCTTCCTTTATCACAGTGAGACTGAACTTGCATATTCTATATGTCGTACTAAAATTGGCCCATTGCTAGCCAAGTGCTAGTGGCAGATGCCCCGGAGAAGAGTATTTAACTCGAATTTAACTCAGTTTATATATGATTTAAGTATAGCCTGCTGGGACGTCGCCAGCTGAATTGTTTAAAGACGCCATGTTTGCTTCATCTCGGGGAACATGAAAAAACAAATCTCTCTACATACTTATAGGCCTCCAAGCTAGCACCACCAATAATGCAAAGCCTAGTTAGCCATTAGTACTCCCTTAGGCTGTGTTTAGATCCAAAGTTGGATCTAAACTTCAGTCCTTTTTCATCACATCAACCTGTCATACACACACAACTTTTCAGTCACATCATCTCCAATTTCAACCAAAATCTAAACTTCGCGCTGAACCAAACACAGCATTAGTTTGAATGTTTGCTTCAGTGGAATCGACTAATGATCCACTTGTGCTTTCGTCTAATATAATGATCGGTGCACCTGAATTTACACACAGCTTAGCTAGATAGCCAGACACGTACATAAAATACGTCGTCTAAAATAAAGCAGGAGACGCATACGTGTACACCTCCGGTTGTTGCCGTCGTCGAGTTGTCCGTTGTCATCTTGGCTTTTGCCCAACCACAAATCATCCATGTAACAATTGGGGTTGTTGGGGTTAGCTAGAGATGGATACGTCTACAAATCTACTCATAATCTCTATCTCCATCAGCTGTGTCTTGCTTAAACAAGACTGATTAGTGCTTTCTGTCATCGTCACTTCTCTTCTGCTCGAGTGCTTAACGCATTGACCCTCTTGTAAGGCGAAAATCCTCAGGTCATTTGGGTTGGTTTAGTTCATGCATCAATTCAGCTTGGAGTAGCATTTATGATTTGTCATCCGCTGTAAAGTCATTAGGTGGAGACTGGAGAGTCTTTTTGATCTGTTCACAGAAGTTGATCTCTTCTCAACCCAGATTCAGAACAAGCAGCCCTAAGCTGACCGCTTGACCTAGACCAAGTGAAAAGGAACGGCCAAATTAAAAGACCCGAATTTAATTTGCGTGTGCTTTTTTTTCTGTGACTAGGTAAAGGAAATTACACTGTTGGATCATGCCAGGGGACCAAGAGTAGTGTACTGTTCACTAGTACGTGTTAGGTGCATCAAGCTGTAGCCACTAGCCACTCTGAACACATCCATCCCGGACAGTACATCATTAGCAAACAGTAATTGCAGAGGTTGCCTTCAAAACAAGGGACGTAAAATTTTCCACCGGCACTGCAATTGCGCATTCTCTGTCTGTGACAACGAATATTTGGAGGATTTTTTGCTCGCTCCATGCGATGCAAGCACTGCTCCGGTCTCCGGCCGTTGCGTTGCGTCACTGTTTGGTTGCGAATTGATTTTGCCAAATGCCAAACAAGTAGTACTCCTTGTTACCATTTACTGGCACCATTCCAGTGGTAACAAGTACTCCTCCTTACATGTGACGATGCAAGTATGCAACCACTGTACTGCAGCATCAAGTTCTCACCGGAGCAGAGCAAGGAAAAGATCCGGAGAAGCGCAGCCGGATGCAATATGAGGCAAGGGTTACACGAGCAAATCGGAGTGATGCATCAGCGACGCTCCCGTTTGCAGTAGGCCTAGGGGATCTATAGACTAGGGACCTAGAGCTGGGGGATTTATTGCTCATGCAGGCACTGCACAGTTCACCTATTGGGGGACAACCAAAACGAAGGAAAAAAAAAAGAAAGAGAGGTGGTAGAAAATTATACTAGTAGTACTCCACTAACATGAAAGAGAGAAAAAAAAAAGGAAAAATGAAAAAAAAAAGGGCAGCTGGGCAGGCACGCATGAGCAGCAGCACTGGACCAGTGGCAGAAACGTCTGGAGTGAGAGGGACTGTGGAATAATTAATCAGAAGTGACAAGCAAAATTTTGCAGCATCACGAACTAAAAAGATGCAATTTTGATGCAGCAATTAGGCAAAAGGAGGTGGTAATTGTGCAGGCAGTACATAATTGTTCTTCTTCTTTACTTGTTCTTTATTCCCCACTACCAGTACTAGTAGTATTTTTTCTGGTATAATAATTTTTAGCAGAAGTGAATTACCATAATTAAAATTCTAATTATCTTGCCGCTTCCAAATCTGGCGATGGTGATGGTGACGAGGACCCCCCAAGGCCCGTTCTCCCACGACGTATCCTAATAAATCGCTCCCATCTCCATTTTTTTCTCTCCAGCTTTCTCTTGATTTCTCGCCAACTCGACGAATCCAATCCCTTTCTTAATAATAGAGCTGCTCCCGTTCGCGCGATGATGCTGCCGCGGCTGTTCTTGCGCGCCGCGACCACCAGCCAAGAACACGCGCGGGGCTCCCGCGGCAGCATCCCTGAGGGGGCGAAAACCGAAGCCTTCTCTTGGATTCCAGAGCGAGCGTGCGCGCGCGCGAATTCCATCTCGCCCAGGTGAGCTTCCCCTTGCCGAGGAAAAAAGATATCTCGTTTGTCTTTATTGTTTATCGCAACGTTGCCAAATCCTTCCGAGATATGATCTGGTGAATTCAGCGCTTCCTCTTCTCGGGCCAAAATTTTTATTCCTAATTTTTTTTTTCGTTTTGGCAACGTTTCTTGGCTCTGCTGTTGTCTCCCCGCTTTAATAATGGGCGCGCGGTTGTGGATCGCCATGGCCAGATGCATTGCTCGGGGCGATTGGCCATGCGAGGTGCGGGATTTGAGAGATTCGGGGGGGAATTGAATAGTTGGGATTTGGTGCTAATTTCCCTTGTTTAATCAATCGATCAATCAATCCCTGCTAGTTTAGTTTCCCTCTCCCGTGCTCCCCCGCGTCCGCGCTCTCTTCTCTCGTCGTCACCCAGTTGCCGCTGATGCAATTCATCGCCCTCCTCTTGTTAGCTTACTGTTATATATATAAGCAAACGACTCCCCGGACATGGCTCTGAGATGTGTTTCCCTCTTGCTGCTTCTCTCTTCTTCTTCTTCTTGCAGCGGCCGTGCTCGCCACAACGATCCATGGAGGGGTGCCAATTGGTAGCGAGGTGTAGTAGTAGTAGTAGCAGTAGCAGGATGGAGGTGGAGAAGAGGCGTTCTTTGACACGCGGGAGGAGCTGCTGCCGCCGTCGCCGGCGGCGGCATTGCCGTGGTCGGGTGGGCTCGACAGCGTGCGGCAGCGGAGGGAGCGGTTCTTGCGAAGCATGGGCCTGGAGCGCAGCCCGAGCCTCCGCCAGGCGGATTCGCGGACGTCGTGGGCGATGTGGAGAAGGAGGAGGTGAGGTGGCGGCGGCGGCGGAGATCGGGAGGTGGTCGTCGCAGTCGGACGAGAACGAGTGCTCCATGTCGAGCTGGTCGACGGAGGAGACGAGAGCTACGACGACGGCGCGTCGGATGACAACTCCGTGAGTGGATCCAGCAAGGCGAGCAGGAGCTTCACTCCTGTCGTTCATCCAGAGGCTCATAGCCGCAATGGCAAGCCTTCTGGTGCTCCGAAGACGATCGACAGGAGGAGAAATGGGTGGCTCCGGAGTCGGGCGTCAGTGCTTGTGTTGTGGATAGTGGAGCGGCAGATGAAGCCAGCACCAGTTCTTCAGATATGAGCAAATTGGGGCCGGAAGGTATGAAAGAATCAAGGTTCACTCGTACCGGAAGCGGTCGAAGGAATTGTCCGCGGTGTATCAGGGGCAAGTGATCAAGGCACATGATGGTGCCATCCTGACGATGAAGTTTAGTCCTGATGGGCAGCTTCTTGCAACCGGTGGAGAAGATGGAGTTGTCAGGTTTGGGCTGTCATGCAGTCCGAGGACTGCAAAATTCCACTGGATGATCCTTCTTGCGTCTACCTAAAAGCGCGGCGCAAGTATGGGCTTGCTCCTGTGAATGCGAGAGCGAGAAGAAATCGAAGATCAATGGTCTGAAGAAATCCGATTCTGCTGTATTGTGGTTCCAACGATGGTTTTCCAGATCTCAGAGGAACCAGTGCATGAGTTCCGTGGGCACTCTGGTGATGTGCTTGATCTGTCATGGTCGAGCGATAAGGTTAGTTAATGAAATGCTCTTTTGTCCATGTATTGGAATTGTTCCTTTGCGTTTTTCCTTATGCAGTAGTACTTTTTGGTTCTGATAATTAATATTTGCTACTTTACAGCATCTACTGTCAGCATCAACAGACAAAACTGTTCGCATGTGGGAAATTGGATATGCAAACTGCATCAGAGTTTATCCACATAGCAACTTTGGTAGGTTTATGTGATCCTACTTAGCTGCCTCAAAGGTCTTCACTTTCATCTATCAATTTGAGCTAACTTTTTTTTTCTTGTTTTACAGTGACTTGTGTCCAATTTAATCTAGCTGACGAGAATCTCTTCATTAGTGGATCAATTGATGGCAAAATTCGTGTTTGGGACATTACTAGAAGCAGTGTTGTGGACTGGGTGGATATTAGAGACATAGTAACAGCAGTTTGTTACCGGCCTGGTGGAAAGGTATGATTATCAGCGGCCATCTTAGCTGTTTTGACTAACTTGCTGCGTCAGTAATTTGTGATACTGATGTCCTTTCTTTTCGAATATCTTGCAGGGAGTGGTGGTTGGTACTATTACTGGAAATTGTCGCTTCTATGAAATATCTGGTTAGTACTAAACACTAAATTGCCAAATGATTATTAGCTTTAAAATATATTTTTGATAGGCAGAATACGTGTTTATACTTATGCTTATTTCATCTGTTTTGCATTGGATCAGACAATCTGCTGAAGCTAGAAACACAAATTGCTCTCAATGGAAAGAAGAAATCATCTCTCAAAAGAATCACAGGCTTTCAGGTAACATTTTGGGCGAGGAAGTGGCATGCTGTAATCAATAAATTCATCAGTCCTTTTTCACTAGAAATCCTTCCGACTCTTTTTTTCCACATTCCCGTTGCAGTTTTGCCCAAGCAACCCAAGTGAACTAATGGTGACATCTGCCGATTCAAAGATCAGAATACTTGATGGGACCAATGTGATTCAGAATTATAGTGGTACACCCAAATACTCGTTTATTATTTCTGCTCTATCTAGTCATTTCCTGGGAATTCGGATGGGTAATATTTTTTTTTTTTTTTTTTTTTGCTAATCTATCAGGACTCCGAAGTGGTTCTTGCCAGTTGTCAGCAACATTCACTCCAGAAGGGCAGCACATAATTTCTGCCAGTGAAGACTCCAACGTTTATGTTTGGAGCCATGAAAACCAGTATGAGTGTGCATGCAAACAAGCAAAAACCACACAGACATCTGAGCATTTCCGGTCCAACAATGCAGCCATTGCAATACCATGGAATGGCACAAAACCAAGAAGCCCAGTTCCGTTGTCGTCCCAAATTTTACCACCACAAGGAGATACTTTCTGGTCAATGAGCAAGGCTATCAGATACAATTCAAGCCTCTGTGGAAAGGATTCTTCCATTAAAAAAATTGTGTCAAAGCCTGCTGCTCCTGGTATTTTCAATCTGAACCAGGAGTTCTTCATTGAGTCCTCTTGCAAAAGTTCAGCAACTTGGCCAGAGGAAATGCTGCCATCTACCACAGCCAGCGTAAATTTGGACGAGTCACAGTTCAAGCTCTTAAGGAACTGTTTCCAAGGAACATCAAACTCCTGGGGTCAAGTGATAGTTACTGCAGGATGGGATGGCAGGATTAGGTCTTTCCAGAATTTCGGTTTACCAGTGCATCAGTGAATAGTTTGAGCATTGGATGGAAGTAAACGCAGCATTGGCACCTCACATGGCCTCAAGAAAAGCACCCGTGCACCCAGCTATGCTGGCCCAGCGTGTGGTTACTTGGTACAAGACATCACATGCTTGGTGCTCCTGCTGAATTGTACATGGACCAGCGTTGTACATAATCAAACCAGTGGTCCTTTGAGATCTCTACATCAGTGGTTGTTCGTGGCAGGCCCGGTAGCTTGTACCTTTTGTAGAAATCTTTCAGTGTAGATCAGATTTGTTCTTACTCCCCCCACTCAATTGCTCATTGAAATGTTAGAAATTTTAGTCTCATCTGAGTGTAAATTATCCTCCCATTTTTCATTATCTGGGAGGTCGACGGAACTGCAGTTACATATTTTCCATTCAAATACAACAAAAAAAATCATTCATTTGTTTAAAACCTGGCATCCAGTTTTTCACATCTTCTGCTTCCTGATCTGGATTTTGTCCAACTTCAGATGTGGGCAATTTGTGCTTCTGTTTGGGGTCACAAGTTGTTTGCTGTGGACCTTGTGGAGCATCTCAAGGGCTATTATTGTTCCTCTAATGGGACCTGAGGTGGTTTATCATTTGATTTATTTCCCATGTTAGCTGTGCATCTCATAAATCTAATGGTCCTGAATCTGTTGAGTCCGGACTTAGCATTCTAGGATGAATGTGCATCAGATTTTTCTCTCTTTTTAGAGGGGTGCTGATCTGTTCCAGAATGCCTAAATTTTGTTGATACATCCTTTCTCAATCTTTCTGATTTGCTTCCAAGTATTATCCATCTGCATTCCATTCTAGGCTTCTCTTTGTCAGGACTTTCTGAATATGAACCTATTTTTCTGTTGAAATTTGGGAGTTTATGTAGGTGCATTTCTTGATTTGTCAGGAAGGCGAATTCCCGGCTATTTTAGGGCTGGAAAGGGTTCTGGTACATGTGGCCTTGATGCTATTCGTCAGGACTACTTCGGATTCAACTCACTGAAACTTTTTTTTGTTGCACGGCAACTCACTAGAACATTGGAGCAATAGTAAGCATTTGTATACTCGGATGCCTCACTTGGATCGATGATTGCTTCTAGAATGTTGAGTGATTGACCAAGATGGGGAGACCCTGTGTGTCAAAACATTAGGTTACTCAGTATGGATCATGGAAGATGAAGTCTAATGCAAATTGCAGTTATTTTTCTATTTCCTGTGTTCTGATACTGATTAGACTATGACAGATCCATAACACTGTTTCGTGCAAGCTCTGTTTGGTAGAGGTTCAGTAGTAGTTCTCATGAGTCATTTGTAAGTTCATTTCACCTGGATTATACTTCAGTTCTACTCGATATCGAGATTTGCAAATGCAGTTTTTACATGTCGTCATATTAGGATTACGTTAAGCAGACTATTTACATTAAGCCTACCATTCTGACCATGTCAATACTATCTAGAAATACATCTTCTGTCAGGTTGTCCGGTTTTGTATAGTAAGCATTTCTGTTAGTACTAGTATTTTATAGTGTACTAGTGGCTCTTGACTTCTTGTCATCATTGGATCAGGCCATCGTTATAAAACAAGTGTGTTCAACAGAAGCTTAGCTTAAAGCTGACTAGTGATAAACAATCAGTCAAATTGCTTAGTAGCTTCATCAGCTTCAAAGTAAGCACGCTGTCTCTCATGCTGTGAGCTGTTTCGTCACTGCTGATCTCTTTCCCCTCTCTCTGCTTGTGTCATTTCTTACCTGACACACTTTCTCAGATCAGCGGCAGTGCTGCGAGTCAGAAACATGTTGGAAAAGCCGAAAAGGCCACGGCTGCAGATTCGGAGGTTAGCAGGTTTCACTCCTACTACAGCACTGTCGAAACAGTAGAAGAGAATTTACAACAGCCATCGAATTATTGAGCCTTACAGACTTTCAGCGTACTACTCTGTCCGAACCTGAACAATCTGCCACGCTCGCATTATTGCGCTCGTTCAGGCATAATTGAAGCAATTTGAAATATTGCATTGCACTGAGCAACAGCTCATTTTGCAGCATGGTGAACTGTAAATAGTACTAGTACATCAAACTATCTTCAGTGATTTTTTAGCAACAAGAAATTCAGTTTACAAATGACAAGAAGCCATTCATTCAAAACCGGCACAAGACAGTGATGTGCAGTGCATAGTGTAGGTCCTAAAAAAAAAGACCCTAATGCTAGTATAATGTACTGTGCTCTAGCTTCATTATCCCATTTTAACACAAATCTTCAGTGCAATCGATGTAGTCGTAAAACTGAGAAAATTGGATGGCACATGAGCCAAATTGCATTGTAGTTCGTACCAGTACCAAGCAAACTGCATTCACTTTAAATTATACTTTCGGGAGTAGTAGTAACATTGTAGCCTTGGTTGTCATGAATCGACTCATGATGGTGTTAATTAGGACATGTCTCATGCTAACCTTTTAAGTGGTTTGTTGTTGCGCTCAGAAATGAAATACTCCCTCCGTCCTATTTTCCTATTTTAAGTGGCCTGTACGAGGGAGCCATGTTTGTGCTGTTCGAGATGGTGGTGCTGGAGCTCGCCCGCGTCTTGGGCCAGAGCCCGGCCCAGATGAGGGCGCGCCACACAAACTTGGAGTAGCCTAGTTTGTGTTTTGGCCCACTTGTAACAACCTGTATGGCTGTGTTGTGCGGATTTGCAGTTGCCTGATAATGCTTTTTCGTCAAATTGCAAGTACATCCAACCTAATGTGTGATTCCTCTAATTAAAAGAACTTCCAACTTATATGTGATCGGAATGTTGAATTACAATGTACACCCTGTTATAAAATTATAACATTTTGACTAAGTTTATAGATAAATATAGTAATATTTATATTATTAAATCAGTTTTATCAAATCAATAATTACATATATTTTTATAACAATATTTTTTTCTATAAACTTGGTTAAACTTAAGCAGTTTGACTTTGAAACGGAGAGAGTAGTCATGTTTTTTCCCATCGTCAAGTTCCTCTAAAAAGGAATTTCCCAACTTATATGTAATCGAAATATTGAATTGCAAAATGATCATGGTTTTTCCATCTAGAAATCTGAGAAATACGCAAGGAAAATCTGGTGGAAAATAAGTGTAAAGCTTAGTTCTGGGCTGGTCTTGTCCTCAAACCTCTAAGATCCGAAGCCCATTCAATATTTTCTAGAAACGTTACCACGTGTCGGCTCAGAAAGGCCGGGAACCTTCTAGAATCCCCTGGATGCTTCTCGCCCTATCCCTAACCTATCCCCGTTCCCAAATCCTATTTTTTTAAGCAACTTTCGTATATTTTTTTTTTACAAAAAAACACACAATTTAGCAGTTTGAAAAACGTACGCGCGGAAGACGAGAAAGAGAAGTTGGGAACCTGCCCAAACGAACATAGGCTGTGTTTAGTTGGATCCAAAGTTTGGATTTTGGTTGAAATTGGAGATGATGTGACTGAAAAGTTATGTGTGTATGACAGGTTGATGTGATGAAAAAGGACTGAAGTTTGGATCCACGTGTTAGAATACAGACACGTGTAACACAACCATAGCCAAGTGGTGGCTGCAGTGCACGTACGGGCATGATGCGGGGGGCGGGCTGCTTCGTTGGGCGTGTCAGAATACAGATCTCCCCCCACTGTTTCGCTGCGTGCTGATCTACTGTTGAGAACAGTGGCCGCACAGGACGGTTACGAGGTTTCCACGAGAACCTGCAGGCATACATGGCGGTAGCATAGTAGACAGCCTAGAACGTGTGGGCGTGCCTTCTTGGAACAGTGGCGTTCGAATCGTGTGTCTATCTGTTGCTACGCGATGATCAGACAAGGTTCGACAGAGAGGGCCTCATAATCTCATATATGCGTTTATATGCGTGCACCGGTGCTATGTTGCATAATTGTTACAGTCCCTTTCTGTGAAGCAGCAGTTCTCCTGTGAATTGTGGGTTTTTGCCAACGTCACCGAACACGACTTTGCAAAGATGCAACAACGCGTACAGTTCCGGCCCAAATAATATGGCTCGCAGCACTCGCACGTACTTCCATTCCGGCCCAACCAATGTGGGCTAAACTGTAGCGCAGTCGACCAGGCCGCACGCACCATCCAATTTACGGGATATTTTTTATTTATTAAAAAATATTTACAGACTACTCCCTCCGTCCCATATTATAATCATTTTTAGAGTTAGACATGATTATTAAGAAAGTAGGTAGAAGTGAACGGTGGAAGATTGTGATTGGTTAAGTAGTGGAGTTAAGTGGAAAAAAATGGACGGTGGAGGGTTTTGATTGGTTGGAAAGAGAATGTTGATAGAGAAGTTGTTATATTTTGGGACAAATCTTGAGGGTTAAAAGTTGTTATATTTTAGGATGGAGGGAGTACAAATATAGACGCCTCACGTCTTCTGGAAGGGTGTTTTTTAAAAATTGCCTTTTATAAAGACGTTAAGGGATCTAAATGTAAAATTTTTATTTATGTTCAGACACTTTCCGTTGGTTTCAATTTCTAAAAAAGAAAAAAAACTAATAATGCTTATTTGATGCTCCAAATGATTTTATATGGAAGAGTAATAAACTATAAAGTTGACTTTATAGATCTCGATGGGATCTATAACTTTTATATAAAGTTTATCTTCATCCAATGTCGTTTAAAATGTTTTGAATTTTGTAAAGTTGTTAAAGTTTTTAAATATTTTAATAAAAAATGTAAAAGTAAAAAAAAAATCCAATTTGCGGACGCAGGTTTCCCAGCACTCTGCTATCCATTATCAGACGATCTTGCTGACCATAAGCTGTACCACACTCCCACTCAAACGGAGGCTCGTCTTGGATAGATAACAGAAGTCCACGATGAGCGGCGGCGGCGACGCAGCCGCCATCTGCGCCAGATCGCGGCCGTCTTCTCCGGGGACCCCGCCGCGCCCCGTCCTCGTCGCCGAGCTCGCCGCGGCGGCCGCGCGCGGGGCCGCGTGTTCGTGCACGGCGTCGGGCGGGAGGGCCTCATGATGCGCGCCCTCTGCATGCGCCTCGCGCACCTCGGCCTCCCCGCGCACTGCGTCGGGGACGTCACTGCGCCGCCGGCTCCGCCGGGGACCTCCTCCTCGCCTCCGCCGGGCCGGGCGCGTTCTCCACCGTCGACGCCATCTGCGGCGTGGCCGCGGCGCCGGGGCGCGCGTCGTGCTGCTCACCGCCCGCCCGAGGGGACTTCCCGCGCGCCAGGCCGACGTCGTGGCTCACCTCCCGCGCAGACCCATGGCTGACGACGAGGAGGCGACGACGGAGAGCTCGCCGGCGAAGGCGAAGCTGCCGATGGGGAGCCTGTACGAGGGTGCCATGTTTTGCTGTCGAGATGGTGGTGCTGAGACTCGCCGGCGTCTTGGGCCAGAGCCCGGCCCAGATGAGGGCGCGCACACAAACTTGGAGTAGCCTAGTTTGTGTTTTGGCCCACTTGTAACACAACCTGTATGGCTGTATTGTGCGGATTTTCAGTTGCCTAATAATGTTTTTTCGTCAAATTGCAAGTACATCCAAACTAATGTGTGATTCCTCTAATTAAAAGAACTTCCAACTTATATGTGATCGGAATGTTGAATATACAATGTATATAGTCCGTTTTTTCCCATCGTCAAGTTCCTCTAAAAGGGTATTCCCAACTTATATGTAATCGAAATGTTTGAACTGCAAATGGTCATGGTTTTTCCATCTAAAATCTGAGAAATACGCAAGGAAAATCTGGTGAAAATAAGTTTAAAGCTTAGTTCTGGCTTGTGTCTGTCCTCAAACGTCTAAGATCCGAAGCCCATTCAAATATTTCTAGAAACGTTACCACGTGTCGGCTCAGAAAGGCCGGGAACCTTCTAGAATCCCCTGGATGCTTCTCGCCCTATCCCTAACCTATCCCGTTCCCAAATCCCCATTCTAAGACGCGCTTTCCATTCTCTGGAAGCAAATTGCGCTCTCTGGATCTTCTTCTCCGTCTCCTCCCGGTCTCGAGTGCGTCTACTCCCGGCCCACAGGTTCTTCATGGCGTCGCCGGCGGCGGGGACGCCGCCGGTCTCTGACGAAGACGTACGCGATGGTGGAGGACCCGAGCACCGACGAGACCATCCTGGAACGACTCCGGCACGGCTTCGTGGTGTGGCGCCCCGCCGAGTTCGCCGCGCGACCTCCTCCCAAACTTCAAGCACAGCAACTTCTCCTCTTCGTGCGCCAGCTCAAAACCTACGTGCGTCTCCCTCCGCTGAACACTCTCCTCTCTAATCTCAGTTTGGTTTCGGTAGATCGACGAGTTTTCCGACAGATTTGCGTGTGTTGCAGGCGGTTCAAGAAGGTGGTGGCGGATAGGTGGGAGTTCGCCAACGACTGCTTCAGGAGAGGGGAGAAGCACCTGCTCGGTGGGATACAGAGGGCGGAAGGGTCTGGACCGGAGGCGCGGGGGCGCGCGGCGGGGGGCATACCGACGGCGATACCGATCTCGTCCCCCGACGAAGCTCCGGGGGAGCCCGCGGTGTCGTCGTCGCCGCCGCGCGTGGCGGCGGGGGATCGCGGCGGGGGTGAGCGGCGCGGTGGCCGAGCTGGAGGAGGAGAACGCCCGGCTGCGGCGCGAGAACGCGAGGCTGGCGCGGGCTGGCCGCGCGGCACGGCGTTCTGCGACCTCTGCGACGGCGTGCGGCGCCTCGTGTCGCGGTACGACCACGACCACGACCACGGCGGCGGGGAGGAGGAAGCGGGGGAGGGCGACGTGAAGCCGATGCTGTTCGGCGTGGCGATCGGCGGCAAAAGATCGCGCGAGGAGAACGGGGAAGACGAGGAGGAGGAGGAGGAGGAGGAAGGGGCCGACGAGGACGGCGAAGACGAGGAGGTGGAGGAGGAAGACGACGAGGAGAGGGAGAGGCACGCGGCGCGGCGGGTCCCCGTGAGGGAGGGGAAGGTCAGGAGGACGACGGAGCTGTCGGATCTGGACGTGCTCGCGCTGTCCGTGCGGGCGGCGGCCGCGGCGAGGCCGGGCGGGGCCTCCCGTGACCGCAAAAGCTCGGTCTCGTAACAGTTGCTGACTTGCTGTTGATTTTATATGCGTCGATGTAGTCGTAAAACTGAGAAAATTGGATGGCACATGAGCCAAATTGCATTGTAGTTCGTACCAGTACCAAGCAAACTGCATTCACTTTAAATTATACTTTCGGGAGTAGTAGTAACATTGTAGCCTTGGTTGTCATGAATCGACTCATGATGGTGTAAATTAGGACATGTCTCATGCTAACCTTTTAAGTGGTTTGTTGTTGCGCTCAGAAATGAAATACTCCCTCCCTCCATCCTATTTTAAGTGCAGCCACCTATTTTAAGTGCAGTCATGATTTTTCGTGTCTAACTTTGATCACCCGTCTTATTTAAAAATTTTGTAAAAAAAATTAAAAACATGAGTCACAAGTAAAATAAAGTATTATTCATGTTTTATCATCTCATAACAGCAAAAATACTAATTATAAAAAAAATTCAAATAAGATGAACGATCAAAGTTGGTTGCATTTAAAATGGAACGGAGGGAGTAATAACTTGATATTTTCTCTTGAATAAACGCGGCAATACTAACTTGGGGGGCAATACTAACTTGTGCATAAAGAGCGTAATATTGTTGGAACCTTGGAGTTGGAGGACCAGATTATGTACCTGCGACTGGAATTCCTAGATGATGAAGTCGCTGGGTGCAGAAAACACACATCTAATTTCTCATGCAGCAGTTTGACTACGCCATTCAGAATTTCAGATACAGTACGTCAAAAACTACAGTAGCAGGTTATGAGGAGACATCAGTGGCATTTTTCTCCCAGCTTCTTTCCCGCGAACGATTATTACTGTCGCTCCTCGTAATGTGCCGCAGGCATAGAACAGAATGCAACGGCATCTATGAACGCAAACTCGTGCAATGACAGTAAACAAGCAAAATTCTTTTCCCCTCTTGATCCTGCTGCCGCTCTAGGCCAGAGAGTTCACCTGCAGATTTTCTCCGACGATCTGGCAGTGTTGAGGCACGACACCGTTCCTGTAGTCGCCAGAAACATCTGCTACATTGGTCTGCAATGAATGCTATCACGCTGGGGAGGCTCCAGTCAGAAATGAGAACTCTGACCTCCAACTATCAGCAAGACTTCCCAGATGCATGCTGCGGTTGCTGCCCTCATGGTGATTTAGTTCTAGGGCTCAGAAGACCTTGCTCCTTGCAAGATAGAACGGAGAACTGATTTAATCTCGTGTTCGAGAAAAACAACTGATTTAATCGCATCCTCATTACTGCGGCACATAGTAGCAGCAACGGAAATACATTTAGAGGTACTAGTGTAATAGTAGCTTACTTTGATGCTTCATTTCCTTGATGACAGGGAATATATTGAGCTCTCTACAGGAGGTGGATAGTCCCAGGTATAATAAGTCCAGTTCTGCCAAGTTCCAACTCATCAAAATAGGCAATTAGAACTTCCTTTTGCATTCGTCGTCTGTTGCAAAATGTCAAATGACATTATGTGAGGTAATATCTGTTTAATATACGGAGGTCATCATGCATAGAGCAAGTCCAATGTACCATATAATATTATTACTACACCTTTTACTGCTAAATTTGGGTATTGATTTGCTTCATTTCTATCAGGGCCAGACGATTCCCAAAGGCTGTGGGTCCTCAGAGGCATCAGGAGAAATGTGTGTTTGTTGTACCAACCTTCTGAGAAGTAAGAACCATCCCGGATATGTAGTTGAATTGTACAATGTTTTTACAAGTGCAATAAACATGAAAGATGTAACAATCATGAAAAATAATCTGAGAGTGCAAATGCTAGGCAGGACTGAAAGCACAGGAGTTCATGTGATTTTTTTATTTTTTTTATTTTTTTGCATACAGTGCTGACATTTGTCTTTTGCATATATCCTGGTGTTATGGGATTTGAAATTTATTTTTATGACGTACCTGCTGCACATATATGGAAAAGTTATGCGCAAACCAAGCCGATTATCACCAAGACATATTTTACTGCCAGGTATCTTGCAGTTTCTTCTTCATAACCCTAAAACTCTGCTGTCCTGTTTCTGACCAATTGAAAGAAGTACTTTTCAGCATGTCAGAAAACATAGGTGCTTTTGATGGTGCGTTCTTTGTAGAAATATCGTCATAATCTGCACAAATGGAGCAATAGCAGTCATTCCCTAATCAAAACTGAGAGGACTGGAAAGCACTTAATTTGGAGGAAATGCTAAGCACCGCTGTTAAAGTGCATATGAGTAGAAACACATAATCGCTAAGAGTAAAATAGGCTTCTTCATCTTCTTTTACCATAAGGGGCAGAGCAGCATACTTAGTATGTGCTTAAATACACATGAAATGGGGTTACAACACTAAGAAATCCTGGCTCAATTTCCATTCTCTAGCTGAAATTGGCCAAATCACACCCTGAACTACATGTTTGCTCACTTTCATCCCTACACCCATTTGGCACCACCATATAGTATTGCTAAGGCAGTGCATGAATATCAAACTGCCATTCCCGAACTAATATAGCCAATTTCCAAAAATTATTTTCCCCAAGCTACCAACTGGACAAATTCAATGGCCTGCCATTAAAATTATTTATAACAAAATTACAGATAATCTAAACTCTAGATTAGAAAGAATTAATATTCTTCTGACCTGAAGACCTTGGAAGATGGTATTGAATTTTCAAAAACGTAGAGGCAGTTTTATCCTTCTTATGGCACAGAACTCGAAGAAGGGTATGGGCATCATGTACATGTCTTCTTCGAGTAGTTGTAAGTTCAAGATGGTGAGGCAATTGATCACTTACATTTATTAACATGTCAATGATTGTATCAGCCTGAAAATCATTTTCATTTAGTTGGCTACTGCAGAACTTTTCTTTCAGCAAAACAAAAGAGAAAGGAATAGCATACCTTTAACACAAATAGGTCTAGTATTTGATGAGTTAGTCTAGCCTCCTTTTCAACTAAATCCAATGGTAAACCTTGGCCTTCAGCAATAAAGAGATCCTAGAAGAAAATCAACAGTCAAGGCAAATAAATCTTGTTGTGTGTTAAGGTTCACCGAGATATCAACATGTTGAAAAATATAAAATATGCTGGATACATAAAGAGACTTTTGCTTCTTTCTTCACTCGATAATAATTACAATGCACTCTAGATCTCATTCTTACCTTGATCATAGCAAGATCTTGTTGCATCAAGTCCACATCTGTCTCCAAAAATGCACGGGATGGGCCTCCATCCAGTAGGATCCAAATAAGCCCTTCCTAATTAAATCCACATTTCATAAGCTTTTACTCTACCTTAAATGAATAAAGCTTTTACTCCACAATGGAAGATTGATAGAAAAATATATACCATGCATGCTTGAAATACTCTCAGCACAACTTGGTCACGTAGGGCATCAACAATCAGATCACATACCTGGTCAAGAACCTACAACATAGTTCCAGTTCATCCATTAATAAAACTCAAAATTAAGGATAAAATGTAGGTAGCCAGGTATCTCAAGTATGGTTTCCTACTTGATCAATAGTAGGGATAAACATCTCCATACGTG
Source organism: Oryza longistaminata (assembly GCA_009805545.1). Classification (NCBI taxonomy): domain Eukaryota; kingdom Viridiplantae; phylum Streptophyta; class Magnoliopsida; order Poales; family Poaceae; genus Oryza; species Oryza longistaminata. The sequence goes on from CM020181.1 coordinate 23,486,921, forward strand.
CACTTTCAACACTAGCACGGTACAAGGAGAAAAGTAACGAGTCCCGCATATCCCAGAATACAGCCCTTGTTCCTGCAAAGTATTGCTTTAGAAACTCATGTGATTGATATATACAATATTGTGGGTGTTTTCTTATTCTTTCTCCATTCCAGACGAACTAATATCTGGCACTGTTGGTGAACAAATGTATGGAATTCAAAATTTGCAGTAATATTATATTATCAGGATCTAATTCTAATAAATATCATGTACTTTAGTAAACCATATCTTAATTTAACCGAAGCAGCTCAAGAACAAATAGTGCAACTATACGTTTCAACACACAACAGCAACTTCATATTCTTGGCAAACCTTTGCTCTTCCAATGATGAATATACAACTGAATGAATTCAAAATAGTATCAATGAATTAGCAGCAATTTGACAGCAATTCTAGCAGTAAACTACCATGGATTCTGAAGAACTAAATGCAAGCATAACAAAATTTCTAACAGCCTACCTGCCCAATTGTCCAAACAAATCTCTAGTATGAAAACGACTGACTACAATGTGCTTAAAAGTTAAATACACTTGCTTAAAGTTCATTCCATGGATAAGAGCGTAAACTGTAAAGAGCATAAACTATCTAGAATCTTATAGCTCACCAATGAAGTTCAGGATTCTGTCAGTTGTACTCACTGCAGTCCTTCGCACATCATCAAATATTGTAAACAACTCATCGATTGATTCTTCAGAAGATAAGTTTTTTGGGAGAGTTCGTCCCCTAGCAATGCAAGACAAATAGTCTAGCAATCCCACAGCTACAACAAACAAAGCAGAGGGATAAAGGATAATCATTCATAAGCTTGAGCTTGAGGGATTGAAAAACTCAGCTGAAGGATTAAGCATAGTATCAATTCAATTAGCAAGCTATTAAAGCTGTATCTGTTGGAACTTGGGAGGTTTAGACTGTCTATTATCGCCAGGTTTTTATAGGCACAGCATTGTTGTCTGTTTAAGTTAAAAATATATGAAAGAATTAATGCAGATTCTCCTGAAGGTTTTTCCTTCCAGTTCATAGTCAAACTCCCACCCCAAAACTCTCCCTCATTACCCATGCCATCATGGCCTTCAACTCTTCCATAGTACAGTAGATACCTTGCTATGAGCTAGGAATAACACTTCGCATGTTCCAATAGTATGTAACTCTTGCCCACAGTCTGCAACAAAGTCCTGGGAATCCATGAATAGAATGATCTTGCAGTTTCTCAAAACAAATGTGCCTAGTTTTGTGTATTCCTCTAGAGTAGCATGTCAAACCATATATTAAGCTTGAGTAGGCTTCACTGTTTCAAGCTCCAATTTAGAGTTTTGGACCTATCCTAACAGACCCCTACTGCCACTAAATGGTATCCCTGTTTTTTAGGTGATGGAAGATTACGTTGTACCTTACGACCCTTGCATCAACTAGTGATGTGTGCAGCCATTACAAGTATCCTATTGTTCCGTATGATTTCAAAATGGAGTGGAATTCAAGTAAGGGGGAAAATGCCATAAACTGGTAACCCAAGTTAAGGAATCCTTGGTGAGTATGAAATTTGACTAGCCAGAACCTAAAAACATACACCAAGCTATACCAAATCAATCCAATCCATGGATCTTGATACCAAACGTTCAAGAGAATTGACATCTCACAGGCTATAACTGCATTTGACGAAGTAGAAAGGTAGTAGATAGCAAAGTAGCCCTTTTGGGAAGCCTTTGCTGCTTTTGCTTGAAATCTACCATGCTGGTTGTGTATGATATGGGAGTTGTATGCCATCAGACAAATATGGGACCACCACTACCAGAAGCAAGCCATAAAATAGAAAATAGCTCCAACTGCTTTCTGAGAGCCCATTCAACATGGAGATCAATAACGCGGATTTACAACTTATCAACCAATATAAAAAGTAATAACTGTGTGCAATAGAATAACACGGAAGGACATCTTTGTACAGGTGGAAACACATTTAGACAGATGGTTACCTGACTGAACTGAGACCCAAGATTGTTTGATACCTTCTTCTATGTTATCGAGCTGATCCCTAATGAACTGCATAATTTAGAGAATATGAGGATCACAACAGAACTCGCCCTATGGTGTGGTTATTGACTAAGAGCAGTAGCTTATTTCATCTATTTGACTTCAGACTCAAACATACCAACTCATTCAGAAAAGGGACGGAGGGAAAATGTAGTCAGGTCAAAAGACTCACTTGAAGAGTGTTGAGTTTCACACATAATTTAGGAACCGTCAAATTGTTCAATTTATTAGCCACCTTCTCTTCAGGAACTGTAGGCACAATGAGTTTCCTTTTTGCAAATGGATTCACTGATTCTGCATAACGTGTCAAAACTGGAGCACTGGGAAGCAAGGTAGCTCTAGGAACTGCAGTGGGGAAAAACAGAGAGAACAAAATGTTAGTTACCAAAGTATAAATAAAATAATATGGTTTCATGCTTCTATAGTTTCATGGTATCAGATAACAAAGTATAAACCTGTGGCAATAAAGAACATAGTAAAAGAGGGTCAATAGACTTCATAATTATATTATGACCAAAAGGATATCCCAAGTCTGACACTGTTTGCATGCAGAGAACTCAAGAAAACAGACCAACTGTGCAAAATCAGCACTGTAGAACCAATGGAATCAATGCCTACGAGGAGGTTGCTAACCTGATTAACCTGTTGAGAAACGATGCCAGATTTAACGTCCATAGTTAAACCTGTTTTTAAACCAGAAAAAGGTAGTGCATAAAGCACTCAAAGGTCCAGCAACATTTCTTGCTACAGTGTTTTTTTTCAATTTCGCAAAGAAAAGAAATTATTTGGACCTGATGTGCAGAAAGTAGAGAAGAAAAGCTAGCCAGGCAGCATTGCTGCTTGGGATGAGAGAGAACAGAGATGAGGGGGAAGAACCTTGGGACAGAAAGACTAAAGTTTATTCATAGTTTCTTGCTTTGTCTCAAACAAATGCTGTCATGCCCTCTTTGTAGGTTGGCCCTAACAGAAGGAACTAACAACTCAAACTTATAAGATATGCAACTAACATGTCAGATGGGCAACCGCATAATCCGCTGCTACAATTATAGTGTCTTTGCAAACTGTAATAGCCTCGCAATGTAAAGAAAAAGAATGATTTTTTCTTTTCTGTGGGGAAGAAAAAACCATGAGATAGCTTGACATATTAGCTATTGGTTATTTGGTGTAGAGAAACTGTAGCACAAGTTGGCATACAGTGATTGAACTGAAATGTTAGTGATGTCAAACAATGGTGTTTTATTATTGGGTATAGTCATTTTTTAGAAGTCATCATTTGACATTTGCAGTGTCACCCAAAAGAAAGAGCACAAGATATCAGCATCTCGCAGCAATGACATCAGAAATTTATGTAATAGGGCCCTGATTGGGTTATATTCTTTCCGTGCCCTGTCTGTTGTGCATGTACTGGACCTCATCCAAGATAATGCATCAGCGTTGACACAAAACCTAACACATACCTTGTTGATTTTCCATGTGATGCAAGTAGACTTGAAGGCTACTAGTAATTCCAATAAGTAGACTTCGCAAGTGGACAGTATCCAGAGGAAGACTTGAGTTAAAGAACTGTTCAATGGTCTGCACATAAAATGATCAAATATATCCAGATATTAACTGACTTAACAAAGCATATCGAACAACTCCAAGGATGTATGAAGAAACTGGCCAATTCACAGAATCGGTGGGGGGAGGAGAAAAGAATGAAACATGTAAATATTCAAGCAAAGACTAAAAGATGTAATTAGGAGTTTAAGATGTTAAGATTGGATTTAAAAATCAAATAGCACCAAAAATAACCACAATAGTTATGTACTAATAAAGTTTGCCTTTACCAACACCCAAAAGTGAATGGTTCTATTTTCCATGCAACTGATGGTAGGAAAAGGGCTTATCATGTAGACACTTCGCTGAGTAAAAGGAAAGCTGACCTCCTCCACTATCCGGAATACTTCAACCACAGATGTTGCATGTCTTTCATGAGCTGATAGAGGCTCCCAATCCTACAGATAAAAGGTGAAACAACAGGCCTCATAAACATTTTGCATTAGGCACTCACATGAACCATTTAACAAAGTTAAGTGAGTTAAAGGTAAAGAGGTCTCCATCAATATAAAGTTAAGTGATCAAATAAAGGGTGTCCTTACTCCTAAACCCAGCTTACTTTTGATATGTATATCTATATATCAAGGCCCAGCCCATATATTAGGCCCATATAGTCCATGAGGACTCTATATATTGTCATCCAGAGAGAGAAGGATTGCATTGATTCTAATCCCCAAGGTAAGTAATAACTTTATTAGGGAAAAGTGAAAGTAGGCCACATAAAACATTGTGGAAATTGTAAATTGTGTTTACATCAAATATGCATGCAATATTACCCATATCGATTTGGCATAGATCATTCATGCCAGTTCTTTTTAGAATGCCATGAAAATTTTATTTAAATCAGCGGTACCACCAAAGTTTATCAGTTCATGTAGTAAGTTTAATTATGTTGGATAAATGAAGCTCAATGTTTAATTTTTTTCTTTCTTTCTTTTTCTTTTTCCTTTCCTTTTCTTTTCTTTCTTGCAAGATTCAACATGATTGCAATTATCAATTTAACTTGCAAGACGTATATTGCTAGTTATTGCAATTACTACATAAAACCGTGTGGATGGCAATGTTAAATCCGATCTACTTTGCACCAAACACAGATACATATACCAGTTCATACCAAAAAAAACATACATAGTTTTTCCTTATGCTATATGTGAGTGTAAATGAGCAGAAGCTCATAAGAATTTTGAGGCAGTTGAAGAACAATTAGTTATTTAATAAAAAGAAAAAGCTAGTAGTGAACTTTGCATGTAGCAACAGACCTCTATCTCAATGGTACGTTTTGTCCACTCCAAGACATTCTCATGTTGAACATGCAGCCATTGAAGAATGAGAGGTGAAGAAAATTGACTGATCTGTTTTGGAATTACAGAAATATCATTTAGTTCAATGTAAATGCATCCATGGAAATGCCAAATGACACCAAAAAAGGTTAGTATGATTTTACCGTGACCCTAACATCTAGCAGGATTGTTGCCTAAACTAACAGTGTTGCATGTTATTATAGTTTTACTGTAAAACGGTAGCAGAATAAAATTCTGCATGGTCTTTCCACAGATAATTGCAGCCAATTAGCCATTGTCTGAAACAAATAGCCCAGGCTTCCAAGGTCAACCCAAGGTCTTAATTATCTTTTGTGGTTGAATAAAAAGTAAAGACATCCAAGGTACAGGTAGCTTACCAACAATGAATAATGTCTTTGTGATAGAAAAACACGACGAGAAAAATCAAATACAAGTCATGCCTTACCATGTATGGCTTTAAATATTTGGACAGCAAAGAACCAACAGCTCCCTCATTCATCAAGTAAAGCTTCTTAGCTACACAGAGCTCAAAATTATTTGTTGCTGCCAGTATCTCTTTCAAACTTTCTGAATTATCCATCCTTTCCAAAAATAGCTCCTTGAAACCAATGAGAATAGTAAACATCATTTGAAGTGGACAGAACAAACTTGTTACAGCTTAGAAGGGAGTTACTAGACTAACCAGCTGTTGCCCATACAGTAGGTGCAAGAGAACCAGAGCTACTCTTCCAGCTTCAGGGTATCGTTTACAAAGTGTTGGACTGAAAATAGTACACTCTTTCTCCGCCACTAGCTTTAATTCGTTTGCAAGAATTATTAATGGATGCTTAAATTCTGCCTTTGATTGGCAATCTGATGAAATTAGGGCCTAATGAAGCATGGTATGATATCAGAAATCCAATAAATATTTTATTACCAGATGGATTGTTATTTAAGTGGCCCATCAGATGATTTAACTCACATGCTTATATGCAGCTTGAATGGATCTGACAACAAGAATGTGAATCAACTTAGATTCTTGTGTAGCATCTAATGGGGTCCCAATGAGCTGAAATTGACAAAAACACATCAAAGAATAGTACTTAGAAGAACCTCATAAGGAAAATTGAGAATTTTAGTAGCTATGACACAAGGATCAAGAGTAAAATGCAAGGCCAGTCCTTAAACTTGGGCTAGGGTGTCATCTAGGTCCATGAACTTGTAAAACGGGGTCCTTAGGGTGCATTGGTTTGAAGCGCAAGGGGTGAAAAGTCCCTTGTTTTCTGCGCACACGCTTCCCGAATTGCTAAGCGGTGTGGTTTTTGCAAAAAAAAAAATATATAGAAAAGTTGCTTTAAAAATCGTATTAATCAATTTTTCAAGTTTGAAATAGCTAATACCCAATTAATCATATGCTAATGGCTCACCTCGTTTTACTTATCTTCTCAATCTTCTCCTTTTCCCTCTAAAAAAACCCTTAATCTTGGCTTAATGTATCACTCGAGGTCCAAAGTGCAGATGATGCAACTCAGGCTTGTCCACAGTGACGAGAATTTTGCACTTACGCCTCTTCACTATAGTATGCCCCGAAATCGACTCCTACCACCCCAAATCAACAAATATGCATTTCTCAGCATCCAGCAAATTCATAGTTTAAGCCATGCACCAAAAGATTTGGGAGTGGTGGGAGTAGACTTGAAGGCATACTGTAGCATGAGGGGGCTAAATGCAAAATTCTCACCACCGTGGATTGCCACATCAGCACCCAAGTTGCGTCATCTGCACTTTGGACCTCGGATGATACATTAAACCAAGATTATGGACCCAAATACGCATTTTACAACTTCATGGACCTAGATGACACCCCGGTCCAAGTTTAGACTTTCCATGTATGGTAAACATATCCTAGGGGATAACTAGTTTGATGGCTGGCTAGTTATACAGAACTCAAGAAAAATATTTACATCATTCAACAAGCATAGTAAAACTAATAATCTATGATTTAAACATGTCTTCAAAAAAGTTTTAAACATGTGATTGTTTTTATTCAAACAAAATGGCTTAAACAACATTATACTGTTCTCTGTAATTGAATGAGAGTGATACTGCATACTGGTTTCTCTCCCCCTCTTGCCTAGCAAGGTTAGCAGACAAGAATACATGTTTGGTTTCCACGCTTGATTTTGTTTTGGGGAACATAAGAAGGTTTCCTTGCTTTGGAGAAGACAATCTATTTGTCTCTCCTTTCCTAGCAAAGATTTCCTTGCTCACTATCAAGGCTAGGGAAAGCTAGCCAAAGAGCAAAACATTCCCATGCTCTTTGTGGATGAAAAGTGGCAAGCCCATAATTCGTAATGTTTTGAGTTTCAAAAAGTGAAGCATATTATGCCAGTACTTTAGCATAAGTATAATAAATCTAACCATGGCTTTTTCATCATCATCATCATCATCATCAGTGCGGCTTGTTTCTGAAATAACTACCAAGTTTAGCATGCCCTCAAAGATTGAGTTGTCAACCTGTTACAGAAGTCAAGTCAAAGAAACTTATGTGAAAAGCTTTATGGTAGAATTTAACTTTTTTGCAAAAGAACATAAAAATATTGCAATTTGATCCTAATAAAATAATTTGCACCGTTAATTCAATCAAGAACAATCATGGGTCTTTTTCCAGTTCACAATAAATTTCCCCTTCATGCTTTCTTGGTTATGCAGACTGCATACTAGTCATACTAGTTATACACGTATGTCACATATCACTTTATGTATTTATACAGTTGACGATTAACCTTTTTCAGTTCATGACTTGTATGGGCACAGCAGGTCGCTAACATAGTCAGGTCATAAGACAAATAATGAAGGATATTCTACCTACATCAAAAACTGTCTTGCAAGTTCTGCACATATGCCTTATACCTTTGCATAACCAAAAAAAGAAAAAAAGAAACCGATGACCAATGGCTCTAATTCGATGAATCATACTTGTATTGCATGTTTGATCAGTGATAAAGCTTGTAATCTGAACATGGATATAACTTCTTTTAGAGTGGAATGAATATTGATTCAATCATAAGACAGCCCTGGGTCAACAAGCACCTCTTGGAAATTTTGAGGACCTGGCAAGAGTGATCAAATGACCGATCATCTTTCATGTGGTACCCAACAATGACTTAATGCCACAAGCTTAAGCAGTTTGCATGGCTGATTAGGTAATGTACTAGAAGACTAACCACTAATTAACATCATGTGACCATGGCCCTCATATTACTGGCAGCAAGTGAGGTTTAATATTCATTAATAGCTTTTTCAATAAGCAGCCAGAGCACAAAAAGTGAGCCCTTGGTGGATGGAAAAGAAAAAAAAAACAGCTGAAAAAAAACTGTGATCCAAACAATGGAGGTGGCCAACCTTATTAAAGTATGAATGATAATTCTCCAATTGTCTAAAACACCACTTATTTATTTTAAGAATAGCACTGTCAACCAAACTTAGAGCCATGTTTCTGCCACAGGCTTCCGCTGAACAAACAAAGCTGTTTGTATACAACTCTATTTCTTTAGCATCATTATGTAATCGAAGCTTCTGTGTTTGAAGGCATGTGTGCCTAAGTAGAAGAATTTCCCCAGTTTCAGCAAACTGAAAGAAGGAAAGTAATCATAAGAGTTAGTGTGGTGGGTATTAGAACTGACAAAATGCTCAGAGATCAAAATTGGCACTTTGCATGAAAGAAGGAAACTTTTCCTCTAAGATAAGACACGGACTAAGCAGAGTAAAGGCGATTTAATTTATCATTGTTCAGAAGATAATTAATTGAACGACAACAAACTGTAACTCTTTTTCTTCTGAATAGAAAGACCCTGTCAAACAATGTGCTATTGGTATCAAACATGTTGGCGCATTACTGGATTGCATATCAGCAGTACCACTTGTCCATATAAACAAATCTAGGCACTTCAGCAACAAAGGAAATGTAGAGGACTTGATAGGAAGTTTATCTATTCACAATGTGCTCATTCTGAATTCTAAAAGGTAAAATCGTAAAACAGATAAAACACCCCAATTAAAGAAGAAAAGGATGATATATAGCAGTAAACAGACCTTCTTGAAAAGCACCCAAGCAAAGAGTGTGTCATGCAATTTCTGGGTGATACCCAATATAGTCCAGGTCAGCTTTACTGTTTCCAGTATTTCATCAGCCTCCTGGATGTAAAATCAAATAACAATATCAGCAACTCAGGATAAAACCGTTGACTTACTGTCACAAGGCTGTCCAAGAATGTTTCAGATTTAGTCATTTACTTATTCAACAAAACCTGGACATTTTCATTTTTAAGCTGACCAACAAGGAAATAATGATGTATAGAGAGTAAAGAAGAGCAAACCTCCACAAGCTGCCCATCTTCGAGAATATCAAACACGATGCAAAGTAATTTCTCATATAGTCTAAAGTTGAGATGATAGCTCTGGATCCAATGATAGGTCTCGCCTTTAAGGTTGAATTTCTTTGGGGCTTCACATAATTTTGCGTTGTATCTTTCAATGATAGTCAATACCTCAACACGCCCATCAGGGACACTAACTACCCAATCCTGGAACGATTGCCGGCATAAATATAGAAAGAGCTCAGTATTAGTATTAAACCTAATTTGGAAAGAGATCAAACTTGATGTGGCTTCCGAAACACAAGTAAAATTACTTAACCAATAAGAAAAGATAAGAAACACGAAGATTAGCTCTTGCCTCTGTATCTCTTATCTTAGAGAGAACTATCCGCAATGTTTCACTCATACCATACTCACGCGATCCTGGGAAGAGAAGTAATTCTTCGAGAACATTTGCCTGGATATCAAAATTATAAACAATAATTAGGACAAACTCCCATGCTATAGGCACGAATATATAAACTTGCTTGCCTGTCTTCTCTGCCACTGCACTCGCAGTCTTTCTGTAGGGAAATCAGATTTCCCAACAGAACTTAAGAGCTGTAATGATATGCAAGGCATGTCAAGTTGCCCTTGCACGATCCTCAAACTGATATGTCTTAAAGCTCGCCTTGTCAATGTATCCATAGATTCAGAGATCTGGGGAAAAAAAAGCATTTTGATATAGTGAGTTTGCTCCACAGTTAACAGTATTCACTTGCCTTGTAATCAGGACAAACAAAAAAAAAAGGCTCCAAATGATTAACGAACAACAAAAATATGAAAAATAATCTAGTTGAAACAATAAGAGAGTATAACTCATGCGTTGACATTTGGCAAGCATGTGAACATAAATACTTTGCTATCATTGTCACAGATAAAAATAAGCATATAGAATGAAACTTTTTTTTGTTAAACTAGTGAAAAATAAACAGTACAGAACTTGGTGAAAGAGACCTTGCCTCCATTTGTACACGGATCAAATCAAGAAGGTGGGAATAATGATTTTCTGGCTGAGGAGATGGATTTGATACTTCTGTTTTAGACCTTAGACCTTTTAAGAATTTAGGCTTCTTTTCTTTCTTCTCTTCGGAGAACAGTATTTTTCCGCTGTTGGTTACACATCATTAAAGAAGCTGAGTTTAAACAACAATATATAACGCAATTTTGACACCACTTACATATAAAATCGGCCAACAGAAAGATTCCTATGAAAATTACCTGACAAATAGTGAGGCAAGAAGGACCTCATAAGCTGTTTCTCTTATATCGTCATCTGACAATTCTTAAAAAGTGAAAAGAAGTTTACAATAAGTTCAAGAAAACAAATTAGGTAATCCGCAGTTGATCTTACTAAACAAGATTAGAGAAAATGATAATGATTACAGGGACATTATATCTGACAAAGATTCAGTGGAGCTGTATCGAAAAAATATATATAAGAGCACAACAAAATGAAGCATGCACAATTTTATACCTGTGCTTAATTTAGGTAGACCTAGTGAAAGAATATCCATTTTATTTACTTGCTTGGGATATATATCTGCCAGACTAACATCCTTAGTACCATTATCTGTTCCCAAAATGTTAATAGCTGCTCTAAAAAAATCAACATGTTCTCTAATTGGAGTTGGGTTCTCTTCAGCAGGTGCTTGAGGGACAATGTCAGGTGCTGCTTTGTTTGGAGGGGAACCAGAGCGTTCTGGCCTTGAAAGAAGAAAATATGAATTCACTGATGGAGAGCCCATCTGTAGAATGGAAAACATATAGCAGTTACAGAAAGACTTTCAAGCAGTACTTCATGAGATAAACTAAAATTCAGATTCCAGCATTGCGATATAAAATCGGCCAACAGAAAGATTCCTATGAAAATTACCTGACAAATAGTGAGGCAAGAAGGACCTCATAAGCTGTTTCTCTTATATCGTCATCTGACAATTCTTAAAAAGTGAAAAGAAGTTCACAATAAGTTCAAGAAAACAAATTAGGTAATCCGCAGTTGATCTTAGTAAACAAGATTAGAGAAAATGATAATGATTACAGGGACATTATATCTGACAAAGATTCAGTGGAGCTGTATCGAAAAAATATATACAAGAGCACAACAAAATGAAGCATGCACAATTTTATACCTGTGCTTAATTTAGGTAGATCTAGTGAAAGAATATCCATTTTATTTACTTGCTTGGGATATATATCTGCCAGACTAACATCTTTAGTATCATTATCTGTTCCCAAAATGTTAATAGCTGCTCTAAAAAAATCAACATGTTCTCTAATTGGAGTTGGGTTCTCTTCAGCAGGTGCTTGAGGGACAATGTCAGGTGCTGCTTCGTTTGGAGGGGAACCAGAGCGTTCTGGCCTTGAAAGAAGAAAATATGAATTCACTGATGGAGAGCCCATCTGTAGAATGAAAAACATATAGCAGTTACAGAAAGACTTTCAAGCAGTACTTCATGAGATAAACTAAAATTCAGATTCCAGCATTGCGTTGGTGAATTGCAGACCAAGGTGTAGAGAGTGTTATCATGTTGAAAAATAAGCATCATCAAAATTGAAAATGGAATAATTTATTGTGTCCGAATAAATCCTTGTGATGAGCACAAATAGGGTGCTTATTGATAAAGTCTTTGACAGAAGACACTTTTTTAGCCGGGCCGGCCTAAGATAGGCGGACCAAATTTACTTAAGAAAGGAGTATGTACATGTTTACAAAGTTCCAACTTCGTCAAGAAGCTGTCGAAGTGAAAGGATGTTGACAGAAGACACTCAGACAATCCTCATCATGTTAATATGCATACATCTAGGAATGTAAGTGGAACACTAAGTGGAATCCCTGATTTTTGTCATTGCAGAAGACACTTAACCCTCAAAGGTTGATATCTGGTAAACTAACTGGAAGTTGGATCAAGGATTAATCATTTCAGATCAATACTAGTCATTTGATATTAGTTATACTAAATGAACATGCTGCTTGTAGTTGACAAAGGGTTTTTGCATATAGCTACTTAGCTATACATTTTGGTTTGAGTGGTTTTTCAACTCTGGTGGAACATTAGAACGTTAAGATGGTTCCATTCAGTTTCAATATAGGCTCGATAGGCTCAAACTATCGCAGTGTCACATCTCTTTAGCAGTGTTGCTACACAAAATATTTTAAACGTTCAAGCAAGAGTGCAGGACTAGGGGTAGAATGGCAAACACAACCAGACCAGTATCATCCCAACTTCTCCTCCCAACCATTTGTATTCATATAAACCACTTAGGAGAACTTATCCAATCAAACATTTGACCAGAGTGTCAAATCAGCTCAAGTCGAAATGGAAAAGGGAACTTCGGGTGATTAGTACACCAAATACCATGATCGGGTATCTCCTCTCGTCAAAATACCTCCTGGTGGCCTCTGAGGAATCAAACTGCGCGCCTGTTTCGATCAAAAACGATAGCAAAGCAACTGGCCATCAGATTCGCCAATTCCTAAAGGCCTCCGCCTCAACAGAGACGAGCAAGCACTTAGTCGAGGACAGTGGCTCACCGGAGGCGACGCAGCCGAGGGCGTAGTCGGCGCTGACGGCGTCTAGGTCCACGCGGGAGAGGTCGACGGCGCGGCCGCCGGCGGAAGAGAGGATGAATCCGAGGAGGGCGCGGCGATCGCGGCGGTACACCTCTAGTAGCGCCGCCGAGTCCATGGCTGCTCCGCGGCCTCGCCCTCGCGCGCGGCGGCTCCCCTACCTACGAGGGTTTCGGGAAGTCGCGGGGGAGGGAGGAGGAAGGAAGCGGAGACCGGAAGAGGGAATCAGGCCGGGAGGGAAAGCTGCGGGGCCGCGACTGCGAGTGCGGAGTGCACAGAGAAAGCAGCTGAGAGAGAGAGAGAAAGGGGAATGGGGGGAGGAGGTTTTGGGTGGCGTTGAACACGGCCGCACGCATGGACATTGAACAGGAACAGGGCGTGGGGCCCAAGGCGCAGTGAACAACGCAAAGCAGCAGACACGACACGAGACGCGTACCGGGTACGGCCGCCTTTCTTCTTTTGAAATCTTTTTGCGGCGGGCGATGGGATTTTTCTGACGAGATAATTCATGCGCACTTACTTCACTGGTTCTCCCCGTCCTATAAAAAATCAACTTAGTATCATCGTACTAGAATATTCGTTTTTTATGCGATGGTGGTTCTATATTCGTTTTTTTATGTGATGGAGGGAATAAGTTTGTTGTGTCTTTACACAAACAAGTACTAGGGCCCTGTTTAGATTTCAACTTTTTTCTTCAAACGTTCAAATTTTTCGTTACATCAAACTTTCCTACACACGTAAACTTCCAACTTTTCCATCACATCGTTCCTATTTCTTCAAAATTCCAATTTTAGCGTGGAACTTAACACAGCCTAGTTCGAAATGTCTGCTTCCTTTGTGTATTGAAAGCTGCTGGACCGGATTTGATGAACGGTACCATAATGGTCCTCATCTGATGCAAGATTACAGAACGGCTACATGCCCACATCCAACTCAATTTTCAAATATTTTAGTATTACCTTATCAATTCAACAACAGACCGATCAAAAACATCTTTTATGACTCCCAGCTCCCAGCTCGGTAAAATGCTTCAGTTCCGAAGAACTGGCTGTAGGACTTCAAGAGTACAAGAGATGAACCATAAGCAGGACGCATTTCGTTTGTACCTGACAATTCAACAGGACCGATAGCCCATTTACAACAGTTTTTGTGCTGAACCAATGACCAAGGCAGGAGCATAAGCACAAACCATGCTAACACAAGCAGGAAATGTGAGGATCACTCGAAGAATTACAACTCACGGGGCAACTAGGCATATATTCCGGACAGTAAAAGACACATCGGACAACCATGTATGTGGATATGAACAGCAGTCTTGAGTCACTTCAAGTACATATATGACGCTAATCACACATTTTGGATACAAAATTTACACTGGTCAGGTCCTGTGGTTGCATTAGCAGAGACAGGTGTGAAGTTGAAATGGATCGGTGTTCTCGACCGGAGGATATTCACACAATCATACTTCTTCACTTCCACTGCTACTGCCACTTTTCCGGATATTGAACTTGCACAGGGGGCATGTTGCGTTGATATGCAGCCATTTATCAATGCAGGCACAGTGGAAATGGTGCCCACAAGGAAGTTCACGTAGCTCTGCACCATCATCATATGCCGAAAGGCAAATGCAACACTCCTGCAGTAGTCAAGTGAAGAATGAATACATAGTTTCATATAGCATAGAGATTCATCATGGACATGATAATTATCCTGTGCATCCTCTGGATTTTGCACAGCTTGGCACATGGCAGTATTGGCTGGAATAAACGGTTTGGTCAAAACATGGTCAGGGCTAATTGGGTAAGAATCATTCCTATTTTAACTTGTATGTTGAATAAATGGTTCATTACGATTTTTTACAAACTAATACATTCACCAAAAGTTGAAAATATTTTATGATGTATGAGCTACTGCAAACACATAATCATTGTTTCAGTATCCCTTGCCTTCACACTATCGAATTTACTAGACAGAGTACAACAGTCATGATGAATGGGCGATACGATGTGAGTCTGTCTAAAATAAAATTGGAAAAGGTTTTGAGTTTTAGCACCTCGGGCATTGTTATGGTCAGAGATACATGTATCACAAATTTATAAAAACTTACTGCATCTTCAGGTGCGAGTACTTTCTCAATAGGTTGATTGGTGCCACACTCTGTCATTATTCCACCAAAAGGTCCTGTCTCATCAGCAGTTTGTTTTTCAGGTTCATCTGTCCTCCGAAATTTGTATCTTGGAATTTGGCGAATATCATCTTCTGACGCTCCTTCCTGATTCCAATAAGATCTTACAAAAGGTTATCTATTGCATGAATGCCATATAAAATTATGTAAATCTTCTGCATGTACATAACCAATTTATCTCTACTTGAAAAGCCATACCTGATCAGAAACCGCATATAGAATAGCTATAATGCAAGGTAGGCAGCAACATACAGCAATACCAATGATGCAAGCCAGAGCAACACAGAATACAACAAAGAACACGTCAAACGCCAGAAAGACTATGCAAAGCCTGCAAAGCGAGTCATACAGAAACATGTTTACCGTGCCAAAAGAATATAATGAAATGACGACATTATGAAAAGCCGACTGTTAATTTAAAGATGCATACCAGTAAAGCTGAGGTGCATCACGGATAACATCCTCACCCCCAGCAGATATCCAATAAAATCCAATTATCCACCATATGAAGGAGAACATTGTATTAGCTGACTCCAGGTGCTTTGCAATACTGCCAGAGTTAACAATAAAAAAATAATAAGGCACAAGACATATAGGAGAGGTCATGTGTTCAATATCGATATTGTTAAATAAAATCACATGATACAATAGTTAATAGAGAGAATGAATTTTCCATAGCAGCACATCTAGATAGTGCGATAGCATTCAGAAACTAAATTAAAGTAGAAGACAGAAGCAAGCCGCATTATGAATATGAGGAAACAGCAAACCATGTTATGACATAAACAGAGACAGACATCTGCAGTATAATTATAGAGAAAACAAAAGGGAAGGAACAGACCAATGTTTTATTTGGAAGGTGTTTTTATCAATTGTCTATGCAGTTGAATATTATCTAGCAGCGTAAGAAGCATGTTTCCTCAATCATCCTCATCACTAAGAAACTCATATAATAACAGTTATAAACTTATGTGTTGCCTAAAAAAATAGAACAGTCAAATAGTCAATAGAATGAGACTGCAGAAATGTGTATTAAAACATAAAAAAGAATCAGGTTTTGAGGTCACAAAAGTCTTCAGTTGACCTTTCCAATCAGATACTGGGTCTCTTCACTGAATACCAAATAGGGTATAATTTGTGTCTTAAAAAGAAACCTAAGCAGGTTATGTGCCACTCATTCAAATGTCATTTTCCAGGTAACGTTGGATCCATTAGATGCCTTAGCCCATAAATTAGACCACATTTCTTTTAGCATATTGAAGCATAACACACATATACAGCTACAAAAGAACATCAATGAGGTTATTCATTTTGTCTAGTTTATGTTGAAGGAAATGATTTTGCAGGTACAATCTTATACTATCCTAATTTAATTTATAGCTATTTAGGAGGAACCACTCTTAGCTTCTTATGGTGCGCATATACCAATTTCAAAGCACAACACTGTTGCTATGTCATGAGAACAAGCAGCGCTAGATTATTTGACCTCTTAAGTAATTGAAACCCACTTAGAAGAGAATACTAGGCTAGAAATTCTGGGCATGACTGACTGGAGTGAGCTTCATGACTGTAATCAGTATCCTATGTATGTCAGAGCCACTTTGTCTTACTGACATTAGCCTGATTGATATGCTCAACATAAATATTTCTAGGACATCATAGAACAGCAAACCATGCATAAAACTTGGCATGTTAAAACTGAGTATAATACTTATCTAGCCTTTTCTACTCACCCCTCTTTCTTCATATAATAGAAGGTGCATTTACCCCTCTTTCTTCATACTAATAGAAGGCTCATTATACCGTGGTAAGAACTTGCGTAAGGGCAAACAGAAGAAACATTTCCCTATTACTGTATCGTAAATCTGAGCTGCTCCGCTCGTGAGTAACACGGACTAGGAAACACGCTTACTAGCCAGATCCTTTCCATTTACCTGACGCAATCGGTGCGGCTACCACGGCGATCATCCTCCGTGACATCATCATCGCTAGATGAGGACGACCCGTCACTTCCCCTTTCCTCGTCGGCGGACGCCGGGGCCCTGTCACGCTGCCCCCGGCGCATCCGGTACTCGATGGCGACGCAGACCATGTGGACGACGCACTGCAGGGCGTAGCCGGCGACCCAGGTCCGGAGCGGCATGGGCGAGTCCTCGCCGCGGCTGAGCACGAGCACGACGGCGGCGACGGTGATGAAGGCGAGGTTCCAGAGCAGGTCGAGCGCCACGACGGGGCGGGAGTAGGCCCAGTCCGCCTGCCCTTCTCACACTCGCTACTGGCACCAACAAGGACTGCCTTCTTGTCTTCATGAGTGACCTTCTTGACTATGCCACACTTTTCAATATTGTCTCGAGATTTGCTCCGACGTCATCTACTTTGTTGCAGGACGTTGCCATGAGAAGTTGCTCCAGTATCCCTGATGCGGGACTAACCCATCATCTTACATCTTGACGACGAAGGGCGAGGATCTCCATATCTTCCTTGATGGTGTTGCCCTCCTCGTCCCTGTTTCATGGCTGCTCTAGCGTGGTGGGCAAGTAAAGTGCTACCGCAACGGTGAGTTCCTCCAGCGGCCTGCTCCATGATAGGAGCCGTGATGATGAGCTCCTCCAACAGCCTGCTCCTCGCTAGGAGCATCTGAAGGAGGTTGTTAAGCACATGGCTTTGGTGTGGCGGTTGTGGAGATAGTTTGGTGGATGAATTTACTAGTGTGGGGTAGACTAATAGTAGAATGATGGGAGTGAGAACTAATAGAAAATCATAGTTTCTATAGTAAAATCCAAGAGCCTTACAAATCAAATGGGCATTTCTTTAAGGACTGTGAATTGGATATTTTGATAGTACTAAGTAGTGAAATTTCCGGGGTGGCCACTCCGTACGGCCGACGCCCCTCGAGTCTCGACGGCAGCCGTCCGTGCTCATCGTGGGCTTCAGGCCCAACAGATGATGCTCCTTGCTCCTCAAGGCGGCCCACGCCCGAAAAGAAAAATAAAAACCCTCCCCTCCGCTGGCGGGGCAGCTTTCCCCTCTTTTCCCTCCACCGCGGCGCGGTTTTTTCCCCTCTCCCGCGCATCCGCCCCGCGCCATGGCCGCCTCCAGCTCCTCCGCCCCCGCCCTCGCCGACGCCTACGACATCCCGTGGGTGGAGAAGTACCGCCCCACCCGCGTCGCCGACGTCGTCGGCAACTCCGACGCCGTCGCCCGCCTCCAGGTCATCGCCCGCGACGGCAACATGCCAAACCTAATCCTCTCCGTAAGCGCCATTTCCTCGAACACCTTGCGCGCGCTCTCGCTAACACCCAAGCAGCAGTACGACGCATCGTTTCTAACCCTTTTTTTTTGGGTTTAATTATCGTTTTCTACAGGGGCCTCCGGGCACCGGGAAGACTACGAGCATCCTGGCGCTGGCACACGAGCTGCTCGGACCTAGCTACCGCGAGGCCGTGCTCGAGCTCAATGCCTCGGACGACAGGTTGGTGCGGCCGTGGCGTGGTTTTGACTTGGCGAACTGTAGCCGTGCGCCCGTGGTGTGGACTGGGACACTGGGTGTGTGACGGGCTGACGGTTGATTCGTGCTTTTGCAGGGGTCTGGATGTGGTGCGGAACAAGATCAAGATGTTTGCGCAGAAGAAGGTCACGCTGCAGCCGGGGAGGCACAAAATCGTCATCTTGGATGAGGCTGACAGGTAATGCCACCCCCTAGTGCGGATGATGTGACACCATTGCTAGTAGTGTGCCTTATTTAGTCCAGACATGCCAATTTCACCACGGATTGCTAGAGGTTAAGATGTAGTAGGATTGTAGTGATACCAACAGTGTGAAAATGAAGAAACCTAGTGGCTGCTCCATCTCTGTAAGAGCAAAGCTATATCATCTCGTAGTGATGATTTTTTTTTCGTGAATACACAAGGATTGCGCATCTTTTACATTAAGACTGAGGAGTTGTATAACATTTACAAGGTGAAAACTGAAAAAAAAAAAGGCAAAAAAAAAGGGATGCTAGGGCTGAATCTTGTGTCATGGGTGCTCTGACCTAAATGACCAGAGCCCTGCTACACAGTGATCCCCACCAAGCGCCATAGTGCAGCTTCTTCCGCCACCACCTGGGCAATTTCCGTCCAGGACTTCTGATGATTGTTGAAATAGTTATAAATTAAGGACTTGTTCATTATGATTTTTAAGCATATAACTACTGATATCGAGGATATAGCTAGTTGTTTCTGAGTTGTTTGCCTAATGCACTTGCTACATGCAGCATGACATCGGGAGCACAGCAAGCACTGAGAAGAACAATGGAGATTTATTCCAACACCACAAGGTTCGCGCTTGCATGCAACACTTCATCTAAGATCATCGAACCCATTCAAAGCCGTTGTGCTATTGTACGGTTCTCAAGGCTTTCAGATCAGGAGATTCTTGGCCGACTCATGATTGTGGTAGCAGCTGAGAAGGTAATGATTGATAGCTCTTATAAATGCGAGTACTTACTATACATTGTATTGCCTAGTTGCTTAAGTTTTCTTAAATCGTCAGATTTCTCATAGCACTGGTTATGACTCATGGTTTCTTTGAAACACTGCAATTGTTATTAACCTTTTTAGTTAAACATCATTTCTGATGGCTATGTTTACACCTACATATATATTGTTCTTCCCTGTAACCTTGAAGCTATGATTGTGCATTTGCGTGTGTTTCAGCGTTTCTTGTCCTATAATTATCTGCTGTTATTATTAGGATTAATTAATTTGTCTTACAAATATCATTAACTCCTCACTGGTTTACTGAAAATACCCAGATGAGTGGGCACATCTAGCTGTTAAAGTGAAGAGGTCACAAATCTTGTTAGTCATCCTCTAATGGCTCTTCAGTCCATTCTAATGTTCAGCACTAGGCATTTTCTTGCCTGCAATGTTGCAGCCAAGCAACTCCCTCTACCTTTCTTTTAAGTTCTTCCTTTCCTCTCTGTGATGTAGATACTGGATACTGGGAATGTTTGATCATCTAGTTAATTTGTTCCAAGTGCCTGGATTAATCTTTTGAACCACAACAATCGTTTATATCCTATTACCACCGTACCATTCATACAATTTGTATTTGCTCCCAATATATGGGTGCTGGTTTAATTTTATCTAATCTCTTATTTTCTTGTACAACCAAGGTTCCTTACGTGCCAGAGGGACTTGAAGCTATCATCTTTACTGCTGATGGTGACATGAGGCAAGCTTTGAACAACTTGCAAGCTACAGTTAGTGGGTTCCGTTTTGTTAATCAAGAAAATGTGTTCAAGGTTTGCAGATAGCTTCTTTTGCCCTGTATTTTGTGCGTTATTTCTTCAGCTAATAGTAATGCTGTATTGGCTCCAGGTGTGTGATCAACCACATCCGTTGCATGTCAAGAATATGGTGAAAAATGTGCTTGATGGAAAGTTTGATGAGGCTTGCTCTGCTCTGAAGCAATTATATGATTTGGGCTACTCTCCCACTGACATAATCACTACTCTCTTCCGGGTTATCAAGAACTACGACATGGCTGAATATCTGAAGCTGGAATTGTTGAAGGTAACTTTACAGCCTATCAAGGTGCAACCTATGCAAACCAATTATCGTTCTTTTCTACAGTTGAATAAAAATATCATGTTTATTTCCTCAGGAAACCGGATTTGCTCACATGAGAATCTGCGATGGTGTTGGCTCATTTCTTCAACTATCAGGCCTTCTGGCAAAGTTTGCGTTGGTGAGAGAAACAGCAAAAGCATCATGAACTTGTTGCAGATGGTAATAGCTGTACGTGCAACTGTCCTGGCACGGTAACCTAATGATCTTAGTTAACAATATTCTGGCTTGCTGAGTACAATCATGTCATCTACGTGCAACTGTCCTGGCACGGTAACCTAATGATCTTAGTTAACAATATTCTGGCTTGCTGAGTACAATCATGTCATCTTTTCAATGTGTAAGATAGTGTCTCGCTTAAAGTAGAACATCTATGTTATGTGCAATGGAAGATAGCGCCTCGCCTGAGTAAAACTTCTATATATTTATGTTGAATGAATGATCCAGCATGGCCAA
Source organism: Oryza longistaminata (assembly GCA_009805545.1). Classification (NCBI taxonomy): domain Eukaryota; kingdom Viridiplantae; phylum Streptophyta; class Magnoliopsida; order Poales; family Poaceae; genus Oryza; species Oryza longistaminata. Next base: position 23,508,106 of record CM020181.1, read on the forward strand.
AGGGGACTAAATCATGCATCCAGTTCAAGTGATGTAGCCTGTATGGCCTTGCCCGTCGCAAGTCAAATTGGCACAAACGATTTATTGGTATGAACAGTCCAGTACATTATTTGACGTTTGTAGATGGTGACATAGAAATTTTGCCCTGAGACTAGGATATTTCTCTTATCTTTACATTTTGGTAAAGAACATCTTTCCCTATGGGGTGGATGAGAAATATGGTCCTTCCAGTTGTACATGTGTGCCACCACACAACTGAGCTTAGGTGGCCCCTCGACCAATGATAGGCTACGAAGCATTGCACCATCAAAGGAAGATGCGTGCAACACGATACCGGTCCGGAAAGCTTAGGTACAAAATGGAATTGTTTCCCGGTGACATTTTGCATCCTGAATTTTGCAAAGTGAGAGCCAGAACTTTGTGATTCCATTTGCACATTTCATGACTGCCGAGCTGCTCTTCGACTAGTGGGACATGTAAAAGTAGCTTTCAGAATCAGATTGATCTAAAACATATTTTAGCATAACAAGGTTTGCATTTGCCAGGCGTTGATAGCTCGAGACTATCAAACGCAGACCTATGATCAGAACCTGACATACCAGCACGACAATTCGGAGCTTCTACAAAATGTATCACATCTCCCTGTAACAAAAGCTAGAAACCAGAAACACCAACACCCTGAGCCAGCCAACAAAAAACACAGATGACTCCCTTCTCCCTAAAAAAAAAAGAAAACGGAAAAAGAAAGAAAGATGGCCTGCTACATGGCGTCCAAAATGCAGGTTCACTTCAACATACACCAGTCACTGGAGAGAACGGAGGCGGGAGAGGCTGAGTCAATACCCGAACCACCACCATTGCTCTGTGCTAAGGACCTGCCCCGTCCGGTCCTTACCACCTAGCAAAGGTCCCTTCCTATGTCGCGGTTCGTTCTTGACTCAGGCTCATCGCCACAGCTGCTCCCACTAGGCCAAAAGTCCCCCCCTTGTTGGGTTCAGACGTCGCAATGCAGCGCCGTCTTGATCTTCTTGATGGTGCAGGAGATGAGGTTGCTCACGGTCTCGACCGACTCCACCGTGAGCTTAGCACTGGGCTGGCTGTTGGCAAGTATCTGGAATGCAACGGTGAGCAATGAACCGCCCATCTTGTGATCTGCGCCGATGCTAGGCCCAGCAGGCAGGATGGCGAAACCTGATGGAAGAAGGGCGACGCATGACGAATCCCCACCACTCATGACAAGGTGCATTGCTGGGATGTCTACAGGAGCATACACGACCATTGAACCGGATGCGTCTGCACACGTCTCCTGTAGGATCAGCATGCTGTTCTGCTTGTCTTTGGTGGGCTGCACAGTGAAATTTTTGGTAAGGGGAGCAGAAGACTACCAGAGATCAAAACAGAAAATGATTTGATAATTTCTGTCAGTGATGCTTTTCATGATCCAGAGTGACCTACACAGGCACAGTTGACTGACCGAGATTACACTGAAGCCGTTAAAGATTTTAGACCTTTGTTATGTATGAAGTTAGTTTGACTGCAAAATTTGGGCTGTGAATAGGTCAGGCACAATACCTTTTCTAGTAGTAGTAGATATTTGTTCCTCTGTTTTGGCCCTACCAGCAACCCTTCCTCAGATACTGTGTAAAGTTAGGTTCTGCAGATTATTGACTCCCAACAATATTTGATAAGTCAAAAACTAGTTTTTCCGCCTTATACTCTTCTCTTTTTCTTAATGGAATATCTGGGCACTTACATTGATGTCATCATTTAGATTGCAGGATTGGAAATGTGTAGCATCTTTCTAACCTCCATTAATCTCTATTGACCTAGCGAAATTTCTATACATGCTTATATATTATAGTAGAGTTGTATTTGTTAGGCAATTGCCAAATGTGTGACTAAACATATAGTTTTGTATTTGTACAACTATATCATCACTGGTACAACCGTTACAGAATTAAGACTCACAAAATTCCAGTTGTGAATAGACATAGTTCTTATCCTTTCCCCACCAGCTAATGCAGTACTTCCTTGGCTTCATTTCCTTTCTTTTAGCAATATAAAATACCTAAGATGGCCAAGCAAGGGTACTCTTTTCACAAATTCTAAATTATTTCACTTTAAACTGGTTTCAGACAAGCATGTGATTGTTTAGAGTGTTTAGTGATGTGGTGCCCCCAACAAATTCTAAAATGTTGTGTTTAGGTTTGCAACAATTTTGAAATGGCAGTCTCCCCCACAAGTCAGTTAATGATGCTGTTTAGTAAGTAGCAAGCTATGAACAGAACAGTGGCAGACTGTTAGCTAATACTCACACTAGCCTTCAGTAGACATACGGTATTGCCATTCTGTTGCCCCTTGGCAATGCTTGTCACCTCCTGCATAGGGCCACCATTGCTGAGGATATCCCATTCAGCACGCAGCCCCTTGTTGCGCAAGAAGTTGAAGAGCCGTTCAGGCATCACAGGCATCCACACAGATGTAGCAGCACTAAGCACCACACCTGGCGGCGTTCCAGGTTCATCCACACTCTTCCGCGCCATTACATGCACATCCTCCCCAATATTGCCTGTCAATCCAACCAGTTTGCTCCATTCACGGGTAGATGATGTGCTCACCCCTGCACAGAAGTTGTCCGTCATCCTCCTTGCCAACTTCAACATGCTCCGTTTACCTTCAGGATGGATAGTTGTTGCAAATATAGCACTTTATTAGAAGGGTGGATCCAATTGAAAGTTAGCAGTAGTATCAAATTTCTTTACCTGATGAGTCGTTCTCTGGCAATGCAATAGAAGACATGAGAATGGCCAAGCATTCGCACTGCCGCTGTAATGTCGCGATCCATCGCCCTGCACCAAGGGCAAGACCAGACCGGAGAAGAGGCCGGTAGAGCGGGTGCACAGATGCCTCATCATATTCTGTATGTTCAACCCATGTGACCTACAGCGTCCATTCAAGATCTGCTGTTAGGACTTAAATGCACGCACAAAATGCAAATGTCTTGAGAGGTAATACACCAAAAGAGGCCTGAGGTGCAGTTTTCCTGGAGTACGCAACTACTACACAAGCTGAATGGTACAATAAATATTATTTTTCCATCTAAGTTTTTTTTTTTAAAATTTCTTTTTGCCCAATCAATGGAACATAAAAAGGACATCAACACAATGTTTTAAAATAGAGGCTACCTCGAAATATTAGCCCATAGTGGGGCCCCAGCATTGTAACTAGTACTTTGTAAGAGAACCATAGGCCATAGGACTAATGGATAATAGTTACACATTTGTCTATTCTGTTTTGCATAAAATAAACCATAGAAGTACCATGAAAGCAGGAGGCAGATCCATAAACTGATCAATAGAGAGATTATAGACTTCAGAAAAAAACTGATATTTGAACTAAATACTGTAAAAGCACCAAAAGCACATAAATGAAATTACAGAACATAAGTAGAAATCTTGAGAGACGACAGTATCTCTAGTTTGATCTAGGATTAGCTGATCTGTCTGAGATTGACTTTCTTACATTTTATAAAGCATGGTTCTGATCACAGTATCTTCATCGTTAATTATTTTGACTTATGGTATGCCCCAAGAATGGCACACCACTAGTGTTCCAAAATATTGTGTTCCTGAACCCTTAAAATAAAGAACCACTTCCTGCTTTCAACCTGTGGGTTTACATCAGATTAACTTATACAGTGTAATCTATAGTAATGAGACGTTATAACTCATCGAATCAAGTTTCTACCATTGTAGACTAGATATATTTGTCCCATTCAGATGTCCAATTTAGAATTTTGAATAGAATCGTTCGTGCATGTGTGCACCCCAGAGCAATTTGGATCAAGGCTATATAAAACTCTGGTACAAAACCCAAGGTGAAGAGGACTTTTACATTGAGACAAAACAATAGAGGAAGCAGTCAAGATTTCAACGAGGAGACACATCGATTAAACTGCGGACAAGAAGTTACCCAAGGGGCACCATCCCAGGAGTAGAAGTATCTAATCCCCTAGGAGAACTGAACTCAGGACTAAACAAAAGCAAGGGAGCGTACTTGGGGAAAAGTGTTGGATCTCAGAACCACTTAAGTATTCCTAAATCATTTATTTACTCCCCTCCCCGCTGACCAATACAATACTTTACTTCGGATTATGGACTCATAACCACAACATATCTATAGGAGACATGAGCCTACGCCATGACTTGTGAATACGAACAAAATATTGCATGGTGATCACCAGATGACACATTAAACTAACATATATTATTTGAAACATTATGAAAGAATACACGAATACTCTTTTCCATGAGTGTCATGTTAGTTGCAGAGAGCCTGAACTAATAAAGCACTCTCCAAATGTATAATTATCATATGAGTAGAGCTAACAAGCTTTGCAACTAATATGGCTGGTTTTGACAGACTTCTAGTGGCAGCGTCGTGGGTACTACCGAGCTGCGACTTTGGAAGGTAGATGGGTTTCACGTCAACCGATAACATGCTGACTTGTGTGAATTAATAGATGTAAAACCACATACTACCCTGAAGTGAACTAGTCAAGGATATCACGGTTTAAGACAGTTACCTAATAATATCTAAGGAGCAGGAGCTAACAAAGATAATCAGTCTAAGTACCTTAACAAACCCATTTGGAGTGTCCTGCAGCACACAACCAGAAGGCAGCCTTCGGCAGTTCATGTTTGCAGTGGAGGATGCAGAAGTAATGCCCTGATCCCTCATCAATTCATCAGCCGAAACGTCCACTACAGCCCATACACCATCAGCCAACTGTTTGGAGAACCTGAGAAACTTCACCTCTCTAATAGGCACAAGAGGAGAAAGCACCTGTAGCTCTGCCTGCATCTGTTGCAATGATCGAAATTTACCATTCAGGGGTTATGCTAGTATGATTAACCACATGAAACTCATGGGATGGCCACAACAGAATGTTCATCACTCACAAGAAGCAATGCACCATTTCTACTCCCAGCAACACCAGTAGAAATCTCCTCAGTGGTTGATGCCTTGGCAATCATGCATGAGAACATATCGGACCACCGTCGCTGTCGCAAGAATTCAAACTACAGTTGAGTCCAAACAAACAAGCAACAGAAACATGAAAGGGGGTAAGGTGGCACAAGCACAACCTCATCCATGAGGGTCTCCACAAGCGCGGCGCCATCGTCAATGATGACAATGCCAGATTCTCTAGATGCCTCTGATACATACCCTTCAGGCTTCACCCCGATGCAAGGTGGGAAGGTGTTTAGGTACTCCTCGAAGTTTAGACTCTCCTTCGCCGACGAGGCAGGTCCGGATGCACCTGGAATCCATAGCGGATCCCCCATCTGAGCCATCTTGACTAGCTCATCCATTGCACTCATTGCTAGCTCCAAGAACAAGGACTTGTCAATGCCAGCCATTGCCGATGGTTCAGCCTCAGACTTCATGGGCGTGATCACCGTGCCCATTGAACTGGACATGGCGCCAGCAAAATCAGTGATCGTCGAGATGGGCATCGTGGCTGATGGCATCGAACCGATACCCCCAACCGCAAGCTCCAGCGACGAGCCCGGCACAGGATGAGGCTGGTGCATCTGCGGTGGCGCCATGACAGAGATGGGCTTGCCAAGGAACTTGGCGGCGAGCGCGCACACTCGGCTGAGCTCGTCCTTGAGCCTCGCGTTCTCGACGCGAAGGTGGTGCTCCTCCAGGGACACCTCCCCGAGCATCGCCGGGCCGCCGCAGCCAACGCACACCGCGTTGCTCGTGGCCTCCCGGATTGACAGGTTCTCGGAGCGCAGCTTGTCGTTCTCCTGCTTCAGCAGCGCGTTCTCGTGTCGCTCCAGTTGCATCTTTGCCAATTCAATCACCACACAGTGTCAAGAACTGCACTGCACCATCGATCGGACTGCAAAGATGGGTGCTGCTCGTTTCGATCGCTTACCTTCATCTGCGTGCGCCGATTCTGGAACCAGAACTTGACCTGCCGGGGTTCGAGGCCGAGCCGCTTGCTCAGCTCGGCGCGCTGCTTCTCGTCTGGGTGGGGGCATTCCTTGAACATCCTGCACCGATGAGCCAGTATCCATGCATGAGCCAAAGCAAGCAGCCAAGCACAGGAGAATGCAACGAATCGTTGTTCGTGGGTGGGGGCGCGCGCGCGCTTACGCTTCCAGCTCTTGGATCTGCTGCGGCGTGTGGCGGTGGTACCGCTTCTTGCGCTTGGGCGGGTTGCCGTGCTCGCCGTCCTCGTCATCGTCGTCGCCGCCGCCGCCGCCGCCCGCGTCGCCGCAAGAGACGACGTCGAGGTGGTCGCTCCCGGACCGGCTCATCTCGTTCTCCACCTCCAACGCGTCCCTCGCCTTCGCGCGTCCTCCTCCTCCGCCGCCGCCGACGCCGCCATGGGCCGCGGTAACCATCTTCCCACCGCCGCCGCTGTTCCGGCCTGCCACCGCGTCCGCCTGCGACAAACCGAACCAACCAAAGAAAAGACGCGCCTTTCTGAATCACTCGACCGCACCGCCACCAAAAAAACAAAAAACAAAAACCCCAGCACGTCAGCGAAGAAGGCGCGCGTACCAGCGCGAGGGAGAGCGCCGGCGATGACGCGAAGACGCCCGGGCCAGCGCCGGAGTACGGGAACTGCATGCCGGCGGGGACCACGCCGTCGCCGAAGTGATCTCCAACTCCAAAGCTCATGCCCGGATTCCGCCCCTCTTCCCCCCTGGCCCGGGAGAAGATTAGGGGAAGCAGGCGAGAGCGAGCAGTAGCAGCAGTGCGTGCGTGCGTGATGTGATACATCTTAGTACTATGAATCTGAACATATCTAGTCAGGTTGAGGCCCCTTTGAATCGCAGGAATGAGAAAACATAGGAATAGGAAAAACGCGGGATTTTGATAGGAATGTAAGTGTAAAACAGAGGACTGCAAAACACAGGAAAAACGTAGGAATGATCGTTTGATTGAACCACAGGAAAAACACAGGAATTTAAGGAGAGATAAAGACTCAGAGGATTCTTTCCATGAGGTTCTACCTCTTGTTAAAATTCCTCCAAAATTTGTATGGGAAGAGGCATTCCATAGGAATTTCATAGGATTCTATAGGATTCATTCCTTTGATTCAAATGGTTTTGTAGGAAAAATTCCTATAGGAATAAAATCCTCTAAAATTCCTATAAATTTCCTTTGAATCAAAGGGGGCCTAATCGGGTTAAAAAACACAGCATTATGTTAGGAATTAAAATGTTAAATAGAGAATTACAAGACACAGAAAAAACACTAGATTAGTCGTTTGATTGGAGCGTAGGCATCGTATGAGAGAGATAGACTAAAAAGAAAATTTCCAAGAGGTTAGAGCTCTTACTAAATTTTCTCCAAATCTACATGCAACTTGTCATTCCATAGGAATTTCATAGGATTGGAAAGCTTCAACACTTTGGACCAAAGGGCCAAATTTAGACCCCGTTTAGATGGGGCTAAAACTTTTAAGTCCCTATCACATCGGATGTTTGGACACTAATTATAAATATTAAACATAGACTATTAATAAAACCAATCTATAATCTTAGACTAATTCGCGAGACGAATCTATTGAGTCTAATTAATCTATGATTAGCCTATGTGATGCTACAGTGAACATTCTCTAATTATAGATTAATTAGGCTTAAAAACTTTGTCTCGCGAATTAGCTTTTATTTATGTAATTAGTTTTGTAAGTAGTCTATATTTAATACCCTAAATTAGTGTCTAAATATAGGGACTAAAGTTAAGTCCCTGGATCCAAACACCACCTTACTATAGGATTTAGGCTGTGGTTAGATCCAATCCAAACTTCAGTCGTTTTCCATCACATCAACATCTGTCATACATACACAACTTTTCAGTCACATCATCTCCAATTTCAACCAAAATCCAAACTTTGCGCTGAAATAAACACAGCCTTAAATCCTATGAAATTCCTACATAAATCCTTTGATTCAAAGGGCCCTAAAATTTTTCACTCTGTCACATCAAACATTTAAACACATGCATGAAGTATTAAATATATGCTAAAAAATAACCAATTGCACAGATTGCGACTAATTTACGAGACGAGTCTTTGAAGCCTAATTGCTCCATGATTTGACAAAGTGGTGCTACGGTAAACATTTGCTAATGACAGATTAATTAGGCTTAATAAATTCGTCTCGCGGTTTACTCACGGATTCTGTAATTTATTTTTTTAATGCCCGAACACCCCTGCAACACCCTATATAATACCTGATTTGACACGCCAGAACTTTTAAAGCAAGGCTGTGTTTAGATCTAAAATTTGGATTCAAACTTCAGTCCTTTTCCATCACATCAACCTATCATACACACAACTTTTCAGTTACATCATCTCTAATTTTAACTAAAATCTAAACTTTGCGCTGAACTAACCACAACGAAAGATGCCATGTCAACCTCGCTTTCTTGGAATCTCGCCGATTCCGACACCGCTCCCGCACCCGTCGATCCGTAGGCTCCACCGCTCCACCGCGCACTGGTTATTGTCCGGTTGTTGGCTTGTTGCTCCTCCTGCCTCTGTGACTCCCTGGCGTGCTGGAGTAGCTTTTTTCTTCGTGTGCGCCGAGGAATTAAATTCGTTTCCACCGGCATCGGACGCAAAAGGACGCGAAAATGCGTTCTCAAGAGCAAACCACTGAAACCAGACTAGACTATCCTCCTGCCACGGTCCCACGGAGCTGGTGATGCAAACCAAGACTAGACGAACGCTGATCACTCATCTTATTAAAAAATTTGTGCAAATATAAAAAACGAAAAGTTGTCCTTAAAGTACTTTGGATAATAAAGCAAGTAAAAAAATAAATAATAATTCCAATTTTTTTAATAAGACGAGTGATTAAAGAGTGTAAACAAAAACTTAAAATCCCCTATATTATAAGACGGAAGGAGCAGTAGAACCGCCCTTGCACCATCTACCCACTCGGCCACTCCGCCCCTCTTCCTGTATTGCTGCTTTTTTTATTAAAGAAGGAAAAACGGGCGGGTTGGATTGGTTCAGGTGCTTTGCCAAGTGTATGTAGTACTAGCCGGGAAGAAGGGAGAGTCAAAGCAGCAGCAGCAGCGCAGGAGAAGAATGTGGATGGATCGGTGTGGACACACGGGCGGGTGGGCCGGTCAATGGGGCGGGGGTATGTGTTTTGTTCGGTTGCGTGGGGTGTTTTTTTCGCATGGCGTTTTGGCACGGCACGACCACACCCACCGCTCCACTCCCTTCCATCCACCAGTCGGTCGCACACACGACACGGACACGACGCTAGCGCGTAGTAGGACGGGGGAGGGCACGCGCAAGCGGCGAGGGGATCACGTCCCGTCCGTCAGTCCAATCCATCGCGAACCCTGCTGCTGCGCTGCGCTGGATTGCGCGGCTTCGTGCTTCGGGCTTGGCCGCTTGTCTGGATTGTTTTCGTAGCCGCCCCGCTTCGCCTCGCCTCGTCCAGTCCCGTCGTCGCTTTTCGCCGTTGTTCCGCTCGGACCCCTTGTATTTTTCCTCTCGGAGGGGACACAGCGCGGCGGAGTCAAATCGCAAAAAGGCGCCGTGCTGCTGCTAGTCCCACACTGTGGAGAACTGGAGATGGCGTGTGTGCGGGGGTTGGCTCGGGTAGGTGCTGTGCTGTCCCCGTGAGTGTGACCACCCCGTGTATCCGGGCTTCTCTGTGCCGGTGAGGCGGTGACCTGACTGGTGAGAAGGAGGAGGCGTAAAACCGAATTTTTTGTGGAAATAATATTATTTTAATGGAAAATCGCAAAACTATACTCCCTCCGTCCCATAATACAAGGGATTTTGAGTTTTTACTTACAGCGTTTGACCACTCGTCTTATTCAAAATTTTTTGAAATTATTATTTATTTTATTTGTGACTTACTTTATTATCTACAGTACTTTAAACACAACTTTTCGTTTTTTATATTTACAAAAAAAATTGAATAAGACAAGTGGTCAAACGTTGCAAGTAGAAACTCAAAATCCCTTATATTGTGGGTCGGAGGGTCGGTTAGACGAAATCGCAAGTTTAGCACGGTACCTGTCAAACTGGGGCAGTGTCGAACTGCCCCAGTTCGACATGTAATAAAATAACTTAAAAAAAGAAAAAACACTGTAGCAACAGTGCTACCTGACGAACTCCCCCTGCTCGATACGTCCATGCCACGCGCCCTATCGAACTCCCCCTGTTCGATACATCGCTATCGGGCACTGTAGCAAGTACTTTTTTATTTTTTTCTTGGACAACTAGCTTGTCGAACGTAACTGTTGATCTGCCTTAGTTCGACAGGGGTACCTGTTCGATAGGGCGCTAAACTTGCGATTTCGTCTAGCCGACCTATAATTTTACAATTTTCTATTAAAATAATATTATTTCCAAAAAAAATTCGCGTAAAACCGGCTCAACCTTACACCCTCCATAAAAAAATTTAGGGGTTTTTAAATTCAGGGGTAAAGGTTGGACGTGTTATATAGGGGTCACATAAGATGTTTGGCACAATAAAAAAACCTAATTACAGAATCCGTCAGTAAACCACGAGACGAATTTATTAAGCATAATTAATCCGTCATTAGCAAAAGTTTACTGTAGCATCACATTGTCAAATCATGGAGTAATTAGGCTTAAAAGATTTGTCTCGCAATTTACTGGCGAACTGTGTAATTTGTTTTTTTTCTACATTTAATACTCCATGCATGTGTCCAAACATTCGATGTGATATTGTGAAATTTTTTTTGAACTAAACATGCCCTTAATATGATTCGAGGAAGCAGAAGTTCAAATAAGTCCCTGTTTAGTTCTCACGCAAAAATTTTTCACCCAGTCACATCGAATATTTGGACACATGCATGGAGTATTAAATATAGACAATGAAAACTAATTACACAGACTGTATGTTGTCGGAGAGTGATTCGTAATAAAAACAATATTTATTAAGCCTAATTAATTTATTAATTAGGCTTAATAAATTCGTCTTGCAATTTTCTGGTGTAATCTGTAATTTGTTTTGTTATTACACTATGTCTAATACTTAAAATGTGTGTCCGTATATCCGATGTGACAACCAAATCTAAAAATTTTCCCCAACTAAATAAGGCCTTAATGGGTTTGATCCTTGACTTTGGCAATGCTCTTTTTTCTTTTTATTAAGGAGTGAAATACATGGCCGGTCCGTAAACTTGAAAATTGCACGTTTAGATCCGTGAACTTGGTTCAATGTACCACCCCGGTCCAAATGTCCTTTGACCGTGTTTGACCGCCAATGTGGCATGCTACGTAGGCAACACTTTTGCTCTCAACCCCCTCCACATCACAACACGTCATCTCCTTTTAGCTATATTGTGACACCAGAATCCCCCCAAAAAATCCTCAAATTGGTCTTCCCTTTCATTTTTTCTCCTTGCATGTATAGAAAATACAGTCCCGATTAGCAATTGCAATTACACTATCTCCCGCCGCTAATCTGGCCGCACTGTGCCACCGCTAACCCGCTGCACTACGATGCCTCCTACCACTAATCTCGCCGCCGAGGCCGCCACAGCCGCTACCTCTTAGCCTCCTTATGTTAACCTCACTGTCGAAACCCTAGCCGATTTAGGGATATTTTGGGAGATTTGGGTTAAAATGCACTAGTTATGGCAAGTTATGTGCGAAGATATATGTGGAGGGGGCTGAGCACAAAAGTGTTGCATACGTGGCATGCCACGTTGGCGGTCAAACATGGTCAAATGGTGATTGGACCGGGGTGGTACATTAAACCAAGTTCACGGATGTAAACGTGTAATTTTCAAGTTCACGGACCTATATGACACCACCCCACAAGTTTAAAGACTGGCCATGTATTTCACTCTTTTATTAAGTGGCAAGCACTCCCTGACTTAATAATTACTTTTCCTTTTTTTCCTAGGTTTGAAATTGAGGATTAAACACAGGACCTCGGGGTTGCAAACCACACACCTATTAACACTGCATTATCAAGTGCATCTCCAAATCGTCACTTGAGCTTCTTTGTATTAAAAAAAAGGAGAGAAAAATATTAAGAAGATACGTAAAACTAGGTGAGACATTATCACATGATTAATTGACTAATAATTGCTTCTATATAGAAATATGATTTTTTTTAAAAAAATGTAACTTTTCTAAAGATTTTTTTATGTAAAACCATGCCAACATGTGGGTGAAAAATGATGGACGTTTCCTTTATTTGTCCCTTTGTCGAATGTAGCCTTAGACCAAGTACAATATAGAGCAATAAGCTAGCTATTGAACAATGAAGGAGAGATAAGAAAGTGGACTACATATTTGTAGTTAGGTGTAGTATGAGCTCCAAGATAGTATATGAGAAGTAACCACCCCTTATGCAAGTGGTAATTTCTTCACGAACTCCAAGAAAAGAATGGTTTGGTTTGGATGCTGCTACATCTTAATTAATTAGTTGGTGATGTGAATAAATTAGAGGTCATAATCACCCCTGCTATAAAACTTGCTCATAAAATTTGCTCTTAGAGCAAAGATAATAGACTAATAGTGGGCTATAACTTACGTGGAGGATAGAGATTAAAAAAAAAACAGTATTGGCTTTCAAGTAAAATCTAGCTCTACACATGTTTTAAGGTAAATATATTAAATTCTTATAAGTAAGATAAAGAGAGGAAAATAATTATAGAGACAATTTTATAGCCAACTTATAAGCTCTAACATAAGCAGCTTAGTTATCTCTACTATTAATCTGGCTCTTTTATATATGTGTATTAATTTGTTACAGGTCCAATTAGCCACGCGCTTTTTCTAGTTCGTGACGAAACCCTACGCTTCCACCGTTCAGCGGACGGAGAATTCATGTATCGTTCTGGTGCAAATCGAGTTTTACACGGACGAGTCTGTGTGACGGTGACAGTGATGATCGTATCGACGCGTTGGCGAGGCAGCAACAGGGTCTCGTATCCATCGCGAGGCCATGAAAGGATGAAATGTTATTGCGAGAGAGATGGCAGGATGATGATCGTATCTCGCTTTCGGCGAACAGTTGCGAGTAGTAGTACGGAGCATATGAATGGATCCCTTGTCCCTATTCACATTTTCACACCACCTCCCTTCTCACCTTTACAATGCCCATCATGGATCTCCATGGAAAGATCACAAAACCTTTTCTTGTTAGCAGTACATCTGTTTCTGCCTTTCTGGTATTGCTGTGCACTTTGGACGAAATGTGTTGGTATAAAACGAAATGTTTTTCTCATTGACGATCCGATCAGTAGTCCATGTATCTTATACTCTCTCGGTTTTATATTAGAACCATGCCACCCTATATTTGTAAAATTTGAGATATGCCACCCGTATCTCAATGACATGTAGGACCCACATGAGTCAATGACATGTGGGTCAGGGTGGCATGGTTCAAATTGTCCCTTTATAAGTCGTTTTGATATTTGTTTCTAGTAAAACTTGTGTACGTTTGACTAAGTTTATATATAGCAATTTTAACATAAAACAACCATATTATCAAAATATATTCAATGCTAGATTTAATGAAACTAATTTGGTATTTCAAATGTTGCTAATTTTTTCTATAAACTTAGTCAAAGTTAACAAAGTTTGACTAGAAAAAATTTAGAGTGACTTATAAAACAAAGGGAGTATTATTTAAAATGATCCTTCCTTCACAGAAAAACTCTATTCCTTCCTCTTTTGGAAAACCACTCTAAAAGGCTCAGAAACATAATCGATCGTGAAAAAAAACATAGAAAGAAACCAAATAACATTTTAATCTTTTCATTCCATTGCAACATGTAACTAGTATGGGGGCTATTCAGCTGCGCGACAGCTATGCCACATCCTGTATTAGCACAACACAATGGTTGCACTATACAGAGCTGCAATATAGTGCAACCAAACAACACCATGGTCAAAAGAGCGGTGGCCACTGCAGGGTTCACAAAAACCGAAAACTGTTCGGTTTTTATGAAACCGCTAGGTGTCGGTTTGCGAAAACTTCTCGGTTTAAGACGCTTTTCAAACGGTATTGATCGAAAGTCGTCAGTTTTTGGATAAACAGCTGAGAGTGGTTTTTTACTTAAAACGGAAAGGTAAAAACCCTAGGCTGCAGGCAGGGTTTACGTTACCGCCGGTAACCGCGCGGTTACCGCGGTTACCAGGCTTACCACAGAGGTACGGTAATATAAATACCACGGTAACCTCCCTAAATTCAAATAAAATTTAAAAATAATTTAAATTTTTGATAAATTTTGCACAATTTTATACAGTTTTTCACGGTTACCGCGCGGTAACCGTGCTTATCGCCGGGGCGCGGTAACCCCGCCCTGGCGGTTTGGGAAACCCTGGCTGCAGGCCCTTTCAAATCCTACCGACGTACACGTAGAGTGGCATGGATCTAGATGGTCGACGTACGCAAAACTGTTCAAAGAAAATTGATGTCTTGATCGTCAAGAAAGTAAGTTGTCCCTATGCTCGTCGCTGGAAAAATAAGAGCGCCTGTGTTTGATTGCCCAATCATGCAGTGTGTACACAGATCGCGGTGTGCACATCGAAGTCCAGTGATGCGAAAATGGACGCTTCAGGGGGTGTTTGGGAGAGAGGGGCTAAACTTTAGCCCCTAGCTCCCAAACACCCCCTCAATTGCGATAGGGACCAATGTTCCCGTCAGGCCAAGGGTTCTTAGAGCAAGTTTAATAGTATAGCCAACTACTGGCTCCAATTCATCTATAGCCAATCTAATAGCTCATTCATACAATAGTTACATACTACATTATTAATATCTGGTCCCACCTGTCATACACACACTTCGTCTTGGAGTCCGTGCTACAGCTGGCTACAAATCTGTAGCCCGCTGCCCTTCTCTCTCCTCATTTATCTACTTAAAATATGTTTGCAGCTGGCTTATAGTCTGCTATTGTACCTGCTCTTATGCGCAAGCTTCCAAAACACATTGACAAACCATGAGAAACAGGGAGGGCTAGAATCTCTGTAAAAAGCAGACGAAAAAAAGTCCAAGCGACACATGGATAGCGAAGTGGCTCGTCTGGATTGTGATCGCAAAAGCCGGGACAACGGTCTCCGAGTGTCGCCTGTGCCTCACACGTCGCACACTATAGCGCGGGGGCGGCTTCGATCACAAATTCACAAGGGTAGACATCCTCCACGGGTTTAGCCGCGTGGTGCAGTTGCGAACTTGCGATTGCGAAGGAGCGGGGCGAAGTTGGGCCGTGGGAGTTAGAATTGCCAGCAACCGCTACAAGCCCATACTTGAAACAGTCTTCTGGTCTAAACTTGCTTTCGCCTCATACGGACTTCTGGTTTACTAGGCCTGGAGATAGGGTGGAGATATGAGCCCGTCTCAAAGGCCTGTTGCCTTGTTGGGCTTGATGTTTTGTACTGCTACTTTTAAGTTGAGGGAAATTTTGCTACAGAACAATGCTATTGTGTGGTTTTAGTCTTAGGACCGCCAAAACTAACTTGGTATTTTGCCAGGGATACCACGCCGACTAAAATAATAATTTTCAGTTGAAGAGGAGAGAGAAATCGTGTGAAATGTCAAAAATGTCCTTGGCCCACATGTCAGCTCTCCTATCTTGTATATGTGGGGTCTACATGGCAGTGACTCAGCGCGGGGAGGAGTAGAGGCAGCGGCGGTCGGCGAGCTTATCGCCAGCGCCGGCGGTTCAAAACACTGCCACGTGGACCCCAACATATACAAGATAGGAGAGCTGACATGTGGGTCTAGGGGTATTTTTGACATTTCACGCGATTTTTTTCTCCTCTTCAACTGGAAATTATTATTTTAGTTGGCGTGGTGTCCACTAGCAAAATACTACGATTATAGAGTGTTTTCCTCCAAAAGTTAGTTTTGGCCATGTCCTCTAGCAAAATTTCCCTTAAGTTGATGTACGAAGTAATAACCAATAATAAACCAACTGCCTGTATTACAATGTATTACAAGTATTTATATATTCATAAAACACTAAATCACTCGGATGAGTTCTTAAAAAAGTTATTTGGATTTGCTATCCTACTGCCGATAGCTAACAGAGTTGGAAACTTTCGTATTTAAAACCGTAGATATGCTTTGAGATTCGTGTAGGTGAGGGAAGATGGAAAAAAAATTAACATGCGCATAGTGGGGATCTTATTCAAGACCTGCAGCTTACGTTCTCATTCGATTAACCAATTGCTCCATCACACTTCACACTCGAGAGCAGCCGCTGCCAATCGGTATGTAAGTCCTGAATCGATCTTCTTCTCCATTGTTGTCATCCTTGCTTCTATCCTCTGCATCGGACAATTTGGGTCACATATGTTGTGAGTCTGAGGTTAGGGTTTCAATACATAATGGACAAAGTGTTCCAGCCACTACCATCGTCGCCTTCCACAGGGCATGAGCTCCTCTTTAGGGTTTCGGTACAGAGTGGAGAAAGTGTGTTCCGGCCACTGCCGTCATTGCATTCCGTGGTGCAGTCAGCTCCAGCAAATGGATATAGGTAAGCTTCTACACCCCTATTATCTTCTCTCTGGATTAGGCCATAAATCTTGATTCCGATGCATGCCTGCACTCTTCCAATAGCTCCCGGTCCCGGATAAAGTTTGGCCACTTCTCCTCTGTTGAAGCATTATTAATTTCAGGTATTAACATCTAACATTTGATTCTTTTCCTTGCATATCTGTATTTTCATCCACAACAGCGCTTCATTTGGTCTGCCTCTATTTATTTTTGAAAGTACATCTAGGACCCCTCATTTATTTTGGTGTTAATGACAACACAATTAGAGGGTAACTAATGCTTTTTGTTGAGATGTATGCAAAGATGAAAAGGGAGTGGAACTTAAGCATAGAAAGCTTTGTGGCAATTTTTGTGGTAATCACCTCTCTAAACCTTGTGTATCATGTGTTCTTGAGTACTATTAAGAGGGATACCACATGCATATAACTCGACGGTTTGAATGCATTTGGGTTTAAAATGCACTAAGTTATTGCAAGTAAATGTCCGAAGATATATGGTGGAGGGAAGGGGGCTTGAGCCGAAAGTGTGGGCTACGTTGGCATTTGCATGTTGGCGGTCAGAACATGGTCAAAGGGTGATTGACCGGGGTGGTACATAAACAAGTTCACGGGGATGGAAATGCTAATTTAAGTGTCACGGATCCTATATGACACCACCCCAACAAGGTTTAAAGACTGGCCATGTATTCACCTTTTATTAAGTGGCCAAGCACTCCCTGATCTTATAATACTTTTCCTTTTTTTTCCAGGTTGAAATGAGGATTAACACACCTCGTTAACACACAACCTATTTAACACTGGCATTATTCAAGCTGCATCTCCAAATCGTCATTGAGCTTCTTTGTATTAAAAAAAATTCTTGGCGTAAATGTGTAGATAGACTTAAAAAACAAAGTTTATTTACTAGTAAGAGGCAGAGTATAATAGTAGGCTTATTAAGCCGGCTAAATGCTGAGTTGGAGAAGAAGAAGTGGAGGAGAGGGTAAGCTGGACTGTAAACTACAGTCGGCTTGGACAACAAGAAGAAGAACGAGAAACTCTGTGAGAGAGACCATGAGCCTTGTTATAATGTGAAGAGCTAACATTTATATGGGTAGGCGAGAGAAAGCTTTAAAGATTCTTATTAGCAGGTTCAGCTGTATTATTAGCCTTGCTATAAGGAGTATATATAGTTTTTAGGGCAATTGGATTCATGAGGATCTTATTACAAGCCCTGAAAATCGTTACGACGGTGGTAGTTGTTCATGTTCCCTCTCAGGCAGGACTGCAGCTGTGCAGCCTGTCTGTCAGCAGAGGGCTCGACGAACTACGTGAAGGAGGGAACCGGTTCGCTACTCGCTGAGCTGGTCTCCGGGGCGCCACTGCCCTTTCGTGTGGCAGCCCCGCCCTTTTGCCCTTTCCGCAGAGGTCGTCGTCTACTCGTCGGCCGGTCTCGCAATGCACCGATTCTGCAAGCTCGGCCAGCCGGCCACACATTCGTGGCACGAAACCCTACGCTTCCACCGTTAGCGGCGGAGAATTCATGTATTCGTTCTGTTGCAAATCGGTTTTACACGACGAGTCTGTGTACGGTGACAGTGATGATCGTATCGCGCGTTGGCAATGGCAACAGGGTCTCGTATCCATCGTCGAGGCCCAGAAAGGATGAAATGCTATTGCGAGAGAGATGGAGGATTGATTGATCGGTATCTCCGCGTTTCGGGCGGAACAGCGTTGAGTGATGGTGTACTTGAGCATTATGAATGGATCCCTTGTCCCTAATTCACATTTTCACACCACCTCCCTTTCACCTTTACAGGATGCCCCCATCATGGATCCCATGGAAAGATCACAAACCTTTGCTTGTTAGGAGTACATCTGTTCTGCCTTCTTGTTATTGGCTGTGCATTTTGGACGAAAATCTGTTGATATAAAACGAAATGTTTTCGCTTCTTGACGATTCGATCGCTATCCATGTATCTTATACTCTTCGGTTCATTATAAGTCGTTTTGACATTTGTTTCAGTAAAACAGTGTGTACGTTTTATGTTATCAATATTATATTCAATGCTAGATTTAATGAAACTAATTTAGTATTTAAAATGTTGCTAATGTTTTCTATAAATTAGTTCAAAGTTAACAAAGTTTGACTAGAAAAAATTTAGAGTGACTTATAGTATGAATTCGAAACAAATGGAGTATTATTTAAAATGATCATTCCTTCCCAGAAAAAACTCCACTCCTTCCTCTTTTAGAAAATCACTCTTAAAAGGCTCATAACTGATCGATCATGAAAAAAAAAAGAAGAAAGAAACCAAATAACATGTAATCTTTTCATTCCATTGCAACATGTAACTAGTTATGGGGGCTATTCAGCTGCGCGATAGCTATGCAGGAGATGGCTGCATTGCAGTTCTATATAGTGCAACCAAAACAACACCATGGTCAAAGAGTTGTGGTCACAGCCGGGTTCACGAAAACCAAAAACTGTTCGGTTTTATGAAACCGCTAGATGTCGGTTTGTGAAAACTTCTCGGTTTAAGACGCTTTTCAAACGGCATTGATCGGAAGTCGTCGGTTTTTATCGGTTTTGGATAAACAGTTAAGATGTTTTTTTACTTAAAACGGAAGATAAAAACCCTGGGCTGCAGGCCCTTTCAAATCCTACCGACGTACACGTAGAGTGGCATGCATCTAGATGGTCCGACGTATGCAAAACTGTTCAAAGAAAATTTGATGTCTTGATCGTCAAGAAAGTACGTTGTCCCTATGCTCGTCGCTCGAAAAATAAGAGCGCCTGTGTTTGATGCCCAATCATGCAGTGTGTACACAGATCGCGGTGTGCACATCGAAGGTCCAATGATGGAGAAAATGGACGCTTCAATTGCGATAGGGACCAATGTTCCCGTCAGGCCAGGGGTTCTTATGCGCAAGCTTCCAAAACACATTGACAAACCATGAAGAAAACAGGAGGGCTAGAATTCTCTGTAAAAAGCAGACGAAAAAAAAAGTCCAAGCGACACATTGGATAGCGAAATGGCTCGTCTGGATGTGATCGCAAAAGCCGGGACAGCGGTCTCCGAGTGTCGCCTGTGCCTCACCGTCGCAAACTATTAGGCGCGGGGCCGGGGGCGGCTTCGATCACAAATTCACAAGGGTAGACATCCTCCACGGGTTAGTCGCGTGGTGCAGTTGGCGATTGCGAAGGCGCTGTGGCAAGTTGGGCCGTGGGGAGTTTGGAATTTCCAGCAACTGCTACAAGCCCAAGCTTGACCGGTCTTCTGGTCTAAACTTTTGCTTTTGCCTCATACGGACTTTCTGGTTACTAGGGCCTGGAGTAAGGGTGGAGATATGAGCCCGTCTCAAAGGCCTGTGCCTTGTTGGGATGATGTTTGTACTGCTGCTTTAAGTTGATTGTTCGATTAATAACCAATAATAAACACAACTGCCTGTATTACAAGTATTTATATATTAATAAAACACTAAATTACTCGGATGAGTTCTAAAAAATATATTGGATTGCTATCCTACTGTCGATAGTTAACAAAGTTGGAAACTTTCGTATTTTAAACCGTAATATGCTTTGAGATTCGTGTGGGTGAAGGAGATGGAAAAAAAAATTAACATGCGCACAGTGGGGATCTTATTCAAGACCTGCAGCTACGTTCTCATCGATTAACCAATTGCTCCATCACCTTCACACTCGAGTTACAGATCAATTATGTTGCACCTACATAGCAATTATACTTAACTATACTATATTATATACTTATTTACGTTCGGAAGTTTGTGTTTCATTTCTGAATGTTGTATAACTAATCCCAAAATATTTCGGCTGCGAGGGGCGTTGTCAAGCAGTCCAAGATCCCGTGGCCCCGACGTGGCCGCAGGCCCACTCCCCTCCGAAGTTCTCTGCAGAATCCCCGTGTCGTGCCAGCCATCATCACGATATCATCACATCCGACCGACACCGTCAACCGCCAGCCGGCACGGCCGTCCAGCCGCTCCTGGCCTTCTCGCCGACGCGCCGTCCTCGTTTCGGGCCAGCGTGCGGCGACCCCCCTCCACGGACCACCGTTTCCACCTGCAGCTACAGGTGCAGCAGCGACGCGCCTATGAGGCCATGAGCCCATGACGACCTGCTTGTTAGCCGTGCCGCGCGTGAGCAGCTGAACATGTCAATACGGCGATCGATTGACGAGATTGCAGAGCAGGAGCAGAGCGCTGCTCCCCGGTCCTTTTCTTTCGAGATTGGCTGTTTAAACGCTGCAAGTCCACGCTGCATCCAACCCCTGCATTATCGCCCGTATCCCACGATTTCCTCTCTTTTCATAAAAAGAAACGTGTACACGACAAAGGGGCGACAGTTTGGCCAGAGAAAACATAATTACCATCTTGTACAAAAAAAAAAAAAAGGCACAGCTGACTCTTAACATTAATAAGGGCTTACTGATGTATTCCTCCGTCCCATAAAAAACCAATTATACTAGATGTGACATATTCTAGCACTACGAAATTAAACATAATTATATCCAGATTCATTTATTAATATTATCACATCCAGTTTAGATTTACTTTTTTTTTTTTGACAGAGGAGTACTTTCTCCGTTAAAAAAAAAAATCAAATCCTAACATAAATTTGGAGATACGCTTCAGGATTGGTTTTTTATAGGACTAAGAAATACACGGTGATATCCTCCTGTGAGTGTAGCACGAGTGCATGATTATTGGTTTGAGCGGGTGTGTACGATTATCTGTATCAGACCGCAAGCCGGATACTCCGTCCTGACTCATGCATGATTTTATTGGTTACGGCATCAACAACGATTTGCAGCTGGAAGCCTGGGTTTACGGACAATGGTAGTACTCCCTCGTCATAAAAAAAGCAACGTGGTTTCTGTGTCTAACTTTAAAAATTTTTTATAAGTTCATATTTTTATTGTTATTAGATGATAAAACATGATTAATATTTATGCATGGCTGTCTTTTATTAATTTTTTCATAATTTTTTAAATAAAACGTAACATAAAGAATGGCAAACATTGGGTACGGAAACCAGGTTTGTTTTTTCTGGACGGGAGGGAGCAGAGCTTAAGAGAAAATAGGCTGGGATCCACGAAAAGGCTGACGGCGATGGACCGGTTTGCAAACAGGCGTAGCAGCAAAGCAACGGAACTGCTATACCAGACTCTGCCATTTCGCGAGGAAAGAAAAACGAGAAACATTTTACTTGAAATTCCACGCTGGCTTTGCCTGCGTGTTGCTTTCCCTCTTAAGGCCGTGTTGAACGAGCCTGGCTCGTGCGCACGCGACGCTGTTTTCTACTAGCGCCGTTACCGTGTGTCTCGATCGGGGCCATGCAAGGAAACCGTAGACGTCGTCGCGAGCTGCAAACCATGTCCTCTGACGTTGCGAGCCAACACCAACTGTAGTTTTCTTTTAAACATTTCAACTGAAGTTACATTTGGGCTACATTTACACATAAAGGATACACAATTAAGATATCTTTCTGTGGACCACCAGTTCACGGTCCAGGGAATTGAGAGGAAAATGTTCACAGTTCAGCGTTAGGAGGATCAGAGTAGTACCATTTATGTCCACATTTATGCATTTTCGTGTAGGTAAAACCGATTGAACCATTAGAGCAATTCTGCATTGGTCTTACTAGTTAAGCAGGAGTTGAGTGGGTCCCATTATGCAGCGATATTATAAGATCGAGCCAACTGTAGTAGTACTATCCAGCTATGGCTAGATGCAGTAGAGAAAAATATGGGCGAAACGGGAAAGAGGAATGCCAGGACGGCAGGAAAGAAAAGGAAGCGAATAAAAGAAGCATTTCAGTTGCAAATGAGGAGATACGAATACGAGCTGTTTTGCAGGTGTCGAGGAAGAAGAGGCAACTGGGTGCGTGCGTCCACATCGAGTTCTGTTTTTCCAGTAATCATCGGTGCAAATGGACGATTTACGAACATTAACCTCACCACATGATACAATGATAGGGAAATTAAGTTCAGAAAAAAAAAAAACCCGAAAGCGAAACAACCGTGGAATGGTTCCTTGCAATGGCAATGTTGAACTTAATTCGCCGGCCTGGGCAATGCTGAACTAACGCGCTTCTCATTTTCATACTCACCATCAAATATAGCTTTCAAGTTTTAAAGCGTATCGGTATAAACAGTAATAAACTTCTGAAATGGTTTCTGCAACAAGCTGACATGTACCCAAAGAAGCTAGTTTGTCAGTTGGATCCTAGGGGAGAAAGCTGAACCGTCAGCACTGATTCTGGGAGACTTGTCTAAAGTTAAGAGATACAGCAGATTAAAGTCAACAAAGTTTTGGCCATCCTATCAAGTACTCCCTCCGTCCCAAAATAAGTACAGTTTGCACTATTCACATTCAACGTTTGACCGTCCGTCTTATTTGAAATTTTTTTATGGTTAGTATTTTTATTGCTATTAGATGATAAAACATGGATAGTACTTTATGTGTACCAAATGTTTTTAATTTTTTCACAAATTTTTCAAATAAAACGGACGGTCAAACGTTGAACGTGAATAGTGCAAAACTGCACTTATTTTGGGACGGAGGTAATATTCAAGTGGAAAACTCTAAAGAAGGCATTAGTACTAAGGGCCTGTTCACTTTGACGCCAAAAAAAACCTTACCAAGTTTTGGTATTGCCAAAATTTGGCATAGTTGCCAAAATTTTGGCAAAATTTTGACAGGGTTCTTATATAGTTTCAAAAATTTGGCAGCAAATTAAATGTAGCCACTTTTTTGGCAACTTTACCAAAATTTGGTAAGGTTTTTTTTGGCATCAAAGTGAACAGGCCCTAAGATGCCCATTAGCAATTTCTTATGGGGATTCCAGTTGATCCATCGGTAAAAGTACTTCACCTTTTTTTGTTTAATCTCAAATTTAAACTGATGACAATCCAGTTGTCAAGTACAGCTATGCCTTACCATCAGTGTAACGGACGGGTCAACTGCTAATTGCACCCATCAATTCAACTCCTCCGAACCCACAAAGCTTGCATAGAAAACTTCCCGCCAACTCCGGCCCGCCTAGTCTTTCTCAACAACCAGAAAATAATAAGTGCTCAAATATGACTTTTTTTTTAAAAAAAAAAGAAATGATCAAACGATAAAACGCGCAAACGCCCGCAGAATTTTAAAACCTCAAACACCGAGTCTTTGGTCGTCTCAGTGTCCGTCTCCCTCCTCATCTCCAACTCAGGAGATCATAGAATCCGAAACGAACCGCTGCAGCAGCGATCGTCAGGCCATGTCGAACGCCGACGTGGAGGCCCGGCGGGCCGGCGGGGAGGGAGGCGACGACGGGGATCAAGCCGCCGCCGGGGAGGTACAACCCTGGCGGCAACGGCCCGAACGCGGTGGCTGCACGG
>CM020181.1:23532055-23545944 GCA_009805545.1 Oryza longistaminata
CCGCCGCCGCCGTTCTACTACTACGACCAGGCGGCGGCGCAGGAGCGGCACCACCGGACGTGGGTGGTGCCGCTGGTGGTGATCGCCAACGTGGCCATGTTCGTGGTGGTGATGTACTACAACAACTGCCCGGCCAACGGCGGCGGCCGCGACTGCGTCGGCCGCAGCTTCCTCCGGCGGCTCTCCTTCCAGCCGCTCAGGGAGAACCCCGTCCTCGGCCCCTCGGCCGCCACGTAAGAAGCATCCCCGCGCGCAAGGTTCGGCCATTTTGTCCGGTTAAATTCGTGATCTTGGCTGATCGTGGCCGCGCCGGGCGTGCAGGCTGCGGAAGTACGGGGCGCTGGACTGGTACGGGGTGGTGCACGGCAACCAGGCGTGGCGGCTGGAGACGAGCACCTGGCTGCACGCCGGCCTCATCCACCTCGCCGCCAACATGATCAGCCTCCTCATCATCGGCATCCGCCTCGAGCAGCAGTTTGGATTCTGTAAGCCCGAATCCGTCAAGAGCAGAAAAGGTGTGTGTAATGCAACGGTTTTTTTTTCTGACCGGAATTCGTCTCTGCCGTGCTGCAGGGAAGGTCGGGCTGGTCTACCTCGTATCCGGCTTCGGCGGGAGCGTCCTCTCCGTGCTCTTCATCAGCAGAAATGGCATCACCGTCGGCGCATCCGGCGCCCTCTTCGGCCTCCTCGGCGCCATGCTCTCGGAGCTCATCACCAACTGGACCATCTACAGCAACAGAGTAGGCGTCTCTTCCTCCTGATCTCATCAGCCTGATTCACCAGGCATTTTGCACCCAGTTGATGCAGGGCAATCACCTGACGCCGAACGAAACCAATGAATCCTGTGCAGTGTGCAGCCATGGTGAACCTGATCATCATCGCCGCCATCAACCTAGCGCTGGGTATACTCCCCCGCGTAGACAACTTCGCGCACATTGGGGGGTTCGCCACCGGGTTCCTCCTCGGCTTCGTGCTGCTGATTCAGCCCCAGTTCGGATGGTCGGAGCAGGCTTCCAGCGCCAAGTCCAAATACAACGCGTTCCAGATCACCCTCCTGACTCTCTCCGTGGCCTTGTTGATAGCAGGGTAAGTAAAGCTTGTTTCCTTGTAACTCAAAAGAACTTGAATTTTTTTTAGGAGCAGAGTATTATGTGATCAAAATGGGATCAGGAATGCCTAATCTGAGGCCATGTATGCACAAACAGGTTTGCAGCTGGGTTGGTCAGTGTTTTCAAGGGAGTGGACGGCAACGCTCATTGCAGCTGGTGCCACTACCTCACCTGCGTACCGACATCCAGCTGGAAATGCGACAAATGAACAGGAGATCAGTGACGCATTAGCATGCCATGCCTCCCACTTGTCACTGCAGGGGAGAGAATGCCACCCTGCTTAAGAGGGAACAATCGAGATACAATAGATATTGTTTCTGTTTGAGACCACATTGTAAAATTTTTACGCTATATAGAACTTCAATATTGTCCATTCTTACCTATATTCTTCTGTGAAGTGTTGAACAGAAATCTGCTTGTATATGCTGCACCATGTAACCCTCTGCTCTCTTACCTGGTCAAGTAGCCAGTTCCTGTCTTAAAAAAAAAGGCCTGTCCCATTTGCAAGTTAAGACTAAAAAAAAATCGGCATGTCCCATCAGCAAGTTAAGACTCAAAGACAGATCACTTGAAGAATGAATCATTTCACTAGCTGAATGAATTCTTGTGATCAATATGCGTGAAAGATGAAACATATATACTCCCTCCGTCCCATAAAAAACCAACTTCTGGTGGAAGTAGACAGCCATAACTTGGTTTTTTTAGGGATGGAGGGAGTACTTGACAATTAAATTGTATAAGGATTTAACGCAATTCCTTATGCGACTTGCAATAATAGTTGGTCTTGCGGGATGGTAAATGGATGCAGCAACCAGCGATAGAGCAAACTGAACAACCATTTTCACAATACATACATTCTATAACATCAATCAGAAGTATGCAGGGAGAGCCACAAAATGTCAAGAATTACACCACACTTCTATGCACCTAACTCATCGCTGAAGAACAAAAATAGATTGAAGAAAAGAAAGACCACCTTGATTAATCTATTTTCTTGCTAACCTGATAGGTACTTAACACCCGTCACCCATCCCCAAAAGCTCAAAATCAGGGGACTGAGATTGTAAATGAAGGGTTCAAAACACGGGTAGAAATTGAATTATAACTAAGTTAATGGTAGCTTCCAAAATGTTTTAGTAGCCACAAGAATTTTCTCTGTACCACCTGATTCAGGCTCACTGTCATGCACCTGAACAGTCCACCGAATCGACTGAGCAACCTGCACTGCCTTGTCAATCACATCTGGGGAGTCTCGTATAACAGCAATTCCTTCTGGGCGCAGAATGCGATCCATCTCCAACATGACATCAAACAGGTCACATCTAAGAAAGAAATGGAATCAGGTAGAGCTCTTTTTACAGTTAAGTCGGCATATGGTACACGTCCCATCAAAACAAAGATAAAGGTCAGTAAACATGTTGCATACTGTATTGTGTGGGACTGGGGAGCGACAAATTTACTTTTAGAAACTTTCAATCCTCTAAACGATATTAGTAGTTAAAAACTCCTGCATAATTCAACTACTAATTCATTTACATGATAAATCATAAAATGTGCTAAGAACAGGCAACAAGGGCTGATGGAGATATATACTGCTTGGGCCGAACATCTTAAATTGGTGATGATAATTTTAACATGATGTTTCTTGGTTATCATTCTACTCTGACTTTTCAGCAATGAATTAGACCACTCCAAAAGATGTAGGGAGAACAGAACAAGTTAAGAATACAAGATCATGAAACAATGATAGCTAAGTTTATGGGTGGTGTACCTGCTCTTGCCAGAAATTGGGTCTCTTATCAAAGAGTTGATTCTATCAGCATGAATGAGATCATAGGTACGAGGATAAGTTGAGAAAGGCTCACACCTGGAACCAAAGGCATATCATAATAATTATATTAATCAGCATGCAAGCATTAAACTATTAATCTATTCCATGAACAAATCCTCAATATATTGATTCGACAGACGAATACATGTTTCTTGGGGAAAAGGTCTTGAAATTTTATGGATAGTGTAACAATAAATATTGCAGGAAAGTACCATAAAAGCCACAGAATGCATGAGATCTATTAAGATATACAAATATCCAATATATCCAATGAATATCAATACTACTCAAAACTCAAACAAACAGTTCATTGTGAGTGGTAGAACAGGTCTGAGCATATGTAAATTGCCTGATATCTTTGGTATTTAACTTACAAACAAAAATGAATTTGAAAGAAGTTGCAAAATAACTACAATCAATAAGCTGCAAAGGAGTATGAACATTTTTTTTTTTTTTTAAAGATGAACATAGTAGTTTATATTGAGAAAAGTTGGGATTACAATCAAACATATCAGCAGAAAGATATTGCAAATTTCTGTAATAGTAAGTCCTTACCAGTCATGATAAACTCCAATAAGGCCCCTGTCATATATTACTCCAAGTGTCAATGGTTTTTGAGCAGGAACAACATTCATAACCCATACAGGATCAGAGACAACAGCAGCTGCCAATCCTCCAAGGTATGCATTCATGTCCATCACATTACGAATTTTGGCAGTCCCAAGCTTCACGCCGAGTGATTTCTTATAAAATGATACCCTTTTGACCCACTTCTGAGTATCTAGTTCAAACAAGTTTGCTCCGTTGTCCATTAGAGAGGCTCTAGCAGAAGGTTTGGATAACCTATCTGGCCACTTCAGAATGGAACCAACAGCTATTTCATCTGCCAAAGAAACTTTACTGACACATTTCTTCAACTTGAAATACCTGCATGGTAAACCATACAAGCAAACATATAAAAAATGTACAAAAGACTTTCTCGCATGCTAATTTTGTTTTTAAAAAAACAGTACATATATTTGTAGGCACAACAAATATAATTGGGGCAGACAAGTATTACCATGCTTGATCTGGATCATCACCAGTGCTACACAAGTCAATGTTAAATCCATTTTGGTTAGGAAGACATGAAGCTTCAGTAGGTTTCTTCCAAATTGCAGTGTTACCATCTACAGTGATCAACTTGTAACAAAAAGCCAGTGCCATTGCTTGAAGTTCAGCCCATTCTTTCTCTTGCTTCTTCCACTGGACTGGGGGTCCCGATATAATCAGGTAACCTCCTGGCCTAAGTAGACGGTCGACTTCAATCAAATAGCTCCCATCTGCCAGTATATACAGGTAAGAGACAGCATTTCCATGAACCATATCAAATACAGAAGAAATGGTTTACTTACTGTAGGCCGTAAAAGGTATCAAACACCGGGAGCAATGAACAAAATCAAAAGACTGTGCAGGAAATGGAAGGCGCCTCGTGCCCAACATCAAAAGAAATGCAGGAACTCCTCTCTCCAGAGCAAATTGTATTTGAGATTTATGTGAATCTCTTGGGGCAAAAGAGAGTGTCATGATATTCTCTTTAAGCAAAAACCCACCAAAACTAGCCACCTTCAGAGAGGAAAGATCTTAATACCATACCATTTCTTTAAAAGTAAAACATAAATTACTCATGTGAAGATTTAGCTTATTACCCCACATCCCATATCAAGACCTGTCCTCAGGAGACCAGTTTTTAGTGGAACATACTGGGCAAGCTTTTCAATATATTGTTCAGCTCCATCAGGAAACATAGTTCCGCCTCCAGGAAAAATAAAGTATGAGCCTTCCTGTTTCATCCACCCCTGATGACCTTTTCTTTCTGCAATCTTACCATAAGGCATATTATCATGCCATATCTGCATAGAGAATAATTAAATGAGATAAGTCTCCAACTCTCCATAGAAAGTTGGTACAATTAGTCTACATCCTGTTGAGACATGCAATCAGAACAAAATTACTCTTCATTTAATTTATACCATCCAGTCCAATTACGCATTATTAGTGGGTAAGGTCAATCTAAATTTTCCAGGGGCTAGACATGAAATTTGGAAGCAACTGATCTGATGGACCAAATGCCAACATTTTCTGCTTGCCAGCCAAAAATTACTTCTAAGCAAACGAAACACAACTAACCAACAACTGTTGTACAAATGTGGTAACCTATACATCATTCAGTAAACTCCACAAGTTGCAATCGTGTATCTGCAAACCCATATGGAACATGCATAGAATCAGAAAGCCACGTGCATCTAACCATTGACAGCATAAGATGCAGAAGCCGGTCATACACTAGCACCAAGCTACAATTCCATAACCAACAGAAGCAACCATAAGCACACCTACGGATCAGATCAAATTACCCCCTCACGCTTCTCCAAAATACATGAAAACCGAGTCACCAGCAGTAAGCTTAGACCACACTAGGCAGTCACTTCGAGTGGAAGCAAGCGCCAATGCCTACAGCACACACACCTTGTGGAGGCTCTCGGGCCAGGGCACTGGGACGCGGTAGCCCCGCGGAGGCGGGACGAGGCACACGATGTATACCTTTTTGTTTACCATCACCAAAGATGGTTGCCGTGGTGACCGGGGGGCCATCAGCTTCAGGGTTTCCGGCCTTGGGCAGCAGGAAGCCATGAACCAGATAGCCGCATATGATGGTGTGAGGAATCCCTGAAGCTCTCAGAGCTTCGCGGACTCGAAGCTTGGCTCCCAGGATGCTTCTTGCTGGCTCCAGCATCTGCTCCGCTAGCTCCACATTGCAGCCATATTCAGATGGCACGAACCGCTGCATATGCGTTACATTTTTCTGTTCATATGTGTGTAGTCGATTGCAATAATAATAAAAAAACCAAGGTGCTTAATTACTCTGTTACACCTTATAAGATATTTTGGGTTTTCAATATTCATGCACGAATCCATATTTATATATGTGTTCAACTTTATATGAATGTTAGTGGAGAGTTGCTACTTCATATGCAGTGCGCCGAGTTGAAGTTATATAGCACGTACTACCTTGATATTACCAGCATCCCGGATTGCTTCCATGATCTTAAGCTGGTTCTCCACCAGTTCGTGCAGCGTAGTGTGACCAACAGCGCAGATCACCACATCGGCGTTCTTGATCGCCGCCACTAGAATATCGTGGTCGTTGACGTCCCCCTGCAGATTAATATAATACGTGAAAAATATATATACTCTCTTTGTTTCTTTTTTATGACGCGTGTTTTAGTTCAGCGTCAAACATTTCAGAACAAAGGAAGTATTATATTAGTAGATCAACAAAGCTAGTTAATCTGATAGACTGTTATATATCTACCCCCACTCCGCCGGATACAGAGGCGACGCGGGGGTAGGTATGACCCGTCCCATCGGAGCGTCATTCGAAGGAGGGCCACCACGAGTCTTCACTCATTTATGAGGGAATGACAGGACTGTCCCCCGTGTTAGGCGGGGGCGGCGCTAGGTCCCACTCAAGGACGGGCTGCTGCTTAGCTTCCGGGCGAAGGCGCGGATCGTGGCCCGGTCAAGGTAAAGTGGGGTCCCCCTCCCATGGAGGGGTAGGTAGAGGCGGCGCATGTGGTATCCTCTTGAGCTATAAAAGGAGGACCTTTCACACCGAGCAGGAGGACGACTCTCAGAAAACCTGAAAGGAGAAGAAAGGCGAGAGCGCTCTCCGGAGTAAAGGAACCCTTGTAATACTCCGAGTCTCCCCGTGCCGCCTATCACCAGAATCCTACTACTCGCCATGTTCTTCCTCTCCTCACTTGATTGGCCTGGCTTGCTAGCTAGCTAGCTGGCGATGTGTGTGTTTGAGACTAGCTACTTTGTAACTAGCTAGCTTCTCGCGCTCTAATATAATCGTTTCGCGGCAATGTGTTTACAAGCATATATATATATAGGGGAGAGGGAGAGCAGGACCAGCGTACGCGCGCACTAGCTGCTAGTTAGAAGCTCATTTTTTTATGATAGCTGTTGTGTGCCATTATATTGAGGCCTCCCTTTGAATAGGAAGATCGAGAAAACATAGTAGCAGGAAAAACAGAGGATTACAAAACACAGGAATAACCGTTTGATTGAATCGCAGAAAAAACGCAGGAATTAAATAATAGAGATAGACTCAAAGGAAAGTTACCAATTAATAGGGCCCCTTTGATTCGCAGGATTAAGAAAACGTAGGAATAGGAAAAACGTAGGATTTTGATAGGAATGTAAGTGTAAAACAGAGGATTGCAAAACGCAGGAAAAACACAGGAATGACCGTTTGATTGAACCGCAGGAAAAATGCAGGAATTGGATGAGAGAGATAGACTCAAAGGAAATTTACCAAGAGGTTGAAGCTCTTGCTAAATTTCCTCTAAAATCTCTATAGGATTGTCTATTCCATAGGAATTTTAAAGGATTTGATAGAATTCAATCTTTTGTTTCAAAGGGCTTTATAGAAAATTTTCCTATAGGATTAAAATCCTCTAAAATTCCTATGTTTTTTCTCCAATTCAAAGGGGCCCTTAAGAGGTGGAAGCTCTTGCTAAATTTCCTCCAAAATCTCTATAGGATTATCCATTCCATAGGAATTTCAAAGGATTGGATAGAATTCGATCCTTTGTTTCAAAGGGCTTCATAGGAAATTTTTCTATAGGATTGAAATCCTCTAAAATTCCTATGTTTTTCCTCCAAATCAAAGCGGTCCTGAATATTGATCCCCTCGTGTTCAAATTTTCGCTCCACCACTTATATATTGGTGGTACAACGCTATATTGAAACAGACATAAATTGACTAAATAAATTCTTAAACATTTTGAGTAAACTAGAAAAAGACACATGCATTACAACGGAGAAACTAAAACTATGATAAACATTAAATGATTTTAGAATTTAAATTCATATGATTTGAGCCTTAGTTTTAAGGGGGAAATTTGTGTCCAAAATAGTCTATTTCTTTTTGACTGAAATCACTGTATAAAATAGTCTATTTCTTATTCACCAAATCACCAATTCCAACATCATCATATTTATGATTATTCTGGAAAAAAGAAAACTCACATCCTCTTCAAATGGGCCTAGGGGCATATATAACACATCTATTGCCAATATATATGTTTGTACTCGCTGCTAATCCGATTCGTTTACCATAGCCCTCGCTGCACCAAATGTAACCTACAATGTTCTAAAAAAAATGTAACCTACAAGTTAAGAAAATGCAAGAAAGCTTAGAAAAGAGAGGATGGTCGGCGGATGGCCACGTGTGTTGGTGGCATGGAAGGAAATTAAATCAAGACATGATAAGTCTAACCAGAGAGGCCAAAAGGAGAGGATATGAGACGACTACGATTGGAGGGGAAGTAAAATCAGACTTGGGGGTCTGTTTGGAAGAGTTTCTATCTGATACAAGCTTCTTCTAAAATTAAAAACTCATCAAACAACATAACTTTTGGTCCAAATTTAAAAAAAAACATAGTTATACAAACTAGAAAATGAACTAACACGATTAAGAACTTGGCTACCAACCAAGCTGCTTCTTAAAATTTTTATCTCCTCAAACAGGGCCTTAGGGATTAGACCCTGGCCTTAGGGATTAGACCCTAACACGGTATGCAAATTGGGCCCATTATGTCACGATCTGATTTTGGAAATAAAAGAATTAAAATTGGACCCTGACACAAACACGTTGTATGGGGACACAATCTTGACCGGACACTCAACCCCGATTCACTCAAATATACTCCCTTCCCTTTGTCAAAAAAACAATGAATCGGGGCTAAATGTAACATATTTTTAGTACAAAAAATATAGACGAATGTATGTTCAGATTTATAGTTTTAGAATGCGTCACATCGAATATTATGTTGGTTTTATATGAGATAGATGGAGAACAAAATACCATAATGTGCATCATGATTGAAAAGGAGTGAACCAAAGTATTTAAGGACCTTAACCGGAAGCACGAAGAAAGGAACAACAAAAGCTTGATCCAGGATGAGAGCCTAAGCTACGACTCCCCAGCTTTTACTGTGACACACTTTCGTTAGCCGGCCAGCATTTCTAACTTCTAAGATTATTTAGAAAATAAAATAAAAAACACATGCTGTTTACAAAGACGAAAGGGAATCAATAATCACCTAAAAACACATGTTGTTTACACATTTGAATGTGTGTGGATGTGATTATCTGTATATGAGGTTTGCTAGTATAATGACGTGTCTGATACTCCCACCGCTCAAGTACTCCCTCCACTTCACTATAAGTTCATTTTTAGAAGTGAGAGCAAAAAAATAAAAGGAGAAAAAATTACCCAAATGCCCCCCTATTAAATGAAGGATGTTAGTTGGATGGTAGTTGAGGGTAAGATGAATAAAACTTTGAATGGGTAAGTAGTATGGTAGGATTGCGTTTATTTTAGGACAAAATTTAAATATATAATTGCACTTATTTTAGAAAAAAATAGTAATTGTTGACTATTACCATCTCATGTGCCATGAATATATCTAAATGACTTTGCCCTTTGCTTTTAAGAGATTAAGGATGAAAACTACTTCCTCCGTCAGATAAAGTTAGTTTTCTTACAGGACGGAGGGGTAGGTTGTCCTTATTAAGGGCCTGTTCACTTTGATGCCAAAAAAAAACCTTACCAAATTTTAGTAAAGTTGCAAAAAAATGGCTACATTTAGTTTGCTACCAAATTTTGGTAACTATATAAGAAATCCTGTTAAAATTTTGGCAAGTTTGTCAAAATTTTGGCAACTATATCAAAATTTAGCAATGCCAAAATTTGGTAAGGTTTTTTTTGGCATCAAAGTGAACAGGCCCTAAATGAGGGTGGGTTGGGTGTAGGAGGGTAGTTCAATATGATTGATAGGATGGGAAAAAAAGTAAATTATAATTGATTGATGTGATAACTAGTATAAAAAACCTAGAGTGAATTACGCATTGGGCTAAGTATTATTCCCACACTTTCCCATTGGACTAGAGTTAGCTATTGTTTTCACTTTGATCTAGGATTTCTTACCTTTGTTTCAAATTGGACTATCTCTCTCGGGCTGTGTTTGTTCTTGGGAACAAATCTCCTATGCACGTAAAACGGGTGGTTCATTAGTACGTGATTAATTAAGTATTAGCTGTGCTTTTTGAAAAATGGATTCATATGATTTTTTTAAAGCAACTTTCCTATGAAAATTTTTAAAAAAATCACATATTTTAGCAATTTGAAAAACATGCGCACGGAAAGCGAGTGATGTGAATTGAAAAGGTTGAGGAAAGAACTCACTCGGGGCTCGGGCTGTGTTCGTTGCTCTGTTTCCGACCCCTCCCAACAAGCAGGAACAGCCTAACAAATGGCACATCCTTATTCCCCCTACAGAAGTGCTGACCAGCTTTGGCATGCCCCAATTGGAGGACAGTGCTAGTAAGCTCTATTTGAGTAGCGGCCATGGTGATTCGGCATGGAGACACCAAGGCTACTGAGGGGGTATTTAGATCCGGGGTATAAAGTTTTGGCGTATCACATATGGTATTATATATGATATCGCATGGGGTGTTCGGACACTAATAAAAAAACTAATTACAGTATCCGTGAGTAAACCGCAAGACGAATATATTAAGCCTAATTAATCCGTCATTAGCACATGTTTACTGTAGCACCGCATTGTCAAATCATCGAGCAATTAGACTTAAAAGATTCGTCTCGCAAAGTAGTCGCAATCTGTATAATTAGTTATTTCTTACTCTATACTCCCTCCATCTATTTTTTATAATCATACCTTCAAATCTGAAAATTTTATTTTTGATATGCATATTTCAATTCAACAACCTATCATCTTAATGACTTTCTTGGATTTAATGCATGACTCTCCATTCTTCCACACAAGATTGGCTGCATAGGCATCGAGAAATGTAAATATTAATGAATCGCTTGGTTACGAGGAATGACTAGTAGCATGTTTAAATGGATGATAAGTAGAATTACTTATCCATGGTCTGTGTGTTAAGATGAAATATGACTATCAAAAGTAGATGGATGGGGTATTTAATATTTTAGTAACTGTTTAAACGCTCGATGTGATAGGGTGTAAAATTTTAGGGTGGATCAAAACAGGCCCTATGATATGGTGGTGATGGTGTGTGTGTAAACTAATCCCAGTCTTTCGGAGATTCTTGGAGATGCTAACAAAGATAAGAAATAGATGTGTGCATTCACAAGAGTAAATGTGTTTGAATGTATATGAGCGTTCTTTGTTGTCTTGCTGTCGGGCACGGCACCACATGTATATATATGGTTCTCGGACTATTAATTACTACATCTGTCTTGTCCTGCATAATTCTCAAATAAAAAATACTACTTTTGTCTCAAAATTATTGTATTTCTAGGATTTGAATTTGTTCCAAAATAATTGTCACAATAGAATACTAATGATAGCATTAATCACCTCTCAGCCAAATTTATCTCTATTTTACCCTCAACTACCCTCCACTCTTACCTATAAACCATTACTACGGGTAGCATAGTTTTTTTTCTCAAACCTTAATATATGATAACAACGTAAAATTACAATTAATTTAGAATAGAGGTAGTATTTCAAAGCAACTTTCGTATAAATTTGTTTTAAAAAAGAAAACCCTCTGTAACACTGCCTCAAAACTTTTTTGGACTGTGGTTTATAAATTTAATCATGGGTTTACTACTGTAAGCCTGTAACGCTGATATTGTCAATGCTCAATCAACCAAACTAACCTATTAATCGCATTCACGCGACTCTAATTACTCTTTCTATTTAAATTTCATTACATGTTATTTATGTTTAATACTCCCTCCATCTACATGTTATTTATAGTAATTAGCTTGATGTGAAAGTTGAATTTTACTTACATGTTTGTGGAGTGATATATCATATGTTAATACATCTTCATAATTTTTTTCATAACTATTTAATTGACATGCAAATAACGAGGGGACATCCCCTCGAGGGTTAAAATCCACTCCCAGGATGCTAGCAAAATGTGTTTGACGGGATTAGGGATGGCAACAGGTGCATACCCATCGGGTTCCCTTGCCCCATACCCACACCCGCGACGTCTAAATATTCCCACTTAAATACCCACACCCATCACGGGTAGAAAATCTTCCCCATACCCACACCCGTGCGGGTAACGGGTATCCAATGGGTACCCATACCCATATAGTTGACTTGTAGCATTTATAGTTCTGTACTATAATTAGCCATATTAGAGTTGTAAACCATCAATATTTTCTCTAACAACAATCTATTAACATTAGCGTTCAAAGGTAAGTAAAAAAATTATACAACCACATTACATAATCAAGAAATCAAGTAATAATTTCATATAACTAGAATGGAACAATGCTTAAGATGTGAAAAGAGTTTCATACTATGATTTAGTAGTCGTTGAAACTTATATTGCTTATAGTTTTAGGCTCAATCAACGGGTTTTTTTCACCCACGGGTTGGTGGGTATGGGTGGGTAAAGAACGGACCCATACCCACGTACCCAATGGGTAAGAGTTTTGCCCATTAGTATACCTATGGGTACAAGAGTTAGAACACAATTAACTTCTAATAGAGTAAAAACCCGTCGGGTCACGGGTTATGGGTCCCCATTGCCATCTCTAATCTCTAGTCAAGCCTGTGTGGCCGTGAGGCGACGGCATTGATCCGATCGAGCTCATGCAGCGATCAAGATGACGATGAGTGCCGTCCAGAGTTGGAACATCGATCGACGATGCTACCAACCCTTCCTCCCTTCTTCCGATTTTGTTTACTTTTTCTTGCATATCAATAATATTTACTTCCTCTGTTTTTAAATATTTGACGCCGTTGATTTTTTAAGCACATGTTTGACCGTTCATCTTATTAAAAAATTTTGTGAAATATATAAAACTATATGTATACATGAAAGTATATTTAACAATAAATCAAACGATATGAAAAGAATTAATAATTACTTAATTTTTTTCAAAAAAATTTTTTTTTTTTTCAAAAACAGCTGGCGGCCAGGTAGGGGGATTACGCCCGTTTCAATCGGACGTGACCGGCAACAGGTCGGTCACAGACTGGTCACGTCCGATTGAGTGGGTCAGTTAGGCGGCACCGCACGTCTGCCCTTACTGCATTAAACGCGGTGAGGGACAGTTGGGGCCGCGCATTGATGGCTGTCCAGCCCAGGTCCCCTTTTCGCTCTCTCCCCCCGCCACATGGGCTGGCGGAGGGCCTCGGGGCAAGGCAGCGGGAGAGCCCGAGGGGACGACGTGGCACCCCGGAGGCCCCCAGGTCGCTTTTGTGACTCGCGAGGCGCGAGAGTGGGGCCAGCTTGTAGAGCCATGTGGCTGGATGGAAGGTAACTTCCCCTTACTTCGCATACCCCCAGGCCCATATCTCCGACACACCACGAGGAGGCGACGTGAGAGGGATAAGTTTCTCTGTTTCTCTCTGCTCCCTTCTTTAGTTCTCTCTCTCCGCTCTCTTCTCTCCCTCCTTTGTCTTGCTCTCTTCTCTCTCCTCCCTTCTCTGCTCGCCGGCGGAGGCGGCAACGGCGACCGCACCCTCCCTCCGCCAGATCCGGCTGGAGGGGAGGCGGCGGCGGTAGGAGGGGAGGCGTCAGCGGCGGGCAGGGTGGTTGGTTCCGGCGTTGGCGGCGGGCAGGGTGGTTGGTTCCTGCGTCGGCGGCGGCCGGGGTGGCCGTATCCGGCATCGGCGGCGGGCGGGGTGGCCTGATCGGCCAGGAGGGGAGTCGGCGGACGGCTCGGCGGCGGCGGGAGGGGCGACAGCAGATCCGGCGGTGGCATGGCTCACAGGCGGTGGCGGCGACGACCTGCCCTCCACAGATCCGGCGGGAGGGGAGGCAGTGGCGGCGGCGGAGCCTCCCTCGCCAGATCCGCCGCGGGGGGGGGGGGGGGGGGG
>CM020181.1:23547340-23569338 GCA_009805545.1 Oryza longistaminata
GGGGGGGTAGGCAGCGGCAACGACGGCGGCGAGCCCCACACGGGCAACGGTGAGCACCCCCCAACCGTCTCCTTCGCTTGCGATGATGTTTGATGTGAGATGAATGTTGATTCAACGATGTTTGGATGTGAGATGATTCGTTTGATGTGAGATGAATGTTGCCAATTTTTTTTGTGAGATGAATCATGAATGTTGCTTGATTCAAATGTTCGATTCAGTGATTTATTTTGTGAGATGAATGTTTGATTCAAATATTTTGCCAATTTTTTTCTCGCGGATGTGGGAGGAGGGACTGCTCGGCTCAATGCGTTGCCAATTTTTTTTTTGATTCGTCAGACCTAAAAGGTGCCGGTTCTAAGGAACTGATACCTTTTTGATTTTCAATCAGTGTCGCCTCCTTTGTGCCGGTTGGGAAAACCGGCACAGAAGGGGGTTTCCCAACCGGCACAGAATACCTTTTCTGTAGTAGTGATTGCAAAACACAGGAATGACCGTTTGATTGAACCGTAGAAAAAATATAGGAATTGGATGATAGAGATAGACTCAAATGAAAGTTACCAAGAGGTTGAAGCTCTTGCTAAATTTCCTCCAAAATCTCTATAGAATTGTCCATTCCATAGAAATTTCAAAGTATTGGATAGGATTCGATCCTTTGTTTCAAATGGCTTCATAGGGAAATTTTCTATAGGATTGAAATCCTCCAAAATTTCTCTATTTTTTCCTCCTAATCAAAGGGACCCTGAATATTGATCCCCTCGTGTTCAAATTTTCGCTCCACCACTTATTGGTGGTACAACGCTATATTTAAACAAACATAAATTGACTAAATAATTTCTTAAACATTTTGAGTAAACTAGAAAAAGATACATGCGTTACAACGAAGAAACTAAAACTATGATAAATATTAAATGATTTTAGAATTTAAATTCATATGATTTGAGCCTTAGTTTTAAGGGGGAAATTTGTGTCCAAAATATTCTATTTCTTTTTTTTTTACTGAAATCACTGTATAAAATAGTCTATTTCTTATTCACCAAATCACCAATTCCAACATCATCATATTTATGATAATTCTTGAAAAAAGAAAACTCACATCCTCTTCAAATGGGCCTAGGGGCATAACACATCTATTGCCCATATATATGTTTGTACTCGCTGCTAATCCGATTCGTTTACCATAGCCCTCGCTGCACCGAATGTAACGGTGTAACCTACAATGTTCTTAAAAAAAAAAATGTAACCTACAAGTTAAGAAAAGGCAAGAAAGCTCAGAAAAGAGAGGATGGTCGGCGGATGGCCACGTGTGGCATGGAAGGAAATTAAATCAAGACATGATAAGTCTAACCAGAGAGAGCAAAAGGAGAGGAGATGAGACGACTACAATTGGAGGGGAAATAAAATCAGACTTTGGATCTGTTTGGAAGAGTTTCTAGCTGATACAAGCTTCTTTTAGAATTAAAAACTCATCAAACAACCTAACTTTTGGTTCAAATTTAAAAAAACTGTGTAGTTATACAATCTAGAAAATGAACTAACATGGTTAAGAAGCTGTCTACCAACCAAGCTGCTTCTCTTATACCCTAACACAATATGCAAATTGGGCCCTGTGTGTCACGATCTGATTTTGGAAATAAAAGAATTAAAATTGGACCCTGACACAAACACGTTGTATGGGGACGCAATCTGGACCGGACACTCAACCCTGATTCACTCAAATATACTCCTTTTGTAAAAAAAAAAAATCAGGGCTGAATGTAACATATTTTAGTACAACAAATTTAGACGAATGTATGTCTAGATTTATAGTATTAGGATGCGTCATATCGAGTACTAAGTTGGTTTTATATGAGATAGAGGGAGTACAAAAGACCATAAAGTATTTAAGGACCTTAACCGGAAGCACGAAGAAAGTAACAACAAAAGCTTGATCCAGGATGAGAGCCTAAGCTACGACTCCCAGCTTTTACTGTGACACACTTTCGTTAGCCGGCCAGCATTTCTAACTTCTAAGATTATTTAGAAAATAAAACAAAAAACACATGTTGTTTACAAAGACGAAACGGAATCAATAATCACCTAAAAAACACATGTTGTTTACACATTTGAATGTGTGTGGATGTGATTATCTGTATATGAGGTTTGCTAGTATAATGACGTGTCTGATTCTCCCTCCCCTCAAGTACTCCCTCCACTTCACTATAAGTTCATTTTTAGAAGTGAGAGCAAAAAAATAAAAGGAGAAAAAAAATTACCCAAATACCCCCATATTAAATGAAGGATGTTAGTTGGATGGTAGTTGAGGGTAAGATGGATAAAAATCTGAATGGGTAAGTAGTATGATAGGATTGTG
The DNA here is from genome assembly GCA_009805545.1 of Oryza longistaminata. Lineage (NCBI taxonomy): Eukaryota > Viridiplantae > Streptophyta > Magnoliopsida > Poales > Poaceae > Oryza > Oryza longistaminata. The sequence continues at coordinate 23,549,691 of CM020181.1, forward strand.
CTTATTTTAGGACAAAATTTAAATATATAATTGCACTTATTTTAAAAAAAATAGTAATTGTTGACTATTACCATCTCATTTGCCATGAATAATATCTAAATGACTTTGCCCTTTGCTTTTAAGAGATTAAGGATGAAAACTACTTTTTTCGTCACATAAAGTTAGTTTTCTTACGGGACGGAGGGGTAGGATGTCCTTATTAAATGAGGGTTGGTGGGACGTAGGAGGGTAGTTCTAGTTCAATATGATTGATAAGATGGAAAAAAATAAATTTTAATTGACTGATGTGGTATCTAGTATAAAAAACCTAAAGTGAATTACACATTGGGCTAGGTATTATTCCCACACTTTCCCATTGGACTAGAGTTAGCTATTGTTTTCACTTTGATCTATGATTTCTTACCTTTGTTTTAAATTGGACTATCTCTCTTGGGCTGTGTTCGTTCCTGAGAATAAATCTCATGTGCACGTAAAATGGGCGGTCAATTAGCACGTGATTAATTAAGTATTAGCTGTGTTTTTTGAAAAATGGATTCATATGTTTTTTTAAAGCAACTTTCCTATGAATTTTTTTTTTCAAAAATCACACCATTTAGCAGTTTGAAAAACATATGTGCGGAAAACGAGGATGTGAATTGAAAACGTCGGGGAAAGAACTCGCTCTAGGCTGTGTTCGTTGCTCTGTTTCCGACCCCTCCCAACAAGCAGGAACAGTCTAAGAGCAGGCACAATAGCAGGCTATAAGCCAGCTGCAAACATATTTTAAGGAGATAAATAAGGAGAGAGAAGGTCAGCGGGCTACAGATTTGTAGTCAGCTGTAGCACGGAGACTTCAAGACGCAGTATGTGTATGACAGGTGGGACCATGTATTAACAGTGTAGTATGTAACTATTGTATGAATGAGCTATTAGATTGGTTATAGATGAATTGAAGCTAGTAGTTGGCTATAGTATTAAACTTGCTCTAACAAATGGCACATCCTCTTTCTCTCCCCGTGTTATTCCCCCTACAGAAGTGCTGACCAGCTTTGGCATGCCCCAATTCGAGGACACTGCTAGTAAGCTCTATTTGAGTAGCGGCCATGGTGATTCGGCATGGAGACATCAAGGCCACTGAGGGGATGTTTAGATCTGGGGTATAAAGTTTTGGCGTGTCACATATAGTATTATATAGGATATCACATGGGGTGTTCGAGCACTAATAAAAAAAACTAATTACAGTATCCGTCAGTAAACTGTAAGACGAATATATTAAGCCTAATTAACCTGTCATTAGCACATGTTTACTGTAGCACCGCATTGTCAAATCATCGAGCAATTAGACTTAAAAGATTCGTCTCGCAAAGTAGTCGCAATCTGTATAATTAGTTATTTCTTACTCTATACTCCCTTCATCTATTTTTGATAGTCATATTTTCAAATCTGAAAAATTTATTTTTGATAGGCATATTTCAATTCAACAACCTATCATCTTAATGACTTTCTTGGATTTAATGCATGACTCTCCGTTCTTCCACACAAGATTGGCTGCATGGGCATCGAGAAATGTAAATATTAATGAATCGTTTGGTTACGAGGAATGACTAGTAGCATGTTTAAATGGATGATAAGTAGAATTACTTATCCTTGGTTTGTGTGCAAAGATGAAATATGACTATCAAAAGTAGATGGAGTGAGTATTTCAAAAATGACCCTTTTGTTCAGCGCCAAATCGTGTAGCGCTGAACTTAGACACCTCAGCGACAAATAGCGTGGCGCTGAATGTGCGTTGGTACGCTGACTTAGCCTTCCATCCATCCACGGTGGCACGGCATTCAGCGTCAGTTGACGCGACGCTGAAGTGTCTAAGTTTAGCGCCAGATGATTTGGCGCTGAACAAAAGGGTCATTTTTGAAATACTCACTCCATCTACTTTTGATAGTCATATTTCATCTTTGCACACAAACCAAGGATAAGTAATTCTACTTATCATCCATTTAAACATGTTACTAGTCATTCCTCGTAAACAAGCGATTTATTAATATTTACATTTCTCGATGCCCATGCAGCCAATCTTGTGTGGAAGAATATAGAGTTACACATTAAATCCGAGAAAGTCATTAAGAGGATAAGTTGTTGGATTGAAATATGCCTATCAAAAATAAATTTTTCAGATTTGAAAATATGACTATCAAAAATATATGGAGGGAGTATGTGATAACACTCTAACCAATTTTACATCGTTAATAGATAGAGTTGAAACTTACTGCAGCTTCAAGAAAGGTAAAGCTGGAGCTAAAACTATGCCAAACGGCCCCTAAGCATATCGACTCCACCCTTTACTCTTTAGCTTAAGCTAAAATTTACATTTCAAAACTTAATTTTATACCGTACAAAACCGTGCAAAATTTATCAAAAATTTAAATTATTTTTTAAATTTATTTGAATTTAAGGAGGTTACCGCGGTATTTATATTACCGTATCCCGCGGTAAGCCCGGTAACCGCGGTAACCGCGCGGTTACCGGCGGTAAAGCAAACCCTGGAAGTGAGTATATATCAGTTGGTTAGGTTTTTTACGGTGAAATACACTACTTAGGTTTAAGTTATATAAGTTAACACTTGTGTTTGCATTTACGTTTATGGTTTCTCCTTAAGTGATAGATAATGTACCTGTCGACAATGCAATACTTATGGTGACTTTGTAAACTATGCCATCCCAATCTTTCGGAGATTCTTGGAGATGCTCACAAAGATAAGAAATTGATGTGTGCATTCACAAGAGTAAATGTGTTTGAATGTATATGAGCGTTCTTTGTTATCTTGCTGTCTGGCACGGCACCACATGTATATATATGGTTCTCGGACTATTAATTACTACATCTGTCTTGTACTGTATAATTCTCAAATAAAAAATACTACTTTTGTCCCAAAATAATTGTATTTCTAGGATTTGAATTTGTTCCAAAATAATTGTCACAGTAGAAAACTAATGGTGCTATTAATCACTTCTCATTCAAATTTCTACCTATCTTACCCTCAACTACCCTTGCACTCTTACCTATACACCATTTAATAAGGGGCATCATAGTCTTTCTTCTCAAACCTTAATATATATACTCCCTCGGTCCCTTAATATAAGGGATTTTTGTTGGATGTGACACATCCTAGTACAACGTATCTGGACATAGGATGTGTCACATCTAACATAAATCTCTTATATTTATGGACAGAGGGAGTACTAAACAACCTAGAATTACAATTTATATGGGATGAAGGTAGTACTTGGTGACTACTCCCTCCGTCCCAAAATAAGCGCAGACATGAGTTTCTATGTCCAACTTTGATCGTCCATCTTATTTGAATTTTTTTGTTAATATTTTTATTGTTATTAGATTATAAAATATGAATAATACTTTATGCGTGACTTAAGTTTTTTTAAAAAAAGTAATTAAAACGATCGATTAAAGTTGGACACTAAAACTCATGCTGAGTTATTATGGGACGAAGAGAGTATTAATTACTCCCTTCGTCCCATAATAAGCGCAGTTGTGGGCTTCAACACTCAACTTTAACCATCCGTCTTATTTGAAATATTTTTATGGTTAGTATTTTTGTTGTTATTAGATGATAAAATATGAATAGTACTTTATACATGACTTAACTTTTAAATTTTTTTTAATAAATTTTTTAAATAAAACGGACTGTCAAATATTGGGCACGGAAACTTATGGTTGCACTTATAATGTGACAGAGGGAGTACTCGTTGTCATCAGTTGTTATCATGCAGGCTGGGGACTGAGGCCCTGTTTAAATGGGACTAAAACTTTTAAGTTCCTATCACATCGAATGTTTGAAAATTAATTATAAATATTAAACGTAGACTATTAATAAAACCCATCCATAATCTTGGACTAATTCGCGAGACGAATCTATTGAGCCTAATTAATCCATGATTAGCCTATGTGATGCTACAGTAAACATTCTCTAATTATAAATTAATTAGGTTTAAAAAATTTGTCTCGTGAATTAGCTTTTATTTATGTAATTAGTTTTGTAAGTAGTATATATTTAATATTCTAAATTAGTGTCTAAAGACAGGGACTAAAGTTAACGTTGTCATCAGTTGTTGTCATGCAGGCCAGAGACTGATAGATTCCACAAACGAAGCAGTAATAATTATAAAGGTGCCAATTTACTACCTCCGTCCTAAAATATAGTAATTTTTAGGTGTTCAGATTCATAGCTAAAAATACTTACATTTTAGAAAGGAGGGAGACAGTCTTGTCATCGTGACGGAGGGGAAGACAAGAGTTAACAATTAAAGGTGCCAACTAAGCAAGGCACGGACAGTTTTGTCGTCGTCTCGGAGGGGAAGACAAGAGTGAGGATTTGATGTCGAAGTATTCCATCGGGTCCCAGGCAATAATACGGCGAGTTACTCGTGCTTCATTTTTACAATTGGGTGTGGGGCTGTGGGCCTAGGATTTCATATAAGCGTATCAAAAGTTATAATCTCAATCGTTCTAATCATTTTGGTATTAGTATAGTGTCATATTTTCTTGTTCAGTATCCTTCCGGCAAAACGGTATATGGTTTTTAAGGAAATTACTTTATTTTCATCAACTATACATAACTTATAGTCTAATACCCAGTAAATTTTGCGTACATGACTTGTCTGAAACTTCAGCGAATCCCTCTCTTTCTTTTGGCGACCACATGAATCCCTCGTTTCATCCAATTGAAGCATGTAACGCCTCACTTGCTCACTTGAGGTTGAGCCCTTCACAACGACTTTCAGGTTGAGGCCTTTGACAATGACTTTTCTGAACAGTTTGTCCATTCCTGCCACAGATAATTTATCTGAAGATGTTATGCCACCTAGGAAGACTTCTCCGAACATTAGAATATTCTGTCAGAAAAAACCTTTTTTGAGCCCGTGTTTAGTTCCGGCCAAATTTTGTTTGACGTATACGGACACACATTTGAAGTATTAAACATAGACTAATAACAAAACAAATTACAGATTCCGATTGTAAACAGCGAGACAAATCTTGAGCCTAATTAATCTGTCATTAGCACATGTGGGTTACTGTAGCACTTATGGCTAATCATGACGTAATTAGGCTCAAAAGATTCGTCTCGCGATTTACAGTCGGACTGTGCAATTAGTTTTTCATTTTGTCCACATTTGATGTTCCATACATGTATCCAAACATTTGATGTGACGGAAAAAATGAAATTTTGAAGAAAAGAGTTGGAATCTAAACACAGCCTAAACGAAGAATTTTCACAAAGTCACCATGCGCTTTACTCGCACAGTCTAGCGTAAAATGAGTGTGCCTCAACTGGCTAGTTCTTTTGTGGCGGAACTAGCCCACCAGAATTCATGTCCTAGACTTAACACCGGTGCTCGCATTTATGGTTAACTTCTTTCAATGATAGGCGACATACCTGTTGATAGCGAGACGCCCGTGATGACTTCGTCAATCTCAGGATATGTCGGCCCAATCTTTCGCAGACGCTAAATAAAAAACAACACAACGATTTCATAAAAAGAAGATTTTAACATTTAGTACAGGCAAAATTTCAGGTACAAACCGTCATACTCTGGAAGACCATAGCTGCTCCGATAAGGAGAATAGAAACTCATATATCTCCAAATACCTAGATTCAATTGTCATATTAAGCCTACAGAAAGAACAGTCACAACAAAGGATTACACAATCTTTTACCTTAACATTGGCATTTCTTAGTGCTTTTGAGCTGCATCTAAAACGATCGATTAAAGTTGGACACTAAAACTTATGCTGAGTTATTATGGGACAAAGAGAGTATTAATTACTCCCTTCGTCCCATAATAAGCGTAATTGTGGGCTTCAACGCTCAACTTTAAGCATCCGTCTTATTTGAAATATTTTTGTGATTAGTATTTTTGTTGTTATTAGATGATAAAATATGAATAGTACTTTATAAATGACTTAACTTTAAAATTTTTTTATAAATTTTTCAAATAAAACGGACTGTCAAACGTTGGGCATGAAAACTTATAGCTGCACTTATAATGTAACAGAGGGAGTACTCGTTGTCATCAGTTGTTGTCATGCATGCCGGGGACTGATAGATTCCACAAACGAAGCAGTAATAATTATAAAGGTGCCAATTTACCACCTCCGTCCTAAAATATTTTAGTAACTTTTAAGTGTTCAGATTCATAACTAAAAATACTTACATTTTAAAATAGAGGGAGTAAACAAGATATAAACAGAGACAGTCTTGTCGTCGTGACGGAGGAGAAGACAAGAGCTAATAATTAAAGGTGCCAACTAAGCAAGGCACGGACAGTTTTGTCGTCGTCTCGGAGGGGAAGACAAGAGTGAGGATTTGATGTCGAAGTATTCCATCGGGTCCCAGGCAATAATACGGCGAGTTACTCGTGCTTCATTTTTACAATTGGGTGTGGGTCTGTGGGCCTAGGATTTCATATAAGCGTATCAAAAGTTATAATCTCAACCGTTCTAATCATTTTGGTATTAGTATAGTGTCATATTTTCTTGTTCAGTATCCTTCCGGCAAAACGGTATATGGTTTTTAAGGAAATTACTTTATTTTCATCAACTATACATAACTTATAGTCTAATACCCAGTAAATTTTGCGTACATGACTTGTCTGAAACTTCAGCGAATCCCTCTCTTTCTTTTGGCGACCACATGAATCCCTCGTTTCATCCAATTGAAGCATGTAACGCCTCACTTGCTCACTTGAGGTTGAGCCCTTCACAACGACTTTCAGGTTGAGGCCTTTGACAATGACTTTTCTGAACAGTTTGTCCATTCCTGCCACAGATAATTTATCTGAAGATGTTATGCCACCTAGGAAGACTTCTCCGAACATTAGAATATTCTGTCAGAAAAAACCTTTTTTGAGCCCGTGTTTAGTTCCGGCCAAATTTTGTTTGACGTATACGGACACACATTTGAAGTATTAAACATAGACTAATAACAAAACAAATTACAGATTCCGATTGTAAACAGCGAGACAAATCTTGAGCCTAATTAATCTGTCATTAGCACATGTGGGTTACTGTAGCACTTATGGCTAATCATGACGTAATTAGGCTCAAAAGATTCGTCTCGCGATTTACAGTCGGACTGTGCAATTAGTTTTTCATTTTGTCCACATTTGATGTTCCATACATGTATCCAAACATTTGATGTGACGGAAAAAATGAAATTTTGAAGAAAAGAGTTGGAATCTAAACACAGCCTAAACGAAGAATTTTCACAAAGTCACCATGCGCTTTACTCGCACAGTCTAGCGTAAAATGAGTGTGCCTCAACTGGCTAGTTCTTTTGTGGCGGAACTAGCCCACCAGAATTCATGTCCTAGACTTAACACCGGTGCTCGCATTTATGGTTAACTTCTTTCAATGATAGGCGACATACCTGTTGATAGCGAGACGCCCGTGATGACTTCGTCAATCTCAGGATATGTCGGCCCAATCTTTCGCAGACGCTAAATAAAAAACAACACAACGATTTCATAAAAAGAAGATTTTAACATTTAGTACAGGCAAAATTTCAGGTACAAACCGTCATACTCTGGAAGACCATAGCTGCTCCGATAAGGAGAATAGAAACTCATATATCTCCAAATACCTAGATTCAATTGTCATATTAAGCCTACAGAAAGAACAGTCACAACAAAGGATTACACAATCTTTTACCTTAACATTGGCATTTCTTAGTGCTTTTGAGCTGCATCTTTTATGCGTTATTGCATTTCCTGTCAGCCATGAACAGAAGCAACATCACTCAAAGTGCAAACAAAATGAGTTCAGTACAGCACACATGATGACAAGGCCAGACATAACAAGATAAGGGAAACAGTGGTCCTTCTCAATGAAGATAACCAAGGACTTGCCCGCCCACATTCTGCCTAATTGCTTCCCCATGGTCTATGTATCCCATCATTCGTTATTCTTTCCTAAAGGCCATTTGCATCAGGGACACTGGACCAACAATGTTACTTATCATTTTTGTCATCATTCATATTTTATTGATTCAACTTCTCAAAATATTTTGTGCTAACATGTTAAAAGAGTCTGCTGCCTCAGAAAAACAATTGCAACAAAGAAGGTACAATAAAATTATGGTAATTAGAAATATCAACTACTAGTATTAAAGTTCTCTAAGGGACTAAGACATTTTTAGGCTACTGCCTTATCTAGTCAAACATTTAGTTCCTCCTAAACATAATTTACACAGTTGATATTGAATATTTTCCATTACTTTCAACAAGAGAGCACATACAATATGTACGGAGTAGCATTCAAATCAAGAACTTATTGGATCTTCATCAACAACTGACTGAATATGTCAGCGGTAAAAATTGAGATGGAATACCTGCCATGTTGGAAGCATCCGAATTATGTATTGTTCTATTTCCTTCACTCTAATATCCTGCCTAAATGTAAGAGCCTTACAATCTTTAATCCTTCCATGAAGCTCTACATTGATTTTTTCCAACTCTATGGGGATCAACGACCTCAAATTACTTTATGTACCCTGCAAAACATTGAAACTCTAAATGTCAGGAATAACTGGGCAGATAACAGATGTTGGCTAAACAAAGGACGCTGAGCTATATCATAACATTTTCTGTACTTTTTTGCATTGAGAAGCCAAAATAAAAGGAGAAACAGACAAGGAAATATTTCAAGTATCACTTTGTTTTCCATGGGATTGTTATCCGTTTATCATTATGGTGCATAACATCGACATTTGAATCTTAAGACTGGTGGCAAACACTCTTAACTTGTCGTCAGATGAAATGAGTACATGGAGCTCAAAGGGCCTCAAGCACACTAAAAAGGATTGAAGGATATAGCAAAGGCTAAGAATCAGCTTGGCAAAGCAACCGATAAAAAGTTTAGCATCTTATGGCATTCATTTTCCAATAGCAACTCACAATTTCACACGACACTAACCAACAAACATTTCGTCCATACAGGGGCAAATGTAAGGCGTAGCAAGTAGGACCCCTAGTAGTAGGGGTGAAAACGGTATGGAAACTTTCAGGATTCCGGACCTATTTTCGAAAACGGAATCTGTCGGTCGGAAATTTTTTCCGAATTTTTCGGAAACGGAAACGAATTCGGAAATATTTTCTCGGAAACGGAATCGGAAATGATAAGGGCAGTTTCCGTCGGAACTTGGAATCGGTCGGAAACTTTCCGGAAATTTTCTCGGAAATTCCGGAAATTTTCTCGGAATTACCAGAAATTTTGTGACTGAAATACCCTGGATTCTTTTTTTAAGCACTAAATAGTGAATACCATGGTGTTTGGCTCTTATTTTTTTAAAAAAATATTTGTTATGCAAATCTAAAATTACATAAGAATATTTTTTGTCCTACATTGGGATTTATCAACAATATTACTCTTTTAAACATAGATAATTTATTCAATTAGATTTATCAGTTTGAGGGGTTTTTTATTCCGATAAATTTTTGTTACCGTATTAGCACCGGTTCGTTTTCGCTCCGTTTTCGGTTTCGATAATATTCGATTCCGTTTTCATATTCGGGGTTTTCGATTCCGATTTCGAAAAAAATATAAAAACGAAAACGTAAGTGGTTTTCCATCCGTTTCGGTACCGTTTTCACCCCCTACCTAGTAGCAAGCCAATTTATCAAAGCCTAGCTTCGGTACGAAAGACCCCGCATATCTGAACCGAAATGCTTGCATGAAGTGCCCCTAATCCAAACAAATCGGTCTTAACATGAGGGATTGCTTCGTCCTCTCACATAAAACCCAAGCATCCACACAATTAATCGAATCATACGCTATAATTGGTGGATTAGGACTCGTAAATCGCACACCAACAGACTTGAGCTCCTCCCACCAACATGAATGAAATCCTACTCTCTCTCTCTCTCTCTCTTTTTCTTTTTGTGGGGATGCCGGAAACGGGGAGGCAGCACGCTCGGTGCTGCTTGATGTTGATTGTTGAGGAAGGAGACCATGACGCCGGAGATAGGCCACGGAGAGCGCGCGCCGCCGCCTTCCCGCGGCCGCTCCGCGTTCACCGTGGCGTTCAGGACCCGCCGCCCCATCTGCTCGGGGCGGACTCCTCCCCTACCGCCTCTAGCGCCGCCCGCCTCGCTTCGCTTCCCAACCGCCGCCGCCGCGCCGCGCTGCGACGGCGAGGGGAGACACAACGCGCTCGCACAGGTTGCCTTGGGTTGAGGTGGGCCGTACGAGGGCACATGGGCTGAGAGAAGGCCTGGTGCGGCTTTTAGGGGAATAAGTTCATCTGAGGTCTTTAGTTGTCAACGAATCCGATTTTTCGTCCTCAGCCGAAAACCAGACACAACGGGTCCATCAACTATCAAAACCGGTGCAGATTAGTCCTCGGCGGTTTTTGAAAGGGTTTTGGCTGACGTGGCGCCCACGTGGCTAATTTGACTCGGTTTTTATCTGACGTAGCATTGATGTGGCGCTTATGTGGCATTCAATTCAGAAAATAATAAAATCATTGGAACCCACTTGTCAGTTCAACTAGAAAATAATAAAAATTGTAGCACCCACGTGGGTCCACACGTCAGTCAACTCGCCCCCCCTTTTCCTCTTCTCTCTCTCCATTCCCCTCTATTCATCTCTCCTCTCTCTTCTCCTCTGCCGACGGGCGGCGGGAGACGGGCGGGCGACTAGCGAGGAGAAGGGGCGGCGCGCCGAGGCAGCGGATGGGACGGGAGCGACCGGGGAGAAGGGGTGCCGGGACGGGCGGCGGCCAATGGGGGGACGACCGACGAGCGGCGACAGGCGGGAGAAGGGCGGCGCACCTCACAAATCGCGGCCGCCCGCCTCGTTTCCACCGTCTCCACGACGCACCTCGTCGCGCTCGAGCTCCGCCCCACGGCCACGCGCCAGCAGCTGCAGCGTGTCTCCTCTACTACCGCCGCCGCATGTTTCCCTCGGGGCCGAGCCATGGAATTGGGCTTCAAGTACTAAGAACACACAATTCAATAACAACAAGCGAAGCCAGACTACAGTAATCGGCATGGAGTACTCCATCCAATTTATCACAATGATAAGCGCACCAGATGGCAGCTATTTTATAGCATGCGTCGTCCTTGCTGGCAGTCGTCTGAAGAAATTCACTGGTGTTGAAGGCAACCTATATCTGAACCGGGTGCCTCATGACATAGAACCCTGCCAATGCTGCAAGAACTTGGAGTGGTGTAACCTGAAGCACTGGTATTGGGCGTACATAGTGCATCTTTGGTAGCAAAGGTCGGAGTACAGGTACATCATGTTTACTAATGAAGTTGAGGAAAATCGTATGGCTAAGTGCAATTCACCCATCTTTTCTACCCCTGATGGATGTAGAACCAGGAGGGGATATGAGTGAGTGTAGACACGGCCAGTTTCAAGAGTGGAAAGACGAATCCGAACTTGCGTCACGGGCTGCGCCCGAGCTCCTCCTCTGCCTCCAGCGTGTCCGCGAGGCGATGGACCACAGGAGGTGATGCTCGCCCACGCCGGCGCCGCCGGCGAGTTCACATCATCCTCGGCGCCCTCTCCCTTCCTCACATAGCGCAACCAGCGGGGCCGTGCCCGGGAGGCACGCGGTGGGCTGCGGCGCGAGGGGAACGGGCACGACGACGACCTAAACGCCGCAGAGGGAGGGGGCCCGTGGCGGTGGCGGTGGCCACGCTCCTCCACCTGTGAGGCCCGGCGGATTGCCGCCGTTCCGCGCGCCACCGCCCCGTCGGCTTCACGCGCCGCTGCTCTGGCTGCCGTCGCGCCAGTCCTCATGTAGGGAAGGAGGGGACTGAGGATGACATGTGGGGCCCACATGGGTCCCACCTTTTTTATTATTTTTGTGTGAAGCTGACATGTGGGCCCCGCGCTTTTTATTATTTTTCTGGATTAAATTGCCACGTAAGCGCCACATCAGATGAAGACCTGAGTCAAATTAGCCACGTGATCGCCACGTCAGCCAAAACTGCCGAGGGACCTAATCTGCACCGATGTTGATAGTTGAGGGACTCGTTGTGTCTGGTTTTGCGGCTGAGGGACGAAAATCGGATTCATTGACAAGTTAAGGGACCTCAGATGAACTTATTCCTCTTTTAGGCTAGCCTTTTAGATGGGCCGCCGGCAAGCAAAGGGCCTCATGCTCTGATGGGCCTCTCTATTAATCTCTGCATTTTGGGTGTTTTTTTTCGTTATTTTCTATTTTTTTCTAATAAATAAATCCGGTTTTTTTTTCCGAGGACGAGGATATTAGAGGCTCTCTTTTTTAACAAATCTTGAAAACTTTTAGTGCTAATAAATACAGTTATTTGTACCATCAAATTAACCCTACTAATTTGTTTATATTAATTAATGCAGTTTGTTACCCACTTAATTAAACTCTCTGTCCCAAATAAAAAGCCTGATAGGAGGCTTGCATGCCGAGTGGTAGAATCATTTGCAGATGTCGTCGACGAACCATTCCTAAGTCATGGGGTCGCTACTTCTCCGGTGTCTCATCAACAAGAGGGAAATGAGGAACTAAAGAGGAATAGAGGGGTATTTTGGGCAGCTTCACCAAAGAAAATAGGAAAAAAAAACATTTAAATGAGAAGAAATGAAAGAAATACCATTAGAGCGTGTTAGCTAGTAACATTTTATCCGCTCTCTAAATCCAAAGTGGTATTTTAGCGAAACTCCTTTCCCATGATGACAGAATGCCAATTTCGTCCTGTTGCTCGCACATGGCGAATCACTGGCCGGCCGTCGTCTTCTGTTCAGTCGAAACCAGAGGGTCTCATCGGATGGCTTGTTTGGCTGAGGCTTGGGCTGAGGCTTTTCAGCCAAACAAGTGGGACCCGCAAGGGAGTTGGATCATCAGTCGTGGCTAATTACGTGAACTCTCTAGTGACCATACATAGAAAATAAAAATCCCAATACCACTAGCCATAGAAAATCCTTTACCAGCCATATAAGCAAAATAAGCCAAACAATAATTTTTCTTTGGCTGAATTGAATTTGGCAGATTTGGCTGATCAGCCATCCGATGAGGCCCAGAGATCCAATGCAAGCTATTGTAATGTTCTCGTCGTTCTTATATATACAGGGGTACTAACACCAACCGACCTACGCCATATGCATGCCGCTGCACTGCTGCAAACCGGCAACAGATCGACTGATTCCGGCCGGTTTGGCTGGGCAAGAAAGGCCAAGTAGCCAGTAATTAATTAACCACCACATGAGTGACCTTGAAATTAAACCATGTTCAACACACATGTTTCCTGTGTTAATATATTCAATTTAAGCGTTCGGTCTTAATTAAGGAAAGGACTACGTACAGTCGTAATTGCAGAATGCAGACTAGTACTCCTACATGTTTCAATTAACTAATCAGGAGTTCTTTTCACGGGCATGAAACTTGGATCACTTTTTTTTAACCAGGAGTAACTACTTACTTCCTGCAGCTAGGGTGATAGGTTAATGTACATACTAGTCCAGCGCGCGTTGATTGAAGCCAATTTTTTTACCAAGCATGGCAAACCATTTTAAGTAAGGGACTGCTATATCACACTTAACAAAAAACTCACGATTTGGATTCACTCTGAAATTCATGTACTAATTAAAATGCTTGTACCTTATCCTCTCTTCTCCGTCTCTTCTCACTTCAATTGATACACTCGAGGGATGGAATAGCTGGTCCCCACACTGTTGTCGTCATGCTCGTGTCTATACATTCAGGCTTTGACTGTGTTTAGTTCCACGCCAAAATTAGAAGTTTGAAGAAATTGGAACGATGCGACGGAAAAGTTAGAAGTTTGTGTGTATAGGAAAATTCGATTTGACGGAAAAATTGAAAGTTTGAAAAAAAAAGTTGGAATCTAAACATGATCTTTACTGATATTCAAAAGACGCCAACATCACTCCCCGGTCCCCACCGATCCCGTCATCTTCCTCGTCTCCAACGGCTCCCTACAATTGGAGACGTCACCGTCGGCCCCCGCCATCTAACCATTCGCTCCATTTTACCCCGCCGCTAACACTACAACTGTCCACTGCTGACATCATAGCTTCGATGGCGTGTCACCACCATCTCACTGCCGCCCACCGCCTCCCGTGACCATCTCGCTAACCCCAACCCTACAGCTAACCGTAACTCATACTCCCTCCGTATTTTAATGTATGACGCCGTTGGCTTTTTTTATCAACGTTTAACCATTCGTCTTATTCAAAAAATTTATGTGATTATTTATTTTATTGTGACTTGATTTATCATTAAATATTCTTTAAGCATGACATAAATATTTTTTTATTTGCACAAAAATTTTGAATAAGACAAATGATCAAACGTTATTAAAAAGTCAACGACGTCGTATATTAAAATACGGAGGGAGTATATAGGACCATTGTCGGATCATAAGGAAGTTTGGCGGGGTCGCTACAGCTAGACGAGAAGGAGGCATAGCAAGATCATAAGGCCAGAAATTAATTTATAAGACTTCGGTCGCAATTTTTTCGAATGTGATTTACCAAATCCATTTAATCACTGGTGGAGAAACCATCTTTGGTCGGTCGACCAAATCCCACAATAGTCCCGGTTCCATTAAAAACCGGGACTAAAAACGATTTTTAGTCCCGGTTAAAAAAATTTTGATCTTTAGTCCCGGTTGGTAACACCAACCGGAACTAAAGATAATTTTTAGTCCCGGTTCATCCCCTGTCAGATGTATGTCAGGGGGTCAAGGATCTTTAGTCCGGGTTTATACTACCAACCGGGACTAAAGATTACCACTTTAGTCATAACTAAATATCAATATATTTAGGTTTTATCTCGTGCCACGCTGCGCGTGATATACATAATTTAAAACAACTGGCAATGTTACCCGCACATTTACACGGCTATTATCCATATAAAATTAACTGACTTTTCTTACACATGATTTTTGTTCTCTAATTTGTTAAATAGTCACCTTGTTGTCTTAGGATTTTTTTTAAAAAAATCGAAACTTATCATCATCGATGATTTTCATCAATTTTATAGTTTTCAAACCCCCTACTCCACTATCAATGCCTTACTGAGCCGTTCCTGATATGCGGCAACAGAGGGGGAGATCAAGCTCACCGGCGCTCGGGGGTGCGGCAATAGAGGAAGAGCTCAAGCTCACCACCGGTCACTCGGGGACGAGAGAAAGGAAAGAAAGAGCTCACCGCCGGCCGCACTGTGTGGGGTAAGAGAGAAGGAGGAGAGGAAGAGAGGAGGAAGAAGAAGATGACGTGGAATTATTTGACAGGTGGCATCCTACGATACGTCCTCGTGTAGCAAAACCACGGTGAAACAGCTTGAGGGGATAAAATGTCCGGTATTGATAGTTAGGGGGTGTATTATATCCGGTTTTATAGTTTGAGGGTGTATTTTAGACGAACATAAGAATTCGGGGGTATAAAATGGATTTATCCCAATAAATAATTACTTAAATTTTTTGAATAAAACGAATGGTCAAACACGTGCTAAAAAGTCAACGGTGTCAAACATTTTGAAACGGGGGAAGTATATGCTTAGTTGCATATTGATCGAGCAGCTGACGAAAATACTAGTACACTTCAGCTAGCTATAGCTAACTATAATTTACCTTGGACTTGGTTGGCAAGCTGCAGGTCGGAGACGTAGCGTTTCTGGAGGGTGTTGCCGGACTTCTTCTCCCAGAGACGGACGAGCTGGCCCAGCGACAGCTTGTTCGCCGGCGGCCGCACGTACAGGATCTTGTTCGCCGCCCTCTCGTCCTCCACCGCCTTTATCGCCACCGCGCTCATGTCCTTCTCGTCCACGAAGATGGCTGCAGTATATATGCAAATTAAAACACACAATTCAATATTAATTTCACTGGAGAACTAACTAATTACTACTCCTCCCGTTTATATGATATTTTGACTTAATTTGATCAAAGTCAAATCGCTTCAAATTTAACTAATTATAGATAAATATAATAATATTTACATTACTAAATTAGTTTTATTAAATTAATAGTTAAACATATTTTTATAATAAATTTATCTTGAGTTAAAAATATCAATATTTTTTCTACAAACTTAATTAAACTTAACCAAAGTTAAAACATCTTGTAATCTAAAAAACAGAGGGAGTAGCTAGCTTAGCGCTTGTAGTGATGGTTAAACGACCGACCTCGCTGGGTGTCGTCGCCGTAGACGGTGGCGACGGTGGCCGGAGGGCGGTCGACGAGGGGGTCGCCGAGGCGGGGGAGCATGAAGCCGTGGGCCCAGTAGCTGCAGACGAAGGTGTAGGGGATCCCGGCGGCCCTGACGGCCTCGCGGACGCGGACCTTGGCGGCGATGATGCTCCTCGCCGGCTCCAGCGTCCCCTCCTCCGCCTGCTCCACGTCGCATCCGTACTCCGACGGCATGAATCGCTGCATATATATAGACATAATCTCAATTAAATTTGTTTCAAATGCGCGGTTGCGATGATATATATATGCTCCTTCCGATGGACCTGCATGCATGCTACCAGATGTGATATGAAGAAATACCTGACTGTTTTTAGTTTGTGTTTTTAATGTGGAACTAGTGTACATATGTAATTGCCAAATTAATTGGGGGAACTATTTTAATCTCTCGAGAGGATATCTACTCGTTATTTGCATTTCACTCAAATGATTATGAAAAAAAATTGAAAAAAATTGAGTAAGTGTATTAACATGCGATATAACACTCCACAAACATATAAGTTCAAATTCAACTTGTACATCTCGCAGCGAAAAAATAAATTAAACCGCAGCTAGTTAACGTATATTTAGAGTCAAATTTGTTTTTTTCATTGCTAGATGTACTCCGTCCCAAAAGAAAAAAGCCAAACCTAGGAGAGGATGTGAACATCTCCTCCTAGGTTGGGTTTTTTTGGGACGGAGAGAGTAGAAGTTGAACTTTTACTTGCATGTTTGTGGAGTGATATATCACATGTTAATAAATCTTCTCAAATTTTTTTTATAACCATTTAAGTGACATACAAACAATGAGGAGATATCTCTCGAGGGATAAAATCCACTTTCAAATTAATTGAGATATTTAAGGATCTTATACGGGAAGTTGGAGAGATGTTTAATTTCCAAATACACGTCCGACGACGGAGGAGTAATTCAGCCATGTGACCGTTGAAAAATAATTCACGTAGAGCACTCTCTTGTTGTCGCGGTAAATAGTTCAACCAATAGAAATGTCAATCTCTTGAAAACCCATTCTGTCTTAGAGTCATATATTACTTCCTCCGTTTCACAATGTAAGTCATTCTAGCATTTCCCACATTCATATTGATATTAATTCATTAACATCTATATGAATATGAGAAATGCTAGAATGACTTACATTATGAAACGGAGGGAGTAGTAGGCAACCCGTCGTTGGAGGCATCTTAGGTGCTACATGCTGTGTCAGCCGTTTCCATTCACAATGTTATTAGTTAATATGTTGATGAATATAGTGCAATTGCTTTTATAGCTTATGGACGGCCATGCCCTGTAGCTCTCAATTTATTATTTTTTCTGTTTCTTTTAATAGATCATAGTGTGTATTACCCTGTCCTATGAAAAATATGTTCAGATTCAAACCTAGGGTTTGACATTTTTTAGACAGAGGAGTACGTTTTACGCACGTGAAAATAGGACGTGGGATGAGCTATGCGCTGTGAAAGCCGAGGGCGCGCGTGAAGTGAAGCGTCGCGTGTTGGGACGGGCAAGACAGGTACGCATCCTTGGTCTCCATGTCTAAGACAGGTACGCCCTATATTTTGGGATGCAGGGAGTATAGATGGCTAAACGGACGGCACGGCCCAGGCACGCCTGCCGAGGTTAGTCGGGCCGGCACGGGCACGACCCCGAGTCAGGCAGCGCCGTGCTTGGGCCGGGCCATGGGCCTCGGGCCATATGGCCATATAGGAGGGAGTACTAATTTTGTGCTCGATTGAGTCCATGCATGGAATATTCTCTTCGTGTGAGTCATCAGAATTACTCATTAATTACTCCAGTTTATTTATACCTTGACATTTCCGGCCTCCTTGATCGCCTCGACGACCTTAAGCTGGCCGTCCAGCTCCACCGTCCCACGGTGGCCGACGGCGGAGATCACCACGTCCGCCTGCCTAATCGCCGCCACCAAGCTCTCGCGGTCGTTCATGTCGCCCTGCATGCGCATACATTTTATCCCTAAATCGACTAATTAACTCTGGAACGCAGCTAGCTACCTAAGCTAGCTAGCTGCAGGTTGTTGATCATGTAGAGAAACTTCAGCTAAATTTTGAGTTACGTAGACGATGGTGGCTCCGCTGGCGACGAGGGAGGCCAGGAGCTTCGCCTTGTCTGAGTCGACGTCGACGGCGGATGATGCGGCCGTCGGGCGGACGAGCACGAGCGTCGGGTGGCCGGCGTCGAGGCTCGCCGCGACGATGTGCCGCCCGATGATCCCCGTGCCGCCGATCACCAGGATCGTACTGCCGTCGTTGGACGCCTTCGTCTTTGTCATCGTCGCAGGGCGTCGAACGGATAACTACTTGTGTGCGTATTGTCTGAAATTAAGGGGGTAGTGGTGCGAGTGTATATGCCTCCTTCGTGCCTTATATATATAGGCTATTATGCTGGCACACTATACGCGAATTAACTACGCCATCCATTATAGGATACTCCCTCCATCCCTAAATATTTGACGCCGTTGACTTTTTAAAACATGCTTGACCATTCGTCTTATTCAAAAATTTCTGTGAAATATGTAAAACTATATGTATACATAAAAGTATACTTAACAACGAATCAAATGATAGAAAAATAATTAATAATTATTTAATTTTTTTAAATAAGACGAACAGTAAAAATGTTTAAAAAAGTCAACGGCGTTAAATATTTATGGACGGATGGAGTATATATATAATAGGACCAAGTAGAAGCATGCTAGAAACTTCCCTAGTAGTGAGCCCGTACAGACTAGCTCCTAGCAAGGACGACTTTCCTTGGATACGAATGTCATGTTCAGGTTAAGCAGGTTTCTCTACACACCTTACAAAAGGTCTTCCAGAAGCACCTCTTATCCTTAGCTTTAATCTCCATCCAAAATACAGTAACTTAAAATTGAATGGGGCGCAATATCCTAATACTCCTCCGTATTTAATGTATGACGCCGTTGATTTTTTAACAAACGTTTGATATGGTAGCGTAGCCAGAAGTTTCTGTAAAGTTTCGACATGGTTAGTTTCATAATTAGAAGGTTTAAAAAAAAGGGTACAAAAATTATGCCATCAAGTCCTAACTCGCTCTTCCTAGAGGTCGGTTACTTCTTTAGCAATGGGAGGAAAAAAATCCATATATAAGTAAAGTTCTTCTAGACGTGTGAATAGCTTTTGCGTACGTGTTGATTCTAGAATAGCTCGAACCTGCTCGCTCCAACATGAAAAATATGTGCGTACTAGTACTATCGAATATAGGAAGCAGTAGCAACTCTGCAGACCCTTATCTAGTCTTCGGTTTTTATATTTACACATTCATCAATAACAACTAATCACGTGAGATTGATGGCGTATTAAAATGCACACGGGGAATAAAAAACGTGCATACTAGGAGGAGAAACAGACTTTCCCCATTTAATTACAACGGCG